>JAOUZG010036556.1:34999-156175 GCA_026289955.1 Argiope argentata | reverse complement strand
CCAGTGGCGCAGTGTCATTTCTGTAGAATCTTGTTCGCGTCGCTGATAGACCATAGTGTAAGATGATGAGATATTATCACTAGGACATTGATGGAACAAAAATCTTGGGTCTTCAGTCTTGTCAAGGGGTTGAGGATAATGACGTCATTCAGAAAAAAAAGAGGTTCGAAATTGAGCATTGCTAGAAATTTAGATTTGGATTTAGATTTTTTTTTTTTTTTTGAATTTTAATGGCACAAAAGCCATGGTGTTGACTATGCTGCGCCAAGTTAAAGATTTAGAAGTCGGACTGTTAAACATACCTCAAAAATTGAAATATTCGATAATCTATGAAATGATCACAAGAAGATAATTTTTTGAGGGGAGATTAAAAAATAATGAAAAAAAATTATATAAATCAAACATATAGGAAGGTGCTGCTTTGGAATTCTACTAGGGGCATCGAATCACCTCGGTATGATCTTGATCGCGTCATTGATAGGCCAAAATAAGGAAGGAAAGATGGCAGAACTAGGCCATTGATATAGTAAGAATCTTGTGTCTTCGGCCGTGCCAAGAGGTTAGAGGGTAGATGTTATTCAGAAAGAAAGGGTTTAAAAACTGATCACTGTGAAAGTCTAAGAGCTGGATTATTAAATATATGTCCGGTGGGCTAATTCACTCCAGACCTTAAACCAACTCCATCTCACACGGGAACTGGTCAGTTACACGGCAAGAAGTAGGGAAGGAACAAACGTGTAGACCTTTATTGAATAAAATAACATCGTTTTATTTTCTGATCCCTCGAAACAAAAATCCCAAAATATATATACAAACAAAAATAATCCCTGTTGCCAACATTTAAAAAATATACAATAACCAAAGTTGATGTAGCCTCCAATTTTTAAAATATAAATTAAACACATCATTTCTAGACAAGATACTAAAGGACTGTTGGACCAAAAACTGGAGGAGAAAGCCACTACATATATAACAAAATCTTTAAAAAACCTATTTCCCAGAAAAAATTATAGGGAGGTAGACTTTCTGTGGGGATCGAAATGAAAAATTAGAATAAATAGAGCCCGTAGTGGAGGGTGGGGAATCTTTGGATCCAGGGCTGCAGGATCTCCTCGGAACGATCCTGATCGAGTAATTGATGGACCAAAATAAAAATTAAGCATATAATATCATTACGCCTCTGATAGTGAACAAACCTCGGGCATAAAAATTGTTGCAATAAATAAAATATTACGTCTTCTCGGCCAATAAGCGGAAGACAAACACCCAGAATAATTATCCACGTGTCCCTTTCAAAAATTCACACAAGAAACCAATTTCAAATCTGGAGAGCGATCGCACGAGTTCAGCTCGTTGTCCCAAGCAGACGGTTCTTATTCGAAGCGTATCGCGAGAAAGTGTCGAACCCGAAGCATTTCCACTCGAAAAGCTATCTCCCGAATGTGAGCCCTGTCTCGTCTGACTGGGCAAGCGGGTGTCAAGTAGCCGACCATTCGTCGACGCCGCGTCGTGCATCGCCAGGTTTCGCCTCTATTGTTTTTCGAAATAGGTGGATGAATCTTCGGTCACCTCGCAGTGCGAATGAATTTGCGTGGAAATACGTGGAAAATGGAAGAATTTTCGTCGCGTTGGCAGCAGTGGCGGCTGGCCAATTCATGGACGAGCTGTGTTGAGGAAAAAACGTTTTCCCAAAAGAATGTAAGAATGCGATTCTAAGTGAAATTTTTTTTGTCTAGCAAAATTTTTAATATTTGAAAATAGTTTTCATAAATATATTGGGTGATGATAATTTTTTCAATTCAATTAAATCCTAATTAAATTTTTTTTGTCTTAAATTTGCCTGTATTACTTTTTCTAGATTTTTTTCTTATTTCCATGTCAAAGAAATCCCAACGGGGGAATGGCTTACTTTGCTATATTACTACAAAATAATGTTACAAGCACGCAGACACACACAAGCACAACAATACGCATGTACACACACATACATACATACATACACGCATACACACACATACATACATACAAACATACACGCATACACACACAAGCACGCACACTTCTTACACGCACGCAAACACACATATATATACGCATAAACACACACATACACGCACATTTCTTGTATTGCTTTTTACACGCACGCACACACACATACACAAACATGTACACATGCGCGCACGCGCGCATACATACACACACATGCACACACATATAGGCACACTTCTTATATTACTTCTTACGGGCACACAGACACAAACACTCACACACATACATATATACACGCATACTGCTTATGTTACTTTTTACAAGCAAGTAGACACACACGCGCACACCCATACACAAACTTGTACACACACATACATACATACATACACACATGCACACACATACACGCACACTTCTTATATTATATTACTTCTTACAAGCAAGTAGACACACACAAGCACACCCATACACAAACGTGTACATACACATACATACATACATGCACGCACACTTCTTATACGTATGTAGCATTTTTCGCTGTAAAACAAAACACAAAACGCTCATGTGGAGGACTCATGAATACTCATGAGTAGTGAGACTTGCGCAAGCTGCACAATTTTTATACTGGTGCACCAGGGATGACGTCTTTATTATAAAGTATATAAGAAAGTTTTATTGGGAAAATTTCGCTGGTTGCTTTAATAAAGATATCAAAGATGACTCTAATATACAAAATACCGCAATTAATTTTGATTAAAGATATCAAAGAGTAATATATAAAATTCCACTAGTTGAGTTTCTGATGAAAGGTATCAAAGATGATTTTAATATAAAATATTGCTGCCTGTTCTGATGGAAGACATTACTCCTGCTGTGCTACAACTCAAACAATTCCACAAACACTAACAAAAATCCAAATCAGAAAAACCAAATTACACAAAATCAGAGCAGACAAATAAATCCGATAAAACAGCTCAAAACTGAATCGGTTTTATCACACATTCCACTGGGATTAAGAACCATGAAATCATCCATGCGTGCAGTTTGGAACGCAAGCGGATTCAACTCATCTACATTTCGAATACATTTTGGATTCGTGTGAGATCAACCTAAGATTTGTGTGAGGTGGTTTAGCTAACCAACAATAGCTTGCGGTTTTGTTTCGAGTGTCGTTGAAGACCTAATAATGCGGTGATGCCTCACTATCTTCTTGCTGACCATGATTTACGATGTATAATTGAGTATTTCCGAGAACCAAAGGGTTGTGGGGCAGCACCTTGTGGTGTAACCTCAAATATTTTCGAATTATTCACTGACAGGATTGCGGTTGGTAGCCTCAAGAATTTCACGTGATACGATTCCTTCAGCTAAAAATAAATAAACAAATAAAAGGGATTGTCCGTTTCGGAGAGAAGCGCCGATCACCTTCGGACGATTTTACTTTGGAAAGTAGTGATACACAGCAAGAATACTTTTTTGAGGAGACAGTGGACTTTAAAATAAGCAAAAATGGAAGAAAATGTGCAATTTTATTTTCATCATTTCATTGCCAAATTCTATGCTTATATTCAACTAAAACAGTGTTACAAAATATATTGTTCAATAAAATCCATATTTTGAAGGGTTAAATGGAAATAAACTGCATCTTAAGGAATTTTCACAAAATGATATTATAATTAGATTCAAATATCTTTGAAATATTGCTGGTACCTTAATTTTTGAAGAAATTAAACATAATCGATAATAAAGGTTTTGGTTTCAATATTAAAATAAAATAGGGTTAAAAGGCATACCCTATTTATGCATATTATTTTTCAATGCATTTTTTTTTTCGTTTAGATAGCTAAACGCCAATTTTTTTAAATAAAAATATAAAATTCCAACAAAAATTTAGTAAGAGTGCATAAAAATGTTTATTAAAAAATTAACATATAATTGGAATTACAGAATTATACCGATTTTGTTTCAAATAAATTTACATTGGGTTGTTAGAATAAAACTACAAACACAAATTAAAAATTAAGTCACCTGAAATATTTTGAAACTTTTAGAAATTATATATCTTTAAAATTTTTTGAAATAATAAATTTTGTTTTAAAATATTTTTTAAAGAAGTTTGACGTATTTATATTTTAATTCATGTGCATAAAAATTTTCATAAGCCTAAGTAAATAAATCGCAAAACTGCCTAATAAAATCAACCTTCCCTTTTAGAGTTTTTAGCAAGACGGGCTTTACTTCTAGATATTCTTTTCTGAGATTGTTATATGCATGACACTGATGACATATAATGAATGATTGCTTTATGATATTGATATATGATTTACTCTTCAGCACAAATTTACTTAATTCAAAAAAATGGGAACACATTTTTTTTCTTCTATTCATTACTTTACTATTATTTGTTCGGTAAATACAAATTAATATAAATCTTTTTACAGATATTTAGCAGACGATTTCTTTTCAGACATTTTTAACTGCTATTATTTTTATTTTTATTAAAATATTATTGAAAGTTAAAAGCAAACGATTTTTTCTTTGATAAACATATTTTATTAATTTCATTTCGTTTAATTTTTGTATAATAGCTGATGATAAATTGTAAACCTTTTGGAATCTGACATTGCTTGTAATATATGCTGTTCAGTGAAAAGAATAAACAGGTCGATGGAATTCTAAAATACTTGGAGTATTATTTTAGTTTTAAGAATTTAAGATGTTCTGCAAGCTATAGTTTGAAGCTTAAGAAAACGGGTAGTTTTCTAGAAAGCATGCAAAAATTGTTCGTTATCGGATTTGAAAACCTTCCGCGCTTTTTGCACATGCGTCAGGATGCGTTTATTTAGTCAAAGCAGGGGTGAGAGGAAAGATCAAAAGAAAAACCGCATTTAAAAATAAAATTCGTTAACTGAGGAGGCTTAACAACTGTAGAAAACTCGTATTACGGTCTGAAAAAGATATTAATTCTTGTAATAGTACTTTAGAGTAATTTTTTTTTTTTACTGTAAAAGGTCTAAACGTTAGATTAAGATGATTAAATGGAACATTTCTGTTCTTAAAATTTGAGAAATAACTTTTAATAAAATAATATTTTTTTGTAAAACAATATTTATTTGTTATTGAATTCTTTGATAACGTATTCAGACTAGCATCGATGGATAATCTCGATCACATTTAATTATATTACATAAAATAACCTCCGAGTTATTTCTGAAAACTGTTTTGATACTTGAAATAGAAGTATAAACAATCAGTATGTCGTTTTGAGTTTAAATAAAATAGTCAAAAACGACACGACACTCACATAAACATGGGGGAGGGGGATCTAAACGAAAATTTATCTAATGAAGCGAAACGCACATCAGTATACATATTTTTGAATATGTATACTGATTTAAAAAATACAAAGAAAAAAAAGATTAAAATGAAATCTGCTATGCATATTTCAATGTATCATGTCAGAACATCATTTCTTGAGCGGCCAAGCACCACGTGTTCGTGCAAGCTAAATAATATTTTTATTCATTTTAATTGTTTCATCGAATGAGTCACTTTAGTATTGCAAAAGATCCAAAAAAGTTTGTCTCGTATTTATTGTTTAAAAAAAATATCACATTTCCTATTTATTTCATTTCATATAATCACGCGCTCAAAATGACATTTTTTAAAGGCTTTATTTGCTGTAGTCCTTAACGTTTTTTTAAATCAGAGCTTTTGTAATGAGTGATGGCAACGCGTTATTAAAAGCGGATTTTTTTAGATGCTCGCACAGATACCTGGTGCAGATTAGATGTTCGCCAAAAACCTCATCCCCCTCCAAAAAACACACACACATCATGTTCTGACATGATAAAAACATTAAAACTGACAGGAAAAAAAAGTTTTTTCTTCATCGCCATAAAAGAATAAAGTATAAAATTTTTAAGAGTTCCGTGCCTACGTTCATGTTCCCCCCCCCCAAAAAAAATAATAATAGAATTACATACAATTAATTTCTGATATTTCTTTCCACCAATTAAGTCTTTTTCCCCTTTTCTTTCTTCTTTTTATTTTTTTATATGAAAACATCCACAATTTTAACCTTGGCTGTTTATCTAAATTCCAGAGTGTCCGTTGGACAACGGCCCAGTCTGAATTTAATTAGCCATTTTCAAACACCGTAACCTTGAAAATCGAGATTTACTTTTCAATAACAGCACTCATTTGCGTTTGCACCACAAATAACCATCCCTCCTGCGAATAGACTTCAATAAAAAAACAAACAATGTAGATTAGGATCATTTTTAAATATAACCACCCACATTCTCCGAAAGCTGATGCAAACGAAAACGGTGTAATCGAAAACTCCGTTTCCTGCACCGACTGGCAAAGATGGTTCTGAAAAGCCGATTCCGGCGTTGTCTGCCGCTTTCGTCTTTCCTTCCTGTGTTACGCAATGAATGGGAAGATGACGTCATGCCGCCGAGGTTTTTCACCTCGCCGGGAGACCGAGATGTGGCGGCCATTGATTGAGCCTCTGGGCATGCGCTTCGCTGAGTTTTCACTCCCGAGTTGACTGGTTTCTATTTTTTTTTCTAACCTCCCTTCCTAAGTTAGGCATTCTGCGTGCGTCCGGTCATTATCATCCGAATTGAAATGGATCGAATTTTAAATGAAAATGCCGGTTTTTATTCGAGGGAATTTCCAACGTTCTAATTTGCTTCAAGTATACTTTGTATTTCTATAAATTTGTAAGAAATGATCTTGGATTTTCCCCGTTCTTTTCCCCTTCGTCGGAAAGCCGTTTTTTTTTTTTTTTTTTTTTTAATTTATGTAAGTTTAAAATCAGATTTTTGTATTTTTATTTCATTGCGTTTATTAAAATTTGTGTTATAGGAAAAAAATTAACGCTGTTTAAAAATTTAAAATGGTTTAGTACCTTTCGTAGCCCGAAATATTCTTATATAATGATTTTAAAATTATAATGAGAGAACATGATGTTTCCGTAAGGAGTTTTTGAATAATTTGAGGCAACGAACAACTGAATCTCAAAATCACGTAAGCAATGAGTATAAATGACACTATTCATCAGTATCTTTTAATTGCATATTTTTTTACCTGCTTTTACTAGCATTGAGTTATTATTCTGTATGCTTCTTTAAAAGCAGAAGCATTTTTAAAAGGTTTTTCTTATTTAATGATTTTTTGACTTGATTAAAAGACCATAGTAAGGGAACATGATGTTTCCGTTAGGATTTTTTGAATAATTGAAGGCAACGAATAACTGAAGCTCGAAATCGCGTAGGCAATGAGTAAAAATGGCACTATTCATTAACATCTTTTAATCGCATGTATTTTTTAACATGTTTTTACCAGCATTGCGTAATTATTACGTATGCTTCTTTGAAAGTAGATGCGTTTTTCAAAGGTTGATCTGCCTTTACCAGAATTGCTTTTTAAAATTGATATAAATTACCTAATGACTACAATTGTTTAAGACATATAATTAATTTAAAACTAATAATGTCCTCATATAACTTGAAATTTGGGATCGTAGATTTCATTTTTCTTATTATCCCCCCTCCCTTCGTCAGGAAGCTGGTCTTCAAAAAAATCATGTTATGCTAAAATTAGATTTTTGTGTTTTTATTTCATTGCGTTTATTAACAAGTTAGAACATGATGTTGTTTCTGGGATGAGGTTTTTGGCGTCCACAAAAATTCGTAGGCGAAAAATAAACATTTTATTAAGTGCACGAGCATCTTGAAAAATCAGCTTTTAAAAACGCGTTCCCAGTGCATTTACAAAAGCTCGGATTAAAAATATATAAGTTAGTGACTACAGCAAATAAAGTCTAGAAAACTCTCATTTTGAGCACGTGATTGCATGAAATGAAATGAATAGGAAATGTAATATTTTGTTAAACAATAAATGCGAGACAAAGTTTTTTTTGGATTGTTTGCAATACTAAAGTGACTCATTCAATGAAACAATTTAAAATGAATAGAAGTATAATTTAACTTGCAAGAGCACGTGGTGGTTGGCCGTTCGAGAAATGATGTTCTAACTTGATACATTGAAATATGCATAGCAGATTTCATTTAAATCTTTTAATAATTTTATAATACGCCTTCTTCAGAATATCATCTTAGGATTATGAGTATTGTAATATTCACTTAATTGTTATTTATACCAGGAAAATAATTTTTATATGAGTATTTGAACAATGAGAAGGATTCCAGCCACTTCGCCTTTCGTTAACTATTATTAAAATGTTAAACAAAACACTGTTGCCATAGCAATTTCCCATAACTTCCGCTTTTTCTTGTTAGTAAACTGAATTCTATGAATCGTTTTCCGTTTCTCAGTTGACAATTCTTTCCGTGATGACACAAAAACAATGAAATAAATAAATAAAAAATGGTCAACTGAGTACATTCATATAATCGATATCATAAAATCGAAAGTACTGTCGAAAAATATAAATATACTCAGTACATTATAAGATATTTTTTGGTATATAAACAAAAGGCTATTTAGAGCTGCTGTCTATAGCTAAAATAATGACGCACGCAAATTTTAGATTATCTCATAAATAGGATAGTTATTAAAATATAAAAAAAATTCTAAACGCTTAAATTTTTGATGTTTTTCTTCAAAAGCTAGGCTACTGACCCATGAACAAGTAGTTAAATCGTACAAGTAATTTTGAAACTAGTTTATGAACGTAACGAGTTATTTTGGTGACAAAAAGAAATTAACGCAAGAACGAAGAATATTTTATGGTTATTCAAATACCATTTTATCACTTTAATCAGCAAACAAAACACCTTTGCTTAAAATCGTTGAAGCAGAAACATATTGTTCGATTAGTATTGAGAGTCTGGCTAGGAATCCTGTGCAAAATATTCGAGACATTCGTTTGTTTTCGCATTCAATGCACGCTTGCCCACTAATCCTATAAACCCCTTTTAGTGTAATGAGGCACATTTTGTTCGCTATGGTCTCAAGATCTGTGCATTGGAAATGATGAGTTGTGTGACTTGTTGAAACAAGGCACACTACGCGTTGACTGTAAAACAAACCGGTCGAGTTTAGTACTTGAATGGTTAGTATTTTTCAAAGAAAATTTTCCACAGGTACTTAAAGTTTGCTATCTATTCTTAGGTATTGTAATGACTTGATCCTGGTCGATCAAATAAAATGGTAGCGTTTTAAACACAAAGGTTTTATTTACAGCTTTATACAATAACAAAAACAACAACACGTCCTCTAGGTTAAATGCTGGGAAATATTTACAACTGGATTGTCAGTCCGACATCACAGGCTGGCCCCGTATCCGGCTACGGCGAGTAGCTCCAGAGATCTACGGATTACTTACCGGTAGATCTTTTCAATAAACTCGAGATCACATGGTATCTCTTCAACTCCAGCTCTTCAGTTCTGCTCACAGCTCGTCTCGTTGTCGTATCAGCTCTCGTCCAGTCTCTAGCCAGATCAGCTGATCCCGTCTACTCCGATCAGCTTGTCTCGTTCCTCCGACTCAACTTCTCGCTTCTTCCAAAACCTTCCATTTTAACACTGGTGAAGGTCCGCTTCTCAGACTCGCATTGGCGCGTTGGAGATGCTGATCGTCCAATCATTCTTCTGAAATACTCCCAATGGTCCGCCGTTATGTCGTGGGAATATTTTCGAATCATCCACCCTCTTATCAGAACCTTCACAATACACAAATAGTCGCATTTGGAGGCTTTAGACTTCCTTTCTTCAATGGGTCGTAAAACGCATAAGTTGCTCATTATTAGAACTTTATTCCAATTTGGTTGGTCCATAGAAGAAATAGTCCCATCTTCTGTTTCGACACGGTTTGCTTCTTCAATGGGTCGCAAGTATGTGTGTTCCATTATCTGTCTCCATTCAAGTCCGAAGGGCGACACTAAAAGGGAGAAACACAATGCGCATCAAAGGATGAATAGTCTTACCGCTGGCTAGAAGTAGCAATGTTCGAACATGTGTCGCTTTCCAAAAGGAGACCAGGTGACGACCTCTTTAAAGTATGAAAATCTATCCCGCGTTTAAGCATTCATCAGGAGGTGTTGATGCCAACAAAATAGGAACCACAAATAGGTTACTCAGACCCGCTGGAAAGCACACGGAAAAACTTGAATGATCGGATGGTCGCAACAGCTCTGACTGGTGGGAAATGTCGTTGAGTCCTAAGGGCTATCGCCAGTCACGGTACAATCTTTCCATAAAGAAGTATGTCCCATCATCGATGGGAGGAGTAAACTCCAACCTTTTCGTGTACCTACAAGGATGGGATGAACCAACCACTATACCAGAAGCTTCTTATCTTCAAATGCAAGGTGTCCCCATCCTCAGCAAAATAGGAAAGAAGATGTTTGCATTTATTTAGCATTATTGTAAATAATGATGCCAATGTCCTGGTACAGGGGTAGCTCTATTTTTCCCATGATCAGGTCGTCCTCGGTTGAAGTTCTGGTTGGGGCATAGTTGCTCTTCATATCTTTTATCTGTGAGATGTGTGAGTATGATTCCTTTTAAAAAGGAGAACTGCCGGCAAATGTGATGAGTTGTGTGAATGTCCCCCCCCCTCCCTGTAAAAAAGGGCTGTGTCGGCGAATGGGATGCTTGAGTAGATAAGACGTACTCTTGGTGCTAGTTGACGCTACTGAAAAACAAGAAACGCACCCTCGGCTAAAAATCGCTGACTGAGTTAGTGAATTTCACCATGGCAAGTGCCATTAGAAGTAGTAACAACAATAAATACTAACTAGCAATCGGAGATTACTAAGAAATGTGAACATTCCCCAAAATGAAACTAATCAGTATACATACGTGTATCTATATACCTCTATACATCCATGTCTATATCCATATGTATATCGATATCTACATTTATCTTATATATATATATATTGTAACAAGCGGTCGAGGTCCACGAAAACGCACTAAAAGAGAGAGCGTTGGCGGTGGTTGACGAAGAACTCGGCAAAAAGAATATCCTGTAAGCCGCTAGATCGTTCACGGTGTTTTTCGAAGCTCCGCGTTGCTTCTGGGCGCTCTCTCACTCGGCTATATAGTGGACGGGTTGCCACAATTTGGAGTTCCTCTCGAAAGAGTAGCGATTCGTTGTACGAGTTAGTTTTCTGGCTTGTTATTAGTGAGCCGTGTTTACGCTTGCTGTTTACGTTGTATATTTGAGCTTGCTGTGATTTACTGTTTGCTGAGCAATGCGATAGCTGTTTTGAAATCTGTGTTTAGTGCGCGAAGGACTTGTATTTGCGCTGTTAGTGACTGTGGATTGCTGAATTGCTTTTTTATCTGAAGTTTTACTTTATCAAGTCATTCTGTAAATGCCTGTAAATAGCTGTAAATAATTTTTTTTGCGCTATCCTCATATAAAGTCCATTCAATCCGAACCCGCTACGCTAAAAACGTAACAATATACACTGAAGTGACAAAAGTTATGGGATGACTGTTAATATAGTCTCTGTCCTCCTTTTGCTCGGCAAAACGCAACAACTCGACGTGTCATGGAGTCCACAAGTCGTCGGAAGTCCTCAGCAGGAATATTGAGCCATGCTGTCTCTATATACGTCCATAATTGTGAAAGTGGGGATGGTGCAGGAGTTTGGGCACGAACGGACCTTTCGATGATGTCCCATAAATGCTCGATGGGATTCATATCGGGAGATGTAGGTGGCCAGATCATGCGCTGGAATTATCTGGAATGTTCTTCAAACAAATCGCGAACAGTTCTGGCCCGGTGACATGGCGCATTGTCATCCATAAAAATCCCATCGTTGTGTGGGTACGTGAAGTCCATGAATGGCTGCAAGTGATCTGCAAGCAGCTGAACATAACCATTTCCAGTCAATGATCGGTTCAGTTGCACCAGAGGACCGAGTCCATGCCATGTAAAAACAGCCCACACCATTATGCAGTCACCACCAGCTTGAACAGTGCCTTGCTGACAGTTTGGGTCCAAGGCTTCGTGGGGTCTGCGCCACACTCGAACTCTACCATCAGCTCGTAACAACTGAAATCGTGACTCATCTGACCACGCCACGGTTTTTCACTGGTCTAGGGACCAGTCGATATGCTCACGAGCCCAGGAGAGTCGCTGCAGGCGATGTCGTGCTGTCAGTAAAGGCACTCGTGTCGGTCTTCTGTCATAGCTCAAGGAAGACAAATTTCGCCGCACAGCCCTATCGGACACGTCCCTCGTACGTCCCACATTAATTCCTGAAGTTATTTGACAAAGTGTTGCGTGTCTATTAACATTGACCATTCTACACAGACGTCGGTGGTCTCGGTCGTTAAATGCAGGTGGTCGCCCACTGCGCTGTCCATGATGGGATGTGATGCCTGAAATTTCATACTCCCGGCACACTCTTGATACTGTGGATCTCGGAATGTTGAATTCACTAACGATATCCGCTATGGAATGATCCATGCGTCTAGCTCCAACTAACATTCCACGTTCAAAGTCTGTTAATTCTCGTCGTGCTGCCATTAATCACAAAAACCTGTTCACATGAATAACTTGAACACAAATGAAAGCTCTGGAAAACGAACTGCGTATTTATACTTTTTCGCTGCGATACTACTGCCATCTGTATATTTGCATATTGCTATTCCATGACTTTTGTCACTTCAGTGTATATGTGTGTATATAAAGTGAAAGAAAACGCATCTAATGAGATAAGAATTAGGATTTAAGAAATAATTTATAAATTGTGCTGATTTAACAACAACTGACACCTTTATGCAGAGTAAAATTGCTTAAAAATAATGGTATCTAATTATGTGTACAGTTTTACATTATCAAATATAGAACTTTGTTATATCTGAGTTATATAGAGGGTACCTGAATTAAATCACATTTACGAAGTATCAGTTTTTGTCCAACCTTAAAAAGAATCTTTTTCATGACCCCTCTACTCTCCAAATTCAAATCTTCATGACTACAGTTGTTAATTATTTGAGAAGGTGATTTATCTGGGAGCTATCCGTAATCATGAAGATTTGAAAAAACTGACGCCCTGCTTTTCTTAGAATTCGCAAAACACCAGTTTCTTGCACATTTCGAACAGATAGTTATAAAAGTTATATGCTGCAGTTATAAAAATAAAAGGGCTTTTTTCGATAATTAATGATTAAGATATGAAGATTTACCTTACTTTTTTTCTTGCCGAATAAATTTCAGTATAAGGTATTGTAAAGAAATCGTTAGGTCGAAACCTGGTCTCCTTTTTGGAAGAGACACATGTTCGAACATTGTTACTTCTAGTTAGCTGTGAGACTATTCATCTTTTGTTGCGCATTGTGTTTCTCCCTTTTAGTATAGCCCTTCGGACTTGAATGGAGTCAGATAATGGAACACACATGCTTGCGACCCTTTAAAGACTGGAACCGTGTCGAGACACCAGATGGGACTATTTCTTCTATGGACCACCCAAACTGGGATAAAGTTCTGATAATGAAAAACACATGCGTTTTACGACCCATTGAAGAAAGAAGTGTTAAAACCTCCAGATGCGAATATTTTTGTATTGTGAAGGTTCTGTTAAGGGGTGGATGTTTCAAGAATATTCCCACGGCTCACCATTGGGAGTATTTCGGAAGAATGATTGGACGATCGACATCTCCAGTGTGCCAATGCGAGCCTGAGAGACGGAACTTTACCAATGTTAAAATGGAAGGTTTTGGAAGAAGCAGGACGGTCGAGAAGCTGAGCCGGTGGACGAGACAAGCTGATCCGGTAAACGAGATCAGCTGATCTGGCTAGAGACTGGACGAAAGCTGATACGACAACGAGACGAGCTGTGAGCAGAGCTGAAGAACTGGAGTTGAAAAGATACCACGTGATCTCGAGTTTGAATTAAAGATCTACAGGAAGTAATCCGTAGATCTCTATAGCTACACGCCGTAGCCGGATAGTCTCGGTATTAGATGTCGGACTGACAATCCAGTTGTAAATATTTCCCAGCATTTAACCTAGAGGATGTGTTGTTGTTTGTGTTATTGTATATAAGCCGTAAACAAAACCTTTGTGTTTAAAACGCTACTATTTTATTTGATAGACCAGGATCAAGTCATTGCAGTATGCTTTTAATTAAATGTTTAAAAATCAAGTATTAATGAAAAATTTTTTTTGATGCAACTCAATTTTAAATGTTGGCTCTTTCCCCTGATTTAAAGTTGAAGGCAGAAAATTAGAGCAACACATGGCTCAATGAAAGGAGCAAGGCTTCTAAAACCACGTGATTTAAATCTCTGCCAAAATGTGAAGAATATTGTGTTGAAGTATTTATTCGAAATTTTCAGCCACCATTAATTTCGACGAATCAACCAGTCGCCAAAGACGGCGAGGATGCAATAAATACAGAAGAAAATAAGGAAGTGCGCAAGCTGGTAAGTACAATTTAGCAGCCTTAATCCAACTTGATCTAATATAACCAGAGAAATTCATGCGTCAGGGATCCCCGATAAAAAGGAAGTGTGGCGTCTTGATCAAAGCGACCTTGGAGCATGTACGAAACTCTTGAGATGCTAAGTTGATTTTAATTCAATTATTTTGGGGGTAGGTTGCTTTCCAGGGAAACTGTTGTGCTTTCCTCTGAAAAGCACTTTCAGCAGGAATTCAGATGGCAGAAAGCAAATCGCTACTAAAATCCATATCCACCCATACATTTTTAAATAAAAAGAATTCACCGAGACACCTCTTTGTCATATTATGTCATGCCTTAATCCATTGCATTTCTAGTGGCTTTGGTTAGTTTAGATTTGATTTATTAATTATCCGTTTTGTTATGGGGGGGTAATTTTTTTAGGGGGATAGGAGGTGAAGTCATAGGAAGGTAACTTCACCTCCTATCCCCCTAAAGCTTTGCATCAGAGATCCTAATCTTTACATCGTATTGTTAATCCTTTATTTCGCCCTTAGGAGCTTAACCAGCAATGCATCGCATGACGCTTAGAAAAGGTTTGGTATCTGATTTGTTTACTACTACTATTTTTTGTACTTTCTCCAAGGCTGGCAACAAATATTGCTACAAACTGGGATTCATAAATGGAATTTAGCTTATTCTTAGTGGGTATCTTCAAGGAAAGCAACTCGTAATTGAGGATGAGATGCATCCGGCAATGTGGTTGGATCTCCCCACCCTTGGAGGGTACATTAATAGGTGGAGGTTGGACTTCTCCCATCGATGATGGGGCGTACCTCCTACAGGGAGGGTTGTACTGTGGCCGGTGACGGCCATTAGGACTCAACTACAGTTCCCGCCAGTGTTGCTGTTGCGGCGGTCTGGTCATTCAGTTTTATGGTTAATCAATGTGCCTTCGTGGTGGGTCGGAGAATCTATGACTTATCCTTAGTGGGTTCCTCCGAAAAGTGGATGAGTGGCTCCTGGCATGGTGGTTGGATCTCGCCATCCTGGAGGTTGCTCTTAAAGGTGGGTGTCAGGCTCCACATATCGTTGACGGGATGTACTTCCTTAGGGAAGGGTTATACTGTGACGATGATGATTCATAACTCGTCCCATTTACTGACGCCCCATTTTTATTCAAAAAATTTTTTTGACACAGAGTTTAAAAGTTTGGACCTCGGTCAAACTTTTAACGGGTCAACTTTTCAAACGGGGATCTGAATTGGCTATATTAACTAGAGGGCGTTTGACCTTCGACACATACCCTCATTGCTATTATTGAACGAAATCTCAAAACAAACTTTCAGAAATGAATTTTTCATAGCTTAAGAAAACTTCATCCTAGCAAAAGAAAAAATAGGCTTATATTCAATTTTGATCCTTCAGGAAGTCAATTGTTAGCTTGTCTCGAAGTTACTTTTTAGGTTACTTTCCTGGTAAAATTTAAATTTGCTTATCTTATGAAGGAATCCCATCCAGGGAGCACCTCGAAATGAGTATGATAGGTTTCCGATATAGTGGTTGGATCTCGCCATCCTGGACTGTACACGAAAAGGTGAGAATCAGACTCCACCCATCCATGACGGGACGTATTTCCCACAGAAAGGGTTGTACTGTGGCCGGTGATGTTCCTTAGAACTCAACCACAGTTCCCGCCAGTATTGCTGTTGCAGGAGTTCAGTCAATCAATATTTATTATCCATGTGCCTTCGGACGGATTAGAGACTAAGTGATATGACTTATCCTTAGGTACTGATGAGAAAGTGGGGATGGTCTTGGTCTTGACAGTGATTTAAAGATAGGTGAGAATAGAAAATGAACGGATTTATTGATACAATTAGCATTAGAGAAGGCGATATTCTTCATATACACTGAAGTGACAAAAGTCATGGGATGACTGTTAATATCGTGTTGGTCCTCCTTTTGCCCGGCGAAGTGCAACAACTCGACGTGTCATGGAGTCCACAAGTCGTTGGAAGTCCTCTGCAGGAATATTGAGCCATGCTGTCCGTATAGACGTCCATAATTGTGAAAGTGTGGATGGTGTAGGAGTTTGGGCACGAACGGACCTTTCGATGATGTCCCATAAATGCTCGATGGGATACATATCTGGCCATCTAGGTGGCCAGATCATGCGCTGGAATTGTCCAGAATGTTCTTCAAACCAATCGCGAACAGTTCTGGCCCGGTGACATGGCGCATTGTCATCCATAAAATTCCCATCGTTGAGTGGGTACGTGAAGTCCATGAATGGCTGCAAGTGATCTGCAAGCAGCTGAACATAACCATTTCCAGTCAATGATCGGTTCAGTTGCACCGGAGGACCGAGTCCATGCCATGTAAAAACTGCCCACACCATTATGCAGTCACCACCAGCTTGAACAGTGCCTTGCTGACAGTTTGGGTCCATGGCTTCGTGGGGTCTGCGCCACACTCGAACTCTACCATCAGCTCGTAGCAACTGAAATCGTGACTCATCTGACCACGCCACTCTTTTCCACTGGTCTAGGGACCATTCGATATGCTCACGAGCCCAAGAGAGTCGCTGCAGGCGATGTCGTGCTGTCAGTAAAGGCACTCGTGTCGGTCTTCTTCTGTCATAGCTCAAGGAAGACAAATTTCGCCGCACAGTCCTATCGGACACGTCCCTCGTACGTCCCACATTGATTCCTGCAGTTATTTGACAAAGTGTTGCGTGTCTATTAACATTGACCATTCTACACAGACGTCGGCGTACTCGACACATTTCCGGGAAAATCAGTTTGATGTAAAAATATGTTCGCGTAAAAATGTTAAAAGAAAAGGAGATTTTTTTCCTTTCTTTTTTTTTCTTTAGTTTTCGGTCATTAACTCGTGTGGAAAATAATTTTGAATTTGATCGGGAGAAAAATAGTTTATATTAATGAAAATATTTATTTTATAATGAATAAAATGCCATGTTTTGTGCATAAGTTACTGGCAAATGTATACAACATAGGCTTTTTATAAACTAACTTGACATTTTATAGAATGCATATCTTTTTTAAATAAAATATAAAATATGAGAATTATTATATACTTTCACTTGACATTCTATATAATAACTCGACTTTCTATAGAAGGGAAAATGGAAATCTGACGAAGTATGAGATTAAGATCATAATTAGGCTATTATTTAAAAAATGTACATTCCTTAAAAATATTGATGCTGTTTTGAAAATAATAAAGTGTGCTATTAAAAATCTTTTATTTAAAATACATAAAAGGAATGGAAGTTGTACAAAAAAAATACATGTCTTTCTTATGAAAACAAAATAAAGCAAAAGATTCAAATGAAATCTGCTTGGCATATTTCAAAGTATCATGTCAGAGCATAATTTCTCGAACGGCCATGCGTCACGTGCTTGTGCAAGTTAAATTATATTTTTATTCATTTTAATCACTTCATCGAATGAGTCACTTTAGTATTACAAACGATCTAGAAAAAAAAAAAAACTTTGTCTCGCATTTATCGTTAAAAAAAATATCACATATCCTATTTATTTCATTTCGCATAATCACGTGCTCAAAATGTCGTTTTTCTAGGTTTTATTTGCTGTATTTATTAACTTTTTTTAATCGGCGCTTTTGTAAACGCAATGGCAATGCGTTATTAAAAGTGGATTTTTTTGAGAAGCTCGTGCAGATAATAAAACTTTTATTTTTCGCCTACAGATTTTTGTTGACGCCATAAACCTCAGCCCTAAAACAACATTATGTTCTGACATGATAATTAAGGTTATTTGTTGAAACAAGAAAGGAAAAATAAATTTATTGAATTAATTTTATATCTAATAAAAAATAAAACATAGTCATTTGGAGATGTGCTTCATACTTTGCAAGTTTATCGTTTGGTTTTCTAATATATTTTAATACATATAATAATAACGATTATCATTTCACGCATTTGCAATCAATAGAACACCAATACGTGAAATATTAACCATTCCCTGCATTGTGTCGGGTAGTTTGGCATTCTATAAAATGAACATTTTTTAAATAGAATATTGGGTTTCAAACTTTGCCAGTAACAGTTATATATATTTATGTAAATATATAAATAGATTTATTTTCTAATAATATCTATTTATAATATCTTTTTATTATGATATTTAAAAGAAGAATAAATTTAGAAAGCTGCAAACGATATTTCTCATCACAAATAATAAAATGTTATCAAATGTTTTTATTTCAAAATATTTGCTCCCCCGCCCCCCAAATTCTCAATCGAAATCGTTCTAAAAGTAAACCAAGCAGATGTTCTGGCTCTACAGTGGGACAAACAATTGAGGATACACCTTACTTTTACTTGATAAATCCAACTTTCAATCGAAATAACACATTAACTAGAAGTGCAAATGCGCTTTTATTTTCACACATAACAAAAGGGTTAATTTACAGTAAAAATAACGAAAAGCAACAAAAAAATATCTAAAATTAAAAATTTCAAAAGTATTTGATATAAATATAGGCAGATTTTTACCTCAAAGAATTAAGGATACACCAATAAAATTTTTGTTTAACTACCAATAGATTATTTTTCTGCTTGCTACTATAAAAGTCTAAGTTTGGCCAATTTTATCTTAAACCTTTTCGGCTTCTACTTTTGTCTTTTGAAGTTGGTTATGTGAATTTAAAGTCGCAATTTTAAATGGAAAATGGGTTTTCGAAGAGAGACCAATATTGATGTAAGAAAATTTATATTAAGGTTATTTAAGAAAGGAAATTCTTATCGTGAATAGCTGAAATTGTCGGTAGAAGTCACTCTTGTGTCCAGAAAATCATTGCAAGATTTAAAAGCGATGGATTAATTGAAAATAAAAGTGGAAGAGGAAGCAAAAGTATTCTGAGTGATGTAGCCAAAAGGAAACTTTGAAAGATATCAAGATTGATCCTAAACTAAGTGCAGTCAAACTAGCTGCAGAAACTTCTCGAATAATGGGCAGAAGTGTAAGTGCTGAAACTGTGAGAAATGTGATTAGACATGCTGGATATAGCAGTCGAGTAGCTAGAAAGAAACCTTTCATAAGCTTACAAAATCAGAAAAAGCGTTTGGAGTTTGCAAAAACTCATTAATTGAAGACAGATAACTCTTGGAAGAAAGTTATATTTAGTGATGAAAGTAAATTCAACATTTTTGGAAGTGATGGCAGTTGCACCGTTTGGAGAAAGCCGAACAACGCTTTGGATCCAAAAAATATACTTCCTACAGTTAAACATGGTGGTGGCTCGATCATGGTTTGGGATTGTATGGCTTCAAATGGGGTAGGAAATTTAGTTTTTATAGATGGTATAATGGATCATAAGCTTTATATAGATATACTCAACAACAATCTTAAAGAAAGTGAAAAAAATTGGGTTTAGATGGAAATTTTATTTTCCAGCAAGACAACGACTCCAAACATACGGCACGTAATGTCAAAATGTGGTGTCTTTTTCATTGTAAACAGCAATTGCACACACCACCACAGTCCCCTGACATCAATGTCATAGAAAATTTGAGGGCCACACTCGAAATAGCAGTCAAAAAACACCAAATTAGGAACAAAGCCCATTTAAAGCAAGTGTTACAAGAAGAATGGAATAAAATGTCTCCACATACCACCAAAAAATTGGTCGAATCGGTACTAAGACGTTTGGAGGACATTATAAAAGCCAAAGGACATGCAACCAAATATTGACACTGTCTTTGTATGCTATATGTCACACAAATTTTATTGGTGTATCCTTAATTCTTTGAGGTAAAAATCTGCCTATGTTTATTTCAAATACTGGTAAAATTTTTTAATTTTAGATATTTTTATGTTGATTTTTGTTATTTTTACTGTAAATTGGCCCTTTTGTTACTTGTGAAAATAAAAACGCGTTTGCACATCTAGTTAATGTGTTATTTCGATTGAAAGTTGGATTTATCAAGTAAAAGTAAGGTGTATCCTCAATTGTTTGTCCCACTATATATAGTGTACGTGATTTATTTTCTAACCGTATCTGGCGCCTCAAGTATAATTGCGCCTTTTTTTTCTTTATTTTTTATATTAAGTCTTTTTTTAAATTTTCTGGATGTAAATGATTGATTTATAAATTATTTTTTTGCAATTATTCATCTTGTAGTATTTTCCGAAACAGGTATTCTTATATTGTATATTATTTTCTCCGGTTTCTTTCTTTTTTTTTCTCCTACCAGCTTCTTGAAATAATGGGTAATTCATCATTTACTCATTATACAACTAATGAGGATATGTCTCATGTGTGGGAAGAAGGGCTATCTCAAACTCAAAGTCAAGACAGCATATATATATTTTTTAATTTCACGACAGACATAGAACCACTGAAATGAAACAGTTTTTATTTTCTATAACGGGATAAATTTTTATAGATTAATAGCGATTCGATAAATTTCATTAATTATTAGCGATTAATAAAATTTCATCTTTTAAAATTCATTTATTTCGTTCATGAGCCTCATTTTTCAAGTATTTCTTAACAGAGTAAACCATTTAAGTGATTCATTCCAAAACATCTATTTCAAGATACTACATTTAATTTTTAAAATATTTATAAAAAAGAAAAGTGTAAGCTTAAATTAAATTAACTGAAATCAAAAGTTTACTAAAGAGGCTTTAAATTTATACTGAAAAAGAAAAGGTTCGAAGAATGAATACTGGTCGGTAAACCTAAAATAAATCATTGATATGAATGAATGAATGAGTCAAAGAATTAAAAAATTTCCTTAAAAGAATGCTGTTTAATTAAATTGATTCCAAATAAATATCCTTAGAAAACAACGATTAATTAAAAAAGATAGTGGAAATTGATTGAAAATAAAGATCCTTAAAAAAAAGTTCCAAATCAAATTGATAAAAAAAAACATACAGCTGATAAAAAGAATAGTCAGTTAAAGTGGCTTATTTATGTTGATGAAATAATTTTGTTCTCAGTACCTGTCTCTAATTACAATTCATCAACAAAAGGGATAAATAAAACTCAAATCATTACGTTCAGTTCATAGGATAATTGTTATTTTCCAGTTTAAAAGAAAACTATGGCAACTGAAATCTCATTTTTCTTTTAATAATAATCTCTGTCTCATTCTTTTTAATTCCCATTTTTAAAAAAATTTCGAAAAAAAATATTAATCAGTTGCTCTGGAAACGACTTTAGAGATCGGAAAAAAATGAATTCCTTATGTTGCCATAAAGCAAGAACAAAGAATAGGGTTTTACTCCATTTAACTTTAAAATCAGTCAAACGAAGTACTGCGCAAATGCGTCTAAGAATTAATATAATCGTATTTTAACGACATTATTATTATTATTACTTTTTCGAGAACAATGCATGACTTCCCAGATTTCCTGGAGATTAAGTATTTTTATCTTTCGAACAAAAATAATAAAAAGAAAATTATTTTTTAATTACATACAGTGGCTCAAATAGTTGAGAGTATACTTTAATTTTAGTTGATAAATCCGACTTTAAATATAAATACCACATTACCTAGAAACGTAAACAAGTTTTCATTTTTATACACAAAAATGGTTTAATTTAAAGTAAGAATGAAGAAAAATCAACGAAAAAAACTCTAAATTGATACATTTCAGAAGCATTTTAAATAAACATATGCAGATTTTTGCCTGAAAAAATTGAGAATACACCAATGAAATTTTTGTAATATCTCGCATGAGAAGAAAATGTCAATATTTAGTTGCATGACTTTTGGCTTTTACAATAGCCTCTAAGCCGATTTGGCCAATTTTTGGTGGTATTTGAAGATATTTTCTTGAAACACTTCTTTTGATTTGGTTTTGGTTTCTAATTTTGTGTTTTTCGGCCGTTGTTTCGAGTGTAGTCCACAGATTTTCAATGGCCGGATGTTCCGGATTGTGGTAGTATATGTAAATGCTGCTTACAATGAAAAAAACAAACTAACTAAATTTTGATGTTCAGTTCAGAGTGTTTGTTGGGACATTGTCCTGCTGGAAACTGATACTTCCTCTTAAACACAAATTTTTAGCACTTTTATTTAGATTGCTGTGAAGAATATCAAAGTAAAATGTATAGTTCATATTGCCATCAATAAAAATTTAATTTCCTGCCTCGAATGAAGCCATAAAACCTTCAACCAAGATGGAGTTAGTATCATGTTTAACTGTAGGAGGTAAAATTTTATAGATTCAAAGCATTATTAGGTTTCTTCCATACAGTGCGACGGCTGTCACTGCCAAAAATGTCAAATTTTCTTTCATAACTTAAAATAACTTTCTTCCAAAAGTTATTACCTTTCAGCTGATGCGAGTTTTCAAACTCCAAACGCTTATTCTGAGTTTTGCAAGCTGATGAAAGGTTTGTTTCTAACAACTCGAATTTTATATCCAGCTCGTCTAATTACATTTCGCACAGTTTCAGATCTTACACTTTTGCTTATGATTTGAGAAATTTCTGCAGCACGTTTGATGAACAGTATAGTTTATTTGGATACATTGGATATATATCAGCATTCTAAAGAAAAGTGTTAAAAATTTGGGTTTAGATGAAAATTTCATTTTGCTGCAGGACAATATCCCAATGACCACTCTGCACGTAACGTCAAAATGTGATATCTTTTTCATTGTAAACACATGTACATCGTACATACACTACCACAGTCCAGATTTCAATGTCATTGAAAATATGTGGACCACAATCGAAACAATGGTCCAAAAACACAAAATTAGAAACCAAAACCCAATTAAAACTAGTGTTTCAAGAAGAATGGAACAAAATATCTTCAGATGCCACCAAAAGATTAGTTTAGAGGCCATTATAAAAGCCAAAGGTCAAGCAACTAAATTTTGGTACTTTCTGCCCACGCGAGATAATACAAAAATTTCATTGGTGTATTCTCACTTTTTTGAGGCAAACTTTGCATTTATGTATTTCAAATGCTTCTGAAATTTTTCATTTTTGCAGTTTTTCGTTGATTTTTCTTTATTCTTACTTTAAATTAAACCATTTATTATATGCAAAAATGAAAACATGTTTACGTTTCTAGTTAATGTGGTATTTATATTGAAAATCGGATTTATCGAGTAAAAGTAAGGTGTACTCTGAATCACTATAAGCATTGATCCTTATTAAGTCCTTAATATTAGTTCTTACATGAAAGAATTATACGGGGAAAAATAATTATTACACTGTAATGAATTAAGTAAAGAATCTTAAAAAGTCGTCTGCTTTTTAATAAATATAATTGAAAATTCGAAGTTCTTTCTTACGTTTTTATTACTTCAGAGATATTCTTTTAGTTTCATTATCACCATGCCAGAACATGATATTGTTTTTGTAATGAGGTTTTCGGCGTCAACAAAAATCCGTAGGCGAAAAATACAAATTTTATTATCTGCACGAGCATCTCAAAAAATCAGCTTTTAATAATGCGTTGCCCCTGCATTCACAAAAGCTCCGATTTTTTTTAAAAAGTTAATGACTACAGCAAATAAAACCTAGAAAATTGCCATTTTGTGCACGTGATTATATGAAATGAAATAAATAGGAAATGCGATATTTTTTGTAAACAATCAATGCGAGACAAAAGTTTTTTGGATCGTTTGCAGTACTAAAGTGACTCATTCAATGAAACGATTAAAATGAATAAAAATATAATTTAACTTGCACGAGCACGTGGTGCTTGGCATTTCAAGAAATGATGTTCCGACATGATACATTGACAAAATATGCATGGCAAATTTCATTTTCAACTTTATTTAACGTTGATAATTAAATTTTCCTCGTAAAATACTTTTTAATACTAATATTTGATGACACAAATTCTATTAGATTTCCCCAGAGATGAAGAATAATTATATTTTAGTCACATTTATCTCGCCAAACGATAATGGAATTGCTCTTACTAAACCTTTAGAAACTGATGTTTCAAAGGGTCAAATTGGATCATTGGGGAACTCTTGGACCAAAAATTAAATAGAATATGTCCCCATTTGTGCTTCCTTTTCGAACATTCGTGTGCAGTAGTAAACATGGCAACGCTAAGTAAACACACTCCAAAAAAGTGAAGACACTTTTGCTGAAATGATGACACACACGCAGTTTGCTTGTGTCTACAAGTCATTAAATTCTAGGGTGTACTTGCGTAGATATGAATGGTGGGTACTAATTGCACCCGGGGGTTATTGTGCGGAACGACCAACCCCCTTCGGAAAGGGGAGAGTCCAGGAAATGCAAATATATTAAGCCGGAAGTTGAGGCAAAAATGGGGTCTACTTCGAGTTAATGGCGGAGGAGGGAAGTTGGTCGTCCCTCGAGATGAGAAAGAATCATTTTTAGGTTTTATGAATTATTTCTAGTTGATTTTTATGCTATTAACTACTGTAATTCCAGGTTAAATTACTGTTGTTAATAATTACTATTTTAGCAAATAAAATGAATTTGAATTGCAATTCTAAATTCTAAAAAAGAAAAAAAAACATTAAAAAAACGAAATCTATGGTTATAAATTTCATGTTATCATATGAGAGCGTCATTATTTTTAAAAGATTATTTGTCTTAACTAATTTAAGTCATTAACCAGTTTAAACCAGTTTTAAAAAAATACGAGGCTTCTCTCTCTCGCTCTCTCTAATGATAATTTTTTTTAACTTTCATTTTCCATTTTTCTAGCTGGCAAACAGAGTTTCGGATCTTGACCGAGTTTAAGATTAAAAAAAACCCCAGTAATTTCGATGAAAAGCTCACTGTTACTGGAAACCGTTGTATATGTGGTGAAAGTAGATTGATATTAAAATTATATTCTAATATTTACAGTATTTTGAGAAATGCAACGAGTAAGAATACGCTTATAATATCATTAAAGAATAGATGTATGTCTTGTTTTACAAAATTGCGATCATTAAAACTGAAAGAAAATTTAAAAAACAAAACAAAACAAAAACGATAATCTTCTGAGCGTGAGATTAATTATTTAAAAGTAATCTAATGATCTCTCTCTAATGATAATTTTTTTAATTGTCATTTTCATTTTTCTAGCTCGCAAACAAAGTTTTAGAGTCCGACCGATTTTAAAAATTTAAAAAAAAACCCAGTAATTTCGACGAAAAGTACACTATTACTGGTAGCTATTGTATATGTGGTAACTGTATGAACTTTTAATGCAGATTGATATTAAAGTTATATTCTAATATTTACAGTATTTTAAGAACTACAATTAGTAAGAATGCGCTTATAATATCCTTAAAAAATAAATATAAGTCATATTTTACAAAATTGCGATAGTTAAAACTAAAAAAAAAAAAAAAAAAAAAAAAATTCAAAAAAACCCCCATAATTTTCTGAGCGCGAGATTAATTATTTAAAGGTAAGAAATGGTAAACAAACTGGAAGATGCCGCATTTTATAAAAACAATAAACAAAAAGCAGTTGATAAGGAATTTAATTAAATATCTCAAACAATATTGGCAAAACAAACCTCAAATGTCATGGGTCAGGAGACTCGCTATCTACCAATGAAAAAACGAGCATGTTTTGCCTTCAAACTTCGAAGACACCAAAATCATCATGTTCTCACATGATAATAAAGTAATCTTAAAGCGAGTTACCTATATTAACCACCCATATAAAAGATCTAAAAATGTGAATTAAATTTTATAACAACCCCTATTATATATCGTCCCCTATGTAATATTTCCGGCATCAAAATCCCCACGTCCCAAAGGATGTCTAATCGCTAGAGCCAGAAAGCAAAATGGCAGCTGGCTGTGTATGATATGGTAAATACTTTAAATTCAAACTTTGAAGTTTCGAAGATATAAACAAGTCTCTGAATTCTTTGCTAACGAAAATTAGCTTAAGCAATTAATCGTTAGCTATTATCTTGATTAACCTAACAGTTGATTTTTATGGAAAAACGGCAACAAGAACTGACGTCCCTTAGCAAACGGTACAACAGTCCGTAAATCTTGCTGTTCTTTAGAGATCTCGAAAAAAAAGAAGAAGTCAGATTTCAGTCAGAAGTACTTTGATAGAGATATTTTCTTACTTGTTGGTAGCTCAAAGTCTATAGCAGTGAGAACTCTTTTTTTTCTCGTATAAATAGTATTGAGAAAGTAGTGTTATCGTCAAACAAATTCGAACTCGAGCTTTTAATTAAAATAATGTAGAATAAAGAAAATTAAACATTTCTAATCTGTATTGCGTTACTCTAACCAGCGCAGAAAATTCACGCGTTTGTGTTGCCTGAAATGCCAATTGAGTATGTTCTGAATCTGTTCTGATTTATTTTGTAATGGATGTGAACTTGATTTTGTTTTGGCCAACTATAATTCTTGGATAAATTATTCATACTAAATGTAATTGTTTAATAAAAAATAACTAAAATAAAATTTTTCTTTGTTGACCGAAGTAGGAATCGATTAAATTTTTATATATATATATAAACCGTTAAGTTCATGAAATCCGTTATTTTATAGAATACCTAGTTATTTCATGAAATAACTGATCGTGTCTGTTAAAGTGTAAAACTCTCTTGTATTTCATGGTTTAATTAGTTATTTCATAGAATAACGATCTGCAGCTCGTTAAAGTGTAAAATAATCTATATCATATATCTCTCACGACAAATACATTTACTTTCCCCCTACTGCATTTATGAACTATTCCAGGCCATTGGGAGATTAAATTAATACCATTAAATTAATGTTGGATAAATCTCATTCTGAAGCCTCTGTGGGGTCCCAGTGCCTGAAGTTGACAGAGGAAAAGGTGATGCCAAATCTATTTTAGCTATTATCATAAAAATAAGCGAAGAAGAATTTTTCCAATTGGGCACAAGAAACGGCCGCATTAAACAATTATATTCCCGATCCCAGTTCAGCGTCTGCGAACAAAAATTAATTACAATCGAAGAGGTACCGGATGTAGAAATATCGCTCCGGTCGGTTGCTACAACTCAAAGTTTAGGTACTGGTCAGGGATTTAAAAAAATGTTGTAAAACCGAATGTGTCAACATAAAGTGTTTTTGTTTTATAAATAATGTTCCTTGTAATTCCAAATGCCATGTCAGTAATCCTTATTGCAACAAATGATTTTATGGTACGTTTCTATAAATACCCTTTATACGCTGCATAAATTAGATAAATTGCTTCTTTTTCATTTTAAATGTCTATCATTAGTTTATTTATAGAATACCTAGTTATTTCATTTTAGATAAATTGTTTATTTTACACTTTAACTGTCTCTCATTAGTTAGTTTATAGAATACCTAGTTATTTCATAAAATAACTAGTTAAAGTGTCAAATTAATAGCATATTACACACTTTAACGGACACGATCAGTTGTTTCATGGAATAACTAGGTATTCTATAAAATAACTGCATTATATACTTTAACGATAACATATATATTACTTGTTTCTTTATAAAGTTTCTCTGTTTTCTTAAGAAGAATAATTTTAATGTTCCGTTCTATTCACAGCATTCCAACACCTTTTTACTTCTGTGTTATCAATTCCTTTCCTTAATTCGTCATAACCGTGAAAAAATAGAAAAGTTGAAAAGTTTTTTTTAAAAGAAGAATAAGAATGTAGAAAGAAAACGATAGAGGAAAAGTCAGTCGAAGAATGTCACGGGTGAGCGATAGTTTTCTTTGAGCTAAGTTCTGGATTCTTGAAACATTTTCTTTCTTTTTTAAAACCTCGTTTGGGTTCTTTGTTCAGCGAGAGTTGAACCAGCAGAGAAAAATTCCAAAGAGTTTCTCACCTACAGAAAAATTCCCCTCCTTCTGAAAAGGATTATAACTTTTCATTTCCATTCTACTTAAGAAAAATTTCCTTCTCATGAACGCAGTAACAAATAACTAAACATTATTGTTCAAAATAGATATAAAACAGGTAATAAAAGAAATCAAGCGGATTTCTATTTAGGTAAAAAAAAGAACAAAATTTATTTTAGTTTCTTTTTACTAAACAATTACGATTAATATAAATAATTGATCAAAAAATTATGTCTGGTCAAAACAAAATCAATTCTGTATCCGTTGAAAATAAATCAGACACACTATGCATGCGTATTGGGGCAACGCAAATACGTGAATTTTTTGCTCCTGTTGGGGTAATGCTATACAGTTCAGAAATTTTTCATTTCCTTTATTTCGTTTTATTTTAATTCAAAAATAATTCAAACTGAATCTGAAAGATTGATGTATTAACAATGTTAAATTTTAAAACCATCAAACTCTAAGAAAATAAACAGAATCGTTTGAGATAATCGATCGGAAACATGTTAAGCCTAACCTCATTAGCATGGGGAAAAAACAAACTGAAGAAAAATAAATTGAAAAAACAAACTGCTGTCAGATTTGCGGAAATGAAGATTTTTGGCTGGAAAGTTAGTTTTTAATTAATTAATAAAAAAAAATTAACGAAATTAATGAATTAGTATTTGAAAAAACTGTGTAGACATCTGGTGTCATCCATTATATTAAAAAATATATATATTTGAACTTGAACTTGAGTGGATGAATGAAAAGTATTTTATTAAAGATTGAAAATTTGAACAAGATTTGCAACTATTTTTTTATAAGATATTGATAAAATTTGGCAAACGAGTTCTTCCATACAAAAAAAAGTAATTACCATCTTTTTAAAGTCTAAAAATAAATTAAATTACAGTAAAAATTTAGAACATTTTTAATGCTTTTCTATTAGATTTCCCAAAAATGTTACATTGCAAAAATGAATAATACACTACCTTAAAATTTAAAATATTAACTTATAAAAACTACAATTTTTCTTACCAGTGCATTTTTTCTCTAATTTTAATAAATTATTCAACTTAATTTCATGCACAGTCTATAACAGAGTTTTATCATTACGATGAAATTTGAAATTCGAACGAATATCACTGTTCTATCAAATCATTCATGTTTATTTTTCATTAGTTACATTGCGAAGCGAAACACAATACGTGGCACATTATGCAAATATATGAGAAAATCGAACGAAGAAACACTCACTGTTTAACAACTTATAGTTAAAATTTCTTTATAACAGGGAGTACTATAATATTAAAGAGATTTGAAAGAAAAATAGAATTTAATTTTATTTTAAATGCATGTTTTTTATAAGTATGCACAAATATCAAGAATTAATCATTGATAACTATTATTTCAGTTAAAAAATATTCCAAAGTCTGTCCCGAATGTAATTTTATCAGCATTTGCAACGAAGATCACAAAAATGAGTAAATATTTTTTCTAAATTTAAATTTAAATCTCGGTTTAAAAAAAGAGGTGGTGAGAGTATTTGACAGTTTAAACATCCTATTTTCATTTCGAGAACACGTCATACATGTCATGAGCATTTAAATGACGTCATAGTTAAGAATTAGGAGCGAGATGCTTGACTAATAGAATGTTGACAATCAAGCATGCATAAAAGTGGTTTCGGTTTTTGTTTTGTTAATAGAGACGTACTTTATTGTATCCTTTGAAAATTTACTAGAAGTGACAAGTAATCAGTTATAAATTCATAAGAAAATTTTTGATGAAATAATTTACGCTTTTGCACATTGTTTCCTCCAAAAACAGAGAGAGACACACAACATTATAAAATTACTTTCGAAAAATAAAGAAATTCTATTAGAAATTGAAACAAACAAAGGTCTTTATAAACCAAGCAGAATTTTGAAGCATAAATGCTGTTCTAGTGTCGTAACATAGTTAATTATTATATTTTGTGCAAACGAAGTGAATTCAAACAAGTTATAATGTGAAATTTCTGCTAAAGATTTTGGTTTCAAATTTCATTACATTAAGGCCTCACTCGAGATCAACAATAAGGCTATTTTGATGAAACTCATAATTTCAAATCAAGGGCATAGGACGAAGACCCCACCGTAGTTGATATCCCATTCTCCAAACTTAGCGCAACCTTAATGAGAAAGCCGTTTGCCTTATTTTAGTCAGTTTTTCTGTGCATCAAACCCGCATCCACGAAAGATCATTAATAGAAGAGGGTTTCGAACCCGGAACCTTCCAGCACTAAAGCCACTCGTTCTTGCCAACAGGGCACGACAAACCAAAGTAGACTTCAAAATCAACAATTGATATATGTGCCGATTCTACGAGCTAAGTTTTGTGGAAAATAAAATATTTTTAACATGCAACAGAAATATATATATATATATATAAAGAGAGAGAGAGAGAGAGAGATAGTATGTGATAAATATATATGCAGTATGTGATAATAAATACATATCTTTATAATTTGTGAAAATAAAAATGTAAAAATACAGTATGTTACTTCCTTTATTTTGGAATAAAGTTACATTCAGTGTTTGGCATTGAAGCAATTACAACACATTTGAGGCTGGCCAGGACAATTGTCACAGTATGTGGAAGTTAGCTTTGCTTTTTTTTTTCTGACCAGTTCACGACCCTGTGTCTTAGAAATGTTAATATAGCATATATGACCTTTACGTCGCAACTTTTTACCATTTTCATGGACTCTATCAATCAAATGGTGCGCATCAAAATCGGGATATATATACCAAGCAGTTGAAAAACCAAGCTCCCCCTAAACTTACGAATTTTCATTTTTGAGTTTGTTACATGTCTATATGCAACCCATGAGTAAACTACAGCAACTCCTAACAATTCTAATCCTAGTTTTCTGTACCATTTCACACTTTTTATTAGCACCATCTGATAATCTGATCCCTCGTTGAAGAATTCTCACTAACTTTTGTGGGGATGCTTTGGCTATCTTTTTTGGTAGCCAGGATGAAAATATCCTCATATGTTGCAAAATGATTCAGATTGAAAAATATTGCCTTTATATGTAGTTTTAAGCTGAACAAATACAAATTATACAAAAAAAAAAAAAAACACTTTGCCCGGTGGTGAACATTTGCAATTTTGGCTTGGCAGTCAAGTGTTAAAGAATCAATCTATATTTATCTCAAAGTATTTCCAAGTAGCTCTCATAGTAGACATTATAATGTAATAACGTAGCAATTAATTAATCCTTCGAAAGGGCTAATAGCCCTTACGGAGGAATTGTTCCAGCATATCTAAGGGTAATTTATTCAGCATATCTAAGGGTAATTTATTTAGGCTTATCTAAGGGTAATTTATTCACAAAAATTTCAATCCTTAATATTATTTAAAACCATCTTCAGTGTAGCGATTAAAGGTAAATACATACTGTGCACTTGTTTAACAATGTTTTGAAACTATGTAATTCTTTTATAACCTTTCTATATTATATCGCTGTGCAAAATCCGACGGCAATAGCATTTAATTCCGTTATTTCCATCCGAGCAATCACGTCCGCCCAGAAGGAAGCCAACAAACTTTTCAACATCAATTTTTTTTTTCGTGATCATCTTTCGTTTTTAAATCCTCCTGGGTGAGCTTTCTAATTTTGTTCGCCCGATCTTTTTCTGGAAGGGGAACATGAAAGGCTTCCCGCAAATTAAGTACGTGGAGAAGGAAACGGCATTCGGTCTGGCTTGGATTAATTTGCTGTGGTCTGACCTTGGAGGAGAACTGCAATTCACGTTACTAGGAGACATTCGAAACTGAGGGGAATTTGAATTTTCTGACTATTTTGGTCCCTTTTTAAGATTAATTAGCAATTTTGGCGACTGCTATTCGACCATCATATTTATTGCATTAATTAGATTTGTATTACATCTTATCGGAACCAATAAAAATGCTATTTTAAATGATGCACTTTAGCATAGAGCATACCTCCTAAGTAACAAACATAATATTTGACATTAAAAAATTGATTTGTTCACTTAAGAAACAGAAATGATGGATTCTAGGAATAAATCACTGTGAAATTGTTAACAAAACACAGTAAGTAAAATTTCAAAACATAATGAAAAACTAATTATTATTTAAAAATTTACTTTTTTTAAAAAAAATTGGCACCAATATCTAGCATTGCATTTAAATAGCCCAGAGTGAAAGGTTAAAAGTTGTATAAAGTCCCCTTTCAAATTGCCCCCCAGCGAGATGCCTCTCCCCCTGTGGCGTGTGGGCCCCACGTTGTGAAACACTGGCATAGAGCATTTTGATTCGTTAAATATGCACTTAAAACTTTGAATTTAATGGCAGAGTATAATAATATAACAACTGATCCTCATATAGTAATTGGATATCAAGCCAAGTTTTTATTTTTTAATATTTCTTGAAATGGAGAAGTATGCGGATAAGTGACTATTGAAAAACATACAACATGAGCTGGTAAAAGAAATAAAATTTGACGAATTTAAAATTTAAAAGTGTTTGGAACTTGGGAACTCTTTAAAGAGCCCCCTCCCCCAATAGGCAGTATATATTAAAGAAGTGTTTTGATTTTTCTCTCGAAAATCAGTGGTAGTATCCACAATCCACCATAGAAAAGATATCTAAAATTACCCTAACTTTCAAATGAAATAAGCATTTGCGATATCAGAGCAGTGATTGAAACTGGGGGCGGGGGCAAGAATTGAATTAAATAAAAAATACAACTTTTTTCTTTAAATCGCTTTATTTTTATTGTAAAATACGCCAGATTTAGTTATATATGGAATAACCCATAGGGCAAATGGTCACCACTGTTTTGCTGGTACATACGCCCTCTTTTGTCGAAATTAATGACCATTTTGCATAAATCTGCTGAATTTCGTTGGTCAGCTTTAAATTTCCTCCATCAATGCACGTATTCTCGTAGGCACGTATTCTCGCACGTATGCACAATGCACGTATTCTCGTAGGCTTGTTGGCATAGAACTCTGAATTCAAATAATCTATAAAAAGAAATCCAATGGTGTTAAATCACACGATCTTAGGGGCCAAATCTCAAATGTTCAAACTATAGTCGTTAGACTTTCATTACTTTTAAAATATTGTTCATCAATGAAAACACATTATTCTATCATGTGACGCTCCATTTTTACTAACCCTAAAAATAATCAGCTGTCATTTTTTATATATAAATAAAGTTGCACTTTACTGTATAAATGGTGGCAAATTTTATTCAAAATCCAGAAGCATTTCAAACGCTCTTATGAAGCTTCAGGTGAAACAAAACAGCACATTCCCAAAAGTAGAGCGTATTCCCTCATTAAACAATAAATGGAATTTAACAAGCGAGAGGTTAATATTCGCTTTATCTATCTCAATACAAACTTAATTCATTTCCCGTAAATTCCCAGCAAACGTTTCATACAAAGGTAGTAACATAATTTCCCCCGAAAATGACTCGAGAAATTAGACACGAAAACAAAAGAAATATGGTGGGAGGTGGCACAAAATCATTCGGTTAATCATTTATGTGGTGCTTTAACACCCAATGACCGCAATCACGCCATGTTCAATGTCAGGTACAGCATGGTAATGGACACGGGGACATTTGTCTTAATTTTTTTTTTCTTCGAGTGGTACAGTAGCTCAAGCACCCCGTGGCGTGCAGAGCACGTAATGGGTTGGACTAACGGCCCCCTAGAAATGTTCTTGGCAAACTTGATCCCATTTTCTACGGAGACGGCGAAACTTCTAATTCATGGAAAGGTCATTGGATCATTGCCAGTTTCTTCGGGTGGGCGTCGCCCTTTCTTTTGTCACGGAATAAGAGAGTTAGAGAAGCTGGACGGAAGCAATAGCAGACGATTTTTTTCCCTTCAAAGTTTCATTGTCTTTCTTAACGAGATATTATTCCGAGTGGGTCGGGGAATCTGGCAATGAAAAAGATTAAACAGAAATCGTCTGGGATTTAATCCAAGTATCACCGATAAATGGATTTCTTCTTCTTTTTTTTTCTTTTCACCTTTTCGAGTTGTTTGGTCTGAGATTTTTGGTGATGATTAAAAGCGGTTAATGATAAATCGATATTTCATTTCGTTAAGTGAATTGGCAAATGGAAAAAGTTATTCTAATCTCACAATTCATAAAAATTTCATAAGTTCTGAAATTTTACGATAAGTATTTTCAATTATTAAGCAGTTTGTTTTTACGTTTCCTTATCATTTCGAATGTGTATGGCAATAAGTATTTTATAAAAGCATTAAGAGTTGCGGATTCTTAAAAAATAAAACAGCCGCAGTTTGAAATTAATTCTAAACGATGGATGAATAAATAATAGTTTTTATTTTAATTGAAATATGCTAATATTTTGTCATTTTTTTTTGAGTAAAAAATTTTTTTGAGTATTTTTATAAACTTCTGGCAATTTAAAACTTCACGAACGATAAGGAAATTTTTACACAGAAACTTCATGGAATTAAGCATAATGTTTCCTGTATAAATCCTATTTCTATTCGAATTTCTTGTGATGGTAGGTCAGAATTCATTTCTGCACAGTTATTAGTAAAATAAAAAATTAACTTAAAATAAATCATTAATAGTTGCTAAATTAAAAAGTACTTAAATGGGGGAATAAATTCATCAGATTATTTAAAATTGGAATTACAAAGTGGATAATTTGTAGAGTTCTAAATGGTACTTGCGAATTATACCGTCCAACTTTATCACCAAATTTGAAGTCACCTCCAATGTGTTGCTAAACCGCCAATCATGACAATCCGGCAATAGTGTAATCCGTTGATCTTTATCGCCAAATTTAAATCCGTCGCCAAAAGGTTACTAAACCGTTGGCGATCGTTGGCGAAGACGGTATAATACGTAAGTACCTTCTAAAACACTTTAATTTACCTCAGTATACAGTCGTACATAGGAAAAGAACTAACCATTATATTATATGACAGTTTGCAATTGTTCCTCATGGTAGAAAATGGAACAAAGTAATTCAAATAGAGTATCTCTTATTGTGATAAAAAAATTTCAAAAAGTGAATCCCTGTTTTGTTGCCAATTTCGTCACCTGACTGGTTCAAAATTATAAAGTCCGTTTCAGAATAGATCTTCTTGTAAACTTCAAAATAAGTTTTGAATTTCATTAAATTTACCAAACTGGTTTAGATTTGGACGTGAACTCTAAAACCCAGGCTATTAATTAACTTGAAAATACTACAATATACGCATCATGGCAAACCAATTATGCCAAAATAAGGCAATGAAAATAGAAATAAAGAGAGCTAAAAGCTCTGAATTTTCCAAACGGAATAAACTTTAATACTCTCGCAAAACATCCGTTTTTTTTAAAAAAAAACATAATCACGAGTAAAAAAAACATAAGGCATCTTTAATCACCTGCTTAAAGCGAATCTACAATGTCTAGTTATACCAATTAGGGAGAGACGTAAACGGGCGACATTATTTCCCGAGTTTTTTTGCTCTTTTATGCATCTGCAAGAGCGAAAGCGTTAGGGTCAAAGAACTCGACTTTATAAAATTCACAATAAAATAAACAATGCCAACTTGAGGAGAGAAACACTGTTTTGGAGGTTAGCCAGCCGGGCAAATTTAACAATGCTGCCCTGTCTCTGGGCCTGTTTGATGCATGGCAAAGGTGGAGTGACCTTATTTTAATTTCCTTTTTTTCATCATTTCAGGTTCTCCCCCCCCCCCTCAATTCTGAAAGTTCTTTACTCACTGATTTGTATTCATGATAACAAAATAATACATGAAACAATTTTACATTTGTTTTACTTTGTGTCACTAAAATATTTTCTATTTCGAGATTCGCCAAACGAGTATTTTTCCCCCATTCTTTTCCATGCAATGACGTGTCTGCTTTGAATTGGATCGAAAATTTTTTGTATTTAAATATCTTATTGTCGATTTAGCGATTCCTTAAAGCAGCAAAAATTACTTTGAAACGCTTAAGTATATCAAATTTCTTTTATTTTCTTCTTAAGATTGATTTATAAAAAGAGGTTAAAGACTGATTTTTCTTCTCTCTCTTGCTCTTTTTAATTTTCTACGAGCTACATTGAAAAAAAAGCAATTGATTCTCCATATCCGAATGCAGGGCCCGGCTTAGTCTAGTTGGGGCCTGGGGCAAACACTTCTTTGGTGTCAAAATCTGCCTCACTACTTTAGTAATGAAGAAGATTCATTAAAGAAGGAGACGATAAATAATATTTATATTCGATTTGTGGGCTCCTAATTATGTGGGGGCCTGGGGCAACTGCCCCGTATGCCCCTGCCTTAGTCAGGCCCTGACCGAATGGTCATCACACTGGACCCGTAATCAGAAAATCGTCTATTCGAATCTCGCTAACGACAATGAAATTTATGTAAATATTCATTTCATTCCTTAATTTTTTGTACTCTTTTATGTAAATGTTCCAGCAGATTCTGGAACTTTCTTTAGTTTACCAGATAAGTGTTCTGGACTTATCTTACTGCCCCCAGAAAAATATTCTGGAACTTTCCTTGTAGGTATATAAGCCGAAGATCTCTCAGTCTCAGTGTAGATCTTGTACCTGCACTTCGCTCAATGAATTGAGTTAGTAAATCGGTTTAGCTGTACTTCCTGTGTGTCGGTGATTTTCACGCTAAAGTATCTACTTGACCATATTCTTCTTAAGGTGAGTAATTAAAAGTAGGAAGATTGATTCATTTTCTCGTTCTTTTTAATTTTCCTTTATATACCAAGTTTATGAAGCGATTATAATACTCAAAACGTGTATTTCCGAGTATTTTCTTGTCTCAAATCTCTGTTAGTTCGAATACATTTTGGAAATTACAACATACTTATGAACAGAATAGTTCGAAAACGCTTTGAGACAGAACGAAGGAATTTGTTACTCATTTTAAAATCAAAACTAACTGTAGATCTCTTTCAACATTTAAAACGAAATGCATTCACAAAAAGTGCTGTTTCAAAGTGACTTGAAACTAAAAACATTTGTTTGAGAGACGGGTAAGTAAAATCGGCAACATAGATGTAGCATTTAAAAAAATTCAAAACTTGAACTAAATCAGTCAAGAAGTTGATAAATTGCCTACCTGCACATATACATGTATTGATTGAGGTAAATTAAAAACAATTACTTGGGAAAATAAAATACGGAGCACAATTTTAGTATTTAACGTGTAGACTAGCAAGCGTCTAATCTTTAACCATATCTTCTAAGGGATTGACCGTCTGTCAGTCTTTTACTTTCGGAATCATATAAACACGATGATTCAAAAGCGCAACGACAACAAAATAAAATTTGATATGACATCTGTTAAAACTCAAAACTTTCAATGCAAAATATAAACGACTCGAAGCGTAAAAAACTGAACAACTTTACTTTAACAGAAAGGATCATACACTGAAAAACATTATTACATTTTCTTCCCAAAAAAAAAAAATCATATATATATACATCCGGTCACATTACTCACTCAACATCCGACATGACTCATGCTTAATAGCACGTGCGTAATAAAAATAAAATAACGAACATTTCAGTACATCGTTTTTAACATCATTATCCTAAAATTTTAGCTGTGTTTTTGAATTTTGGTTTCAAATGGTTGACAAACAACAACAACAAAGCTTCAAAAATGCACATTTTATTTTATTTTCTATTTTACAAAACTCTTTTTTTTTTTTTTGCATGAATTCTAAAATTAAAATTTTAGCTCCTATTGCACTTTCAGACTTACCCAAGGTATATAGTTTTATGCAGAGAGAAGCAAAACATTTTTTTTAGAAATTATGAGAGAAAGTTTCTGGGAAACTCAATGAATCGGTCTTCCCTTTTACCATGATCAATCACTCACTGGTTAGCCCAAAATAGTCATCACCGACCAATACAAAAAAATCTCTTCTGAAAGAGTCTCGTCATCGATAGACCTATTAATCAGGCAACATTACCATTACTGTATCATCGGATGAATTGAGAACTTTTTTATTACTTCATTCAACTTTTCATCCAAACACTTCTAGTGATCCTTTTCCATTGGAATAATGCAAAAGTAATAAATTTATTTAATTTTTGAAACAATGGCTGTTTATTTCATCAAAAAAGGAATGAGAGAAAGAATGAAAAGAGATATTTACATATAGCAATAGGATGAACTCAGTCTATTGCTAATTACCTAATTGCTATTGCAAAATTAGAAGTCATAGTAACAGCACTTTGAGTGTGTGTGTGTGTGTGTGTGTGTGTACCACACCTTAGTCAAGAGCTATACTTACTTCTACAGACATAATATGCTAGTCTTGTGATCCTGAAAGGAATAGTACTACACCAAGCGCAGGCGCAAATAAAAAATCAAGTGCTTTTTGGGGTAGCATTTTAATTTTGCCTAAGGATATTATAGAGTCTAAGTAAATATGTGCTTTCTGATTGGAGTATTTCCAGTTCAAAACACAAATCTTTTTTTTTTTTTGTCTTAAAATGATATCGCATTTTTAAGAAACAAACAAAAAAAACCCGTTTTTTTTTTTCGCTTTAAAACGAAGAAAATCTTTCCTAACATAGCTTTGCTGTATTTTGAAAAAAGAGTATTTATTCGTTAAATTAAATAAAAGATATGTTTAAATTTATTATTTATTCTCTATTTTAAAGAAATATGATGAAATTTTCTTATTTATGAGCAATGGTCAGATGATGAAGACTATATCTGATCTGACACCTACTTTCCAAACTTCCATGCCACATCAACAGAAAGACTTTTGATTCTCTACAAATGAAATCGTGGAATTATAAATCAAACCAAAACACTTGTAAGCATGTTCTATATATCCCGCGGTGAAATTCAATCATTTAATAATAATAACTAAAGACATTTCTAAAACAGGATTCGTTCATAAGAAAATAAGTGAAGCAAAAGAAAACTATTTCCGTAGCGCCAGACTGAAAAGCAAGAAGATTTTTTTTCTTTATGATTTTCAATGACATTTGAATTTAATTATTTGCGGTTTACCACTTTCGACCTTGAATGCGATTTGCGAAAAGAAAAACGCATCTTGTCAGAAGTGGGATTCGAACCCACGCCCACAGAAGTGGACTGCGACCTGAACGCAGCGCCTTAGACCGGTCGGCCATCCTGACTTGCTCTTCTGCTCTCATCATTTTGTTTCAATCTTCAGCATTTCAGTTTAATTTTTGTAACAAATGTAAACAATGTTTTTAACAATGTAACTTCTCTCCATCCACCTCCACCCCCCTTATCTTGTCTTTTTTGCTGATAAAGCTTATCTCTTGTTTATGTACTTTTATCTCTTCTCCTAATCAATTCAAAATCGCTTTGTTGCGTTTTCTGAACAGAATTTATAAGAAAAAAAAATATAAAAAAGGATATTTTAACTTCAGAAAGCTGAATTATCTGGTAAATGTGTGTGTTGATGTACGTTGCATTAATTAAACGATGACGATTATATTCGTTCAAATATAGAGTTTCTGTAACATAGAATTTAGTTGAAATGAAATAACTTTATTTTTAAACTTTATTGTTCGCACGCTTAAATTTAAAAAATTTGCAATTCAAATATCTTGAAGTATACTGATATACTTAAACCTTCACTAAAGTCACTATATCTATACATAGTATAAAGGCACTATATCTATACAAAAAATAATATCTATGCATAGTATACCAGAAAGCGTGTGTATGTTGGAACCGCTAAAACTCGAGAAATAGTTAACGGATATTGGAGATATTTAGACCATTTTGTAGAGCCTTTATTGGGGAAAGTTTTAGTGCATTAATGGCATATCATAATAAAAAAAGGCGATAACTACGAGCGATTTTATAACTGCGAGTTTAACTTATCCGCGATGCGCGAAAACCTCAAACTGCAAATAGCAAGAGCGGTGGTATGCATATGCGATACATTTCTTTGTTTACGTCTGATTTTAAACAGCATTTCAAAACTCATTATGCCGAAAAGAAGAAAATCCAACCTCGAAATGATAGCTTGTGTTTTGTCTACGGACATATCTCATTTTTACCTTTATATCAATCTAAATATTTCTGAATGTGTGCCATAAAAAACTGTTTTGAGCTATTTTGGATAATTTCTAAATTTGTTTTTATGTTTGTTTGATGTTGCGCAACATGCCCATGCGATATCGGTTGGAGGCTAGACTTAAATTTAAAGCTAATTTTTCACCTTGAAGATTATACCACGGGCAATGCCGTTTATATTACAACGAATAATCGTTATAATATAAAATTGTTTAAGTTTTTCGTGACAGGTAAATTTATCATAAGCTTGCTAGTTTTAAAAGATTCATTTTTCCTTTACTTCATAATAATACATATAAAATCATTTTGCCAATAATTATTAAAATAAAAATATTCATCATCTGATGTGTGACTAACCGAATTGAAGGTCACAATCTTGAAATCCTTTTTATACTATTTTAAATTTATTTTAAAATCATTTAAAAAGTATCGCATTAAAACATGTGCGGTTATAAGACTAATTTAATAATGATTTAAAAAATTATTTAGGAGGGCAATTGTATAATCCAATTTCTAAAGAAACAAGATTATTTTATCGGAGTTTAGTTTTAGTTATATTAACATCCCGATGTAAAGCAACACTAGTACTATTTTAAAACGGACCTCGTAATTTTAAACCACGGTCAGATGACGCGGTCGGCACTTGAGCTGGCATTACCCCTCTCCATACCACAAAAGTAGGAAGACAGTTTGCCCTGACAGATTTAACGTGCGACTGATCCTCTTACATGACAGTTCTTCGGTGAAATCAGGTCTCGAATTTGAAACCCTACCACTCCTGAACCGAGACCTTAGCACCAGGCCACCGCAACACAATTTTGTAGCGGGAAACAAAACGATAGTATAGGAAATGTAATTTTTATTTTGTGAAGAAAAACTTGAGATTACTTTTTGGTGGATTCAATTTAGTCATCCTTTTTTTAAAAATTAAAGTAAAATTAGTGAATAATTAGCATGGTAACATAGATCAGATAAGTGATAATATGTTAGTATTTGACAAAGATTAAAAATGCACAGAAAGCGAGTTATAACTATGAGTGAAACATAAATAAGATAACAGTTTTAACTTATAAAGGTTGGCCCTGGATGATAGGAAGTTGGATTCGCATCCTTTTTTCTGCGAGTTCGAACCAGCCGGCCGTAGACTCTCCGTGTGTGTGGAGACTGACGCACGTTAAATCTGTAGTGATCACAAAGTCCTCCATGTCCAGAGTATAATATCTCTGGGGATACTGGTTCAAAAGTGATCATTCTCTGTTCCAGATCTAAATTATGATCTGTTAGGGAATGAATAAAATGCATGAATGATGTCCACCTCGGAAAAAGGGTTGTGACGTGTGTGTAACTAAGTCGTACTGTTGGCCCTAGATGGCGTTATTTCAAAACAAGAGACACTCAATCGGCTTAAATTTCTGACAGACCTGTCAGCGGGCTTGAAAACAGAAACAACGATTTATAAAGGTTAAATAAATAATTTATATTAGATAAAAAAAATTATTTTTTTTTCTTTTAAACCAGAGTAGTTAATTCTAACAGAGAAGTTCATGATTGAAAATGAAGGCAGCATCTATACATCCAAATGGGAATTATGAGAATTAATGACGAAATTGTAATTAATTAATTGATGTTTAATACATGTAGCATTGTAAATTTTTCATTGTGACCAAAATGTAAATTTTGTGTGGTATTTGAAAAATCTTTGTAAATAAAAAAAACTCTATTGATCAATATATTTTTATTTTATAATATTTATAAGTCTGCACATTATGCGTAAACTTGAATATTAGAAATGCGCGATTTAAAAAATTGTTCAAAACTATCGATAGAACAGACCATTCAAACTAAAATTCTGAAATTTAACGCGTAATTACTTTTTAAATATTAGGTGCCCAATAAAAAAGGTTTTTACAAAATATTAATTAAATATAATTATAATTTTTATGTGTTTACTCATTTCAGAAATATCAGAGAATATTATCACACAAAAAAACCACATAAACATTACTTTAAAACGAAAAAAGAATAAGCTTTGAAGTTATCTTATAACTATTATAAATTCCTTTTCTATTTTAACTAATTTTTAAAAAGTATTTCTGAACATATTTTATTGTAACACTTTTCACTGATTTAGCTACTGTCATTATCTTCATACTTCAATGATTTTAATTACTTTTTTTGTTATCATATAATCGTAGCAATATTATTAAAAATAAGTTTTGAAAGAAAAATAACGAAGAAAAGCAAGCATAAACCACTATTAAAACAAGATACTTTGAACTAGAGTTTTGACACTCTTATAAATTTTATTTAATTTCTCAAGATAACGAAGTTCTTTTAATAACAGATTTGCTAAACTATTTCGGAGCTAAGCCAGACGGAGTGGTTTTCCTGAAACTTTACCGCATATTCTGTAATAAAAGTGTCATTAACCCTTTCACCACGTAAAAATGTAGACCTTGAACCAGGCCGTGACCACCACGGGTGCTCAGATTTCTGTTTTCATATCCATTTTTGAGATTTGTAACACAGTATAGTCATCTTAGCCGTTCAAAATAACATTAAGTCAGTTTTTTTAATCGATTGAATCAAAATATGAAACAGAATTACTCTTCTAATTCTAAGATCACGTACCGCATTTTTATACCTATCAAACCCTTTATTTAAAGGGCTGGATTTTTGAATTTTTACGTTAAAATGAATTCAAAATTGCTGACTGATAGACGGTCAATCTTTGATATATTTGATTCAAAAACGGATAGCGATTTATTTTTTAGATATTAACCTGTGTATTTAATTTATCTATCTAAATAATTAGATTTTATAGTTATCGAGTTCAATTGTGATTTAAACAACTAGATAGACAGAGTTTCTGTGAAAAAATTTCATTCAAAATTTGACAAAAGTCTACCAATTAGGTAGACTTTTGTCAAATTTTGAATGAAAGACATACTGTAGAGATTAGTCAAAATAGCAATTTCATTTTTGTTTGACACTTTGTTTACGAGAAGATAAAAGAAAAAACCCCATGGACAATTTGGATTCCTGCCGATGTTCTGACAGAAAAGTGGTTCGTTTTCCCCATGATCTGGGCGTCCTAGGTTCGGATCTCGGTTCGGGAATGTTTGTTCTGCCTGTGATTTCTGTATGTAATATGGTGTCTATTTACTTCTGTAAACACCATGTGATACTTATTGGTGCAAGGGAGTGTTTCTGAGTGTTCAATAATAATAAATGAAATCTTCGATCATAAATTTCAAGTTATCATGTGAGAATATTATTATTTTTAAGTCCTCATTTATCTTAATTAATGTAAGTATTTAACCAATTTAAACCGGTTTGAAATAATCACGAGACTTCTCTATCGGTCTCTATGCCTTTCTCTATCTATATGATAATTTTTTTAAATTTCATTTTCAATTTTTCTAGCTGGCAGACATAGTTTTGGTGCTAGAAAGATTTTGAGATGAAATAACAACTATGATGTCATAGTTCTTCGTCAACCTTTTAAAAATCTACTGTCAAAGAAACATACGTAATGATAAAGCAATACTGGCAAATGCTGGTCAATCTTGTAAAAACGCATTTGCTTTCAAAGAAGCATACGTAATAAAAATGCAATACTGATAACAGCAGGTCAATCTATTGAAGCAATACAGGTAAAAGCAGTTCAAAAACGCACGTGGTTTCAAAGAAGCATACATAAATAATAATAATGCAATGCTGGTAAAAGCTGGTAAAAATATTTTTTGCCCATAAATTTTGGAGACACCAAAACCTCCGAACCAAAACATCATGTTCTTACATGATAAAAAAGAATTCAGATTCCAATTTTTAAAAATAATTCTTTGAGATGTAAATAAACAGTGTTTTTTTTAAAAGTAAATCAAGGTCAATATCAAAATTCATATTTATAAAAAAAATAAGCAAAGGGTGCTAAAAACAACGAAAACTATTGCAGAGTTCTAAAATGGTGTAGTATCAAATAATACGACTAACAAACAATATCAAAAAAAGAAGAAAAAAAGAATAAGAGCTAGTTTAAAAATGCACAGTGGAATGCCAAAAATGTACTCACATTAACAAACGGAACCGACATACATAGAAGCAAAGAACTTTGAAAGACACACAACCCCCGAACCGTTTAGGCAAAAGAAGACAATCTCTTTAATCCAACAAAGCAGCCGTTTCTAACTAACTCTGTTTCCCGAACACAATTCATTGCTGTTTTATGCAAGTTCAGAGAAGAAAAGAAAAAAAAAATTAAAAATAGAAACGAACGAAATAACAATTTGACAAGTCGCCATGACAACAAACCCTTGATTCGCGAAACGCCATGACAGAACACTGATCGTAAGGCAGGTGGTCGTGGGAGGGCGTGGGGGGGTCACAGAAACACGCCTCCCGAGCAGATTATGGCAATTATAGAACGCGAAATAAATGAATACGTACCACAACGAAACGTCTCATGGCCCCTATTCATTCAATAATGACTCTGGGGACCTTTCTCACTGTGACCGACATCATGAAGAGGGCTTCATCGGAAAATGAGGGTTCGTTGGAATGTTTGGGACAGGAAAAGATGGGTCAGAGATGATGAATCGTTTAAATAGCAGTCTGAACGGAAGCATGACAGAATGAAATTGCAATTAGGTGGTGTTTAAAGCTAAGTACATCAATGCATAAAGTAAATTCCCATTACTTGAACATGGTTAATGTTGTGTTAGTGAAGAAAATTATATTTTTAACAGTTGTCATAACTTGTACATGCCATGCCATATGCATGCACGAGTAATTTTAAGTTGCTTAAACATGCTTATTTTTGGTATAATCCTTTTATTGGTTATAGTAATTAATGGATATATAAGGATTGTGAAGTTCTTATATTGTAGTAAATCAAATTTATTACAATATTAGCAGTACCCGCACGGCGTTGCCCGTGGCATAGCATCCAAGAAGAAAATTTAGCTTTAAACTTAAGTCTAGTCTCCATCCGATTTGACATGGGAATGTTATACAATATCAAACAAACATAAAGATATATTTAGGAATTATCCCAAACAGCAACAAAACAATTTTTTATAGAACACATTCAGAAATATTTAGACTGTTAAAAAGGTAAATATAGGATAAGTCCGTAGACAAAACACAGGCGATCATTTCGCTCCTCAGGAGATTCATTCTGTCTCTGCAATTCAGTTGCAGTGCGATTTAAAGAAAGACGATTACTCGGATCATCAAAAGACTCTTTTCCCCTAAGTGTGGACATTATTTCTTTGATATTCGGTAACCGAACGTATCTTCCCTCTTCGGTCAAGGTGGAGATCCTTTTTTTAGACATAGTTGGTTTGAATCGCTGCTTAAAACCAGACGTAAACAAAGAAATGTATCGCATATGTATACCACAGCCCTTGCTATTTGCACATGCAAAGTTTGAGGTTTTCGCACATAGTTTCTAAGTTAAAATCCCAATTATAAAACTTTTTTATTTAGATACGGCTTTAATGTACTAAAACTTCTCCAATAAATGCTGTACAAAATGTTATAAATATCTCCAATATCCGTTAACTATTTCTCGAGTTTTCGATTTGTTTAGTTCGATAAAATCATCACAGTTTGAATCATCGAATTTTGAAATCAACATAATTTTAAGCTATATTCAATGATAAAAACGATAATCGTGCCGTATTTTCCGCTAAAATTTCAAGCTATGGAGAAATCAGGTTTTCTTCATTAGATGAATGAGCATCAAGTTATAACCATGACAGATCTTTTGTAAAATATGTCAACAATCAGTTCTGGAGCCAGATCTTGTCATTAAGCCACTGCAGGATGTATAGTGTAATGACTTGATCCTGGTAGATCAAATAAAATGGTAGCGTTTTAAACAAAAGGTTTTATTTACAGCTTTATACAATAACAAAAACAACAACACGTCCTCTAGGTTAAATACTGGGAAAAGTTTACTACTCGATTGTCAGTTCGACATCTAATACCAAGAACTCACAGGCTGTCCGCGTATCCGGCTACTGCGTGTAGCTCCAGATATCTACGGATTACGTCCGGTAGATCTTTTCAATACACTCGAGATCACGTGGTATCTCTTTAACTCCGCCTCTTCAGCTCTGCTCACAGCTCGTCTCGTTGTCATATCAGCTCTCTTCCAGTCTCTGGCCAGATCAGCTTGTCTCTTCGCTTCTTCCAAAACCTTCCATGTTAACATTGGTGAAGTTCCGCCTCTCAGGCTCGCATTGGTACGCTGGAGATGCCGATCACCCAATAATTCTTCAGAAATACTCCCATTGGTCGGCCATCAGCCGTGGGAATATTTTCAAAACATCCACCCTCTTATCAGAACCTTCACAATACACAAATATTCGCATCTGGAGGTTTTAGCCCTTCTTTCTTCAATGGATCATAAAACGCTTAGGTTGTTCATTATTGGAAATGTATCCCAGTTTGGGTGGTCCTTAGAAGAAATGGTCCCATCTGGGGGTTTGACACAGTTCCATTCTTCAAAAGGCCGCTGTCGCATGTGTTTTTCATTATCTGACTTCCTTCATGTCCAAAGGGTAACATCACAGCGGGAGAAACAAAATGCGCAGCAAAGGAAGAATCCCCTCACAGCTGGCTAGAAGTAACAATGTTCGCACATGTGTCTCTTCAAAGGGAGACAAGTTTAACGAATTCTTTACAATAGGCTTGATTACTTATACCAACTCAAAGTTTTGAAACTTCAAATGACTCATGATGTTTTTCAGTTTTCAACTATGTTTAAAGAAAAGGGACATATATTTTCAAAAATAGCCCAGTAATTGTATGGTGAAATTAGCACTATAATTTGATGAGTGAGTAGGACGCAATAGTATTCCAGAGAACACAAGTGCCAAAAATACAGCTAAGATGCACATGATGAATAGTACGAGCAGAAATTAATTCCACAAACAAACAACTAATAGTTAGTTAAACAGCGACAACAGCACTATCAGTAGCAATCAATGTTTACAGCACTCTATCACCAATAAACTAACTCCAAGGAACATTTAATTCGTTTAAGCATCTTGATTTACGACAGACCGTGACGTCACATAGAATTCTTCAGGAGAATTTTCAGAACTTGGTTCCTAATAGAGATATTCTTATAATTTTCACATTTTCCAGATAATTAAGTTTTGGCTTCAAAGTTACCAAATTTGTCTCATTGGTTTGTAGTTCTTTAAGGTATTCCAGTGAAACTCTCTTTCTTATAAAACTAATAAAGAAAGGAAACAATATTATGTATCTGAAAAAATATTAATTTTATCCTATCTTTTAAATGTATGTATCAAAACAACATATGGGTATTTGGCTACTTGCAAATTTATAGCTTAATAAACTCACAAGTTATCATTTTGTAGAATTAGGTTACATTAAAGGGTAAAACAGCGAAAATCACTTGTGAAAAATACACTTTTGAGATTTGATGGTTTATAACAATTTTATTTACATAAATATCAATTTACGTGTCATTGACGATATAATCTAAACAAGAATTTAATAAAACAATTCTTTTAATGAATATTTATATTTGAGCTGTAACAATCTATATTTACAATACAGCTCAATATGTGCGTGTGTGTTGGTGCTCAACAGGCCAGGCTATTTAACCTAAAGTAACTAAATTTGGTACATATTCAACGTGGAGATCGAAAACGTACACCTAGAAGTAATTTTCTCGAATTTTTAATTAGAATTATAATTAATTAAAAATTAAACGATTTTTTTTTTAACTAAAACTCCTATAGAAATTACGGCTCAAAATTGATTTTTACATCAAATTGAAATTTAGAAAGTTTTCTTTTTAATGATACTAACGAAATGTAGCAAACCAACAAATTAAATTTCTATTTTTAATGAATTTTTTTAAAAAATAATTTAATTATATTTTTCAGCAACTTATTTCGCACAAAATAAAAATAAAATTTGACTTGCATGAGCATGTTAAAAAAAATTGCTTTTATCGAAGTGTTGCCATAGTATTAACAGAAATTCAAATTAAAAAATAGATCAACTGTTGTTGAAAATTAAACTTGTAAAAATGTAATTTTACACAGCCTCTGTATGAAATTATGTAAACAAGAAAGACGATACTTTCTAAACAGTAAATACAAGATAAAGCTTTCTATGATTTTTTTATAATATCTACCTTATCAATTCAATAAATCAGCTTTAAGTCTAATACAGTTTAATTTATATCCTCCCGATTCAGAGCCAAGCGAGTAATTTGTAAATCTTTAATGATAGAAATGCATGCATTAAAAAGGTCTAGATGAAGTAAATAATCATATTTTATGCAAGTCAAAAAGTGCTTTAATGAATAGCAAATGTTTAGTTTTTTTATTTAGATCTTCTATTCTGTGGATTATAAATAACGCAACCCGGCATTCTGGCACAGAGGTAGCGCGTCTTCCTAGTGTTCTGGGAGCCCCGGGTTCGAGTCCCGGCTTGAGCATGGTTGTTCTTCTGCGTACTATCCGTGAGGTGTGTGACTGTGCCTCCCTGTAAAAAGGGGCTGTGCAAGCAAATGTGGTGAGGGTGTAGCTAAGTCGTACAGTTGTCCGCTACTTTAAAAACAAGAGACGCTCCTATCGGCTTAAATCTGCTGCTGTATCATCAGGGGGCTTGTCCATAGGCAAGTGCTATAAGTAACAACAACAACATAAATAACACAATATTCTTGAGGCGCTAATTTTTTAAATAAAAAATTGTGCATTCCAATCACCTAAAACAGTCTCTAAAACTGACTGATTTTTAAATAATGGTCACCAAAAATACAAAACTGACTATTTTTTAATTTTTATTAGCATGTTCTAATCCACTTAGTATAATAGTAGACACCTTCATATAATGTAAATAAAATGCGCCTTATAATATTAATTATGAAATAAACTGTCCATTTTATACAAGTAGTAAAAAAAGTGTCCACATTAAACAATGTTTCATCACATATTAGCTGACGTTGATCCTTACGTTTGCATGCAGACATGACGTCACATGATTTGACGCCATTAGTATCATATATACCATAAACAGAGCATGTAAATAGCACAAAGTAAATGTATTTCCCAATTTGGTGTTTAAAAATACTTTTTTGAGGAAATTCCAAGTATCAAGTATGATAATTGTCAGGTAGCTTTTTTCTCAATATTTGAGTTTAAATTCCTTTTTCAATAACCATTTATGAAATATTTTATTTTTCGAGAATCAGTCACCATAGAGTAAGACTTTTTCATTTTAAAATTTACAGTCATCATTTCATTTATTATTTTTATTTTGTATTTAATTTATTATTTTATGTACTTTTTGAAAATTAACTGTAATAATATCATTTGAAATTGAAACCTAATATTTTTAGGAAAGGTTTTTTTTTCATTCCACGTATGCTACTGATAGAAAAGTATTTAAATTTTTTTAAATTAAAATTTTACAAAAAAAAATTACAAATATAGATTTGAAATATTTCCGGTATTCCTTTCTCACACTCACTGGTCATACACTTATACAAATACACTCATTGGCCAATGAATTAGAAACCTTTGATATTTGCATTTGAATGCGTGCTAAGGATGAAGTATGCAAATATTTTGTTATGACGTAGGTTACTCGCGGTTAGAATGCTAATTTAAGTAAGATGCAAGAGTCCTTTTCGCGATGAATAAAGTAAAATGGGGGAAACGACAGATCGTTCACCATTTGAAAAAGGGCTTCTTGTTGGTGCCCGTTTAGCAGGTGCCTCGATTTCGAAGACGGCAGATCTCCCTGGGTTCTCAAAAGCAGCCATTTCAAAGATTTTCAAAATTTGAAATCAGAAACCACAGTCCTTCTCTAGAAGACGTAACTGCGGTTCGAGCACAGTTTTCCAAGAGCGTGATCAGCGGAGTCTTCGACGAATTGTACGGCAGAACAGGAACTATACTGTAATTCGATTGACACAAATCGTCAACTAAGGCTCTTCCCAAACAGATCTCAGCTCGAACCATGCGCAGAGAATTGCAGAGGATAGGAATGCATAGTCGAGTGCCTGTGAGAAAAGATCTCATTTCTGTCCGACACGCAAAAATTCATTTGCACTCGTGTCAAGAAAGGAGACACTGGGCATCTGAGGATTGGAAACGGGTAATGTGGTCGGATGAATCACGCTACACCTTATTTAGCGCTGATGGAAGACGTCGAATTTGGCGAGAACCCTCCTAGACCATGAATCCAGCTTGATTTATTCGCACTGTGCAAGGTCTTGAGGGAGTACCATGATATAGAGCATGTTCTGCTGGCATGTAAATGGTGCCCTGGTGTTCCTTGAGGGTAAACAAATAGCCATGCGATACCTAGATATAATGGCAGATCAAGTGCACACTGCAATGTTGCATTTTTATCCTGATGGCGATGGATACTTCGTGGAAGATAATGCAATTATACATCCTGCCAGAAGTGTTCGAAATTGGTTCGCTGAGCATCAATCTGACTTCCAACACCTTTCCTGGTCATCACATAACCCGGATATTAACCCCAAAGAAAATGTGAGGAATATGGTGGAAAGACGCATCCGACAGCACTCTCCTCTTCCATCTAATTTACAAGATCTAAAAAGCTGTATAGCCAATGCATGGTATTCTCTGGACGTAAATGCACTCCAGAAGCTTGTAGACTTGATGTACAAACGAATCAGAACAGTTATCCGTGCAAAAGATGGTCCGATAAAATATTTAATTATGGGTTTCTAATTCGTTGGCCAGTGAGTGTATATACGTAAGTGGTATTCCCAAACTCTTGCTCCAATTAAAAAGAAGATAAAACATATTTTTCCGAATTTGCGCTTCTTAAAATTTAATCCGTTTTTCACAAAATTTATTCAGTCTGTTTTGTAAATTAGGTTAAAAGAATTTACAAAAAAAAAAAAAAATGAAAATTCAGAATAAATTTGCTTGATTATTAAATTAATATCATTAAAAAACAATAGTTGAAAAGGGTGATTTGTGCAACAATATTTTCGTAACGTACTACGAAAAAGCGGCAAAATGAAGCTTACTTTTAAAATTCTAATAAAGTTTCAAAATTCGTCGCTCCGGGAAACACATTCCCTGTTCTCCAAAGAACAACAACAACAAAAAAGTATGTGCCAAATTTTGTGGCTGAAGGTCAAACAGTCTGGCCAACAAAGCTCTCACATTCGCACATATACACGTACTCATACACACATACATTTGCATCCATTCATCTTTATATATGGATGTATTGGTTACACTAATGGGTATCATTGAAAAGATCATTCTTTGAATTTTTAGATGATGTAAAAATCAATTTTGTTCTTTAATGTTTTCTGAATCTCTGTTGAAAAAAACCAATAAAATATTGTTTATATTTTAATTACATTTCTAAATGAAATTTAAAAAATTTACTTCGAGGAAGCACATTTTCGCCTTCCTATTTTGTTTCAAATTTGGTGACTATAAATAAAATAGTCTAGCCTTTAGAGCTACGAAGTGCATTTATTATTAGTGGGATAGAGACAGAAAAAATTTAATTTATTATAAAATAAACAGTACATTTAAAAAAGGTAGTAAGAAAATCGATAAACAAAAAAGTAAAATAAAATCTCTTACATTTTTTCTTATGGATTAATTTGGAGAATAATTTAAAGAATGAAAAAATTAAAAAGAATATTTATTCCAAATTAGAACAAATTTTTTAAAGCATTAGTAGCTTCTTGACTTTTAAAATAAATGGAAAAATATTCCATAATCTTCAGGCTTCTGTATACACAGTTATATAAAAAGAATCTTAATGCGATAAATGCAAAAAAAAAAAAAATCATAAAAAAAGCTTGTTGAAATTCTTTTATATGCATCAAGCATAATCACGAAAAATATATTAATTCCTGCATTGATTACTTCTAAAAACTCGAACTTATTGAGGCAAATAGAATTTTGTTCAGAAAAAAAAACATTTCTGATAAAATCTGAAAAGAAAAATGATTAATTAATTTTGCTCATTCAAATATAATAAACATATTAACTAAGTCATTATTTTTTTTTCAACATCGTAAAAGCGTTTGCACTAATGATTTTCCAACCGTGCTATTTTTACTTATTTATTTACTTGAATAAAAGTAAATAATAAATGAAAAGAAAAACATATGTAATGAACATATTAGGAATCCGACATCATTTTTGATTCGCTTGCTTTTTTCACAGTTTTCTGAATTCTTTTCATCTTATTCGAATAAATTCCAAATATATTTTCAGTAATAAGCAAAAGCTTCTTACATAATTTGTTATTAACTTATAATGGGATATAAAAAGAATAAGTAAATAAAATAATGCATTATTATTAAGAATAAGTAAATGAATAAAAAAAATTCTTTCTTTCAACACTGACTTGCAATTTTATCTTGCTTTCTAATTTCCGATTTTTTTAACCCTGGATTTATTTTTATTTACCACATTCATTAAAAACACAATAAAAATGCTTGTACTGAAACAGATAAAATAAAGTTGTTAATGCTCTCCCCGATTCAGCTGATAAACCGCCAAATCTGGCACTCCGATGGCGATGTGTTGGCGATTGTCAGGTTGCTCTCTGCCAGTCAGTTGGTATATAGTTCGCACCGTTCGAAGGTGTTAGTTTGTAGGAGCTATCGTGCTCATATAACTGTAAGCCATGGGGCGTTGTACAATTATTATGTAAATGGTGTTTGTTGATTAAATAGTACAGTCCACTTTGAAGCTTTACTGAGTCCCTAACAAAAGTAGTAAAAACAAAAATCTGGCTACAGTTTTATTTTTTCAGAGTATGCATGAAAAGGATTGGCCTCGAACCTTTCTGGATGCTGTAAACTAAGAACGAAGAATATTTCGAAGAACACGAAGAATTCTGTTCAACTACAACATCCCGTTTCCGCTCGAAATTTGCTTCCTTCTTGTATGATGTAAATTTGTTACATCAAGCGTTGAAGGTTCTACTTTTTTCTCTCACTGTCCTTACATAACTTTGCAGAAATGATTTGTATGAATAAAGTTTTGCATTCAAAACAAGAACAGTGAAAATGGAAAATATGGTCTTGAAACTCGGTTTTATTTTGCCATTCCCATTTTACAGTATGTTGTATATTTAATCTGGAAAGTTTTATAGCTTTGGATATAACTAGTTCTTTATAAAAAAAATAATTAATGCCAGTAATCAAATATATCTATAAAGATAAATAAAATATTTTTTATTTATCAAATATTTTTTCAAATTTTAAAGAAATTGAATTTTATATATAAGTACGTTTTATACTAATTTTCACTCTATGCTATGATTAACAATATTTTTTTTTCAAATCAAAAATACAAAATGGTTGCCAAAATTACAATGGTGCCATTACTTGCAACAATTGTTGTCTTCAGCTTCTTAACAAAATGATTAATAAACGAATAGATAAACAAGATTTTTCCTTCAAAAATGTTCTGGGTAAAATAACTGCAAACAAGGCCAATCTTCAAGTTTCTCTTCAAGCGTTGAAGCATTTCAACATCTATTAATTTTTTTTGCCACATTAAATCGCTCTGACTTTTTATACCTCTTCTTTCCAATGAAACTTCTGGAAATGTTCTAAATCTCATCAGCGGACTCACTGCAGCTTCAATCAACTGATTGAACAGACTTCATTAACTGTTAACTGACTGAAACTTCAATTTGTTTTTGCACGTGCGCGCTCTCTTGTGTTTAATTTATATTTTGTTCTAAGTATTTGGAACAGGGGATAACAGACATTGTTGCTATAAATCCCAATACCTTACTTCTTTCAAATTCAAATTAAAAAGCGAAGTTTTTCTTGCCATGCTACTCATTTGCTAAAAATTAATTATGATTCATTTTATACGACAGTAACATAAGACTTTTTAAACAAAGGCAGACGATTTTTACTGTACGTTTCTATAGCGACCATGATAAATTGTTGCTTTATTTTACTATTATTAACTTATTATGAATTATTGCTTTATTTTATTATTAACTTATTATTAATTATTGCTTTATTTTATTATTATTAACTTATTATTAGTTATTGCTTTATTTCTTATTTACTAGCCCGATAAGTGAATATGCATAGAGTACTTAATGCAATACCACAGCGAATAACAATTACTTTTTTTAAAAAAAGGAAAAAAATATTACCTATTAAAATTTGATACATATTCATTAAATGCTTATTTCTGTAATGATATCTTATCAAGAATAACATTCGAACATTTTCCCTACAGTGCAAATTTAATACCATCAGACTATCATTTGTTTGAATCCCTTAAGAGTGTTAAAAGAGAAAACATTTTCATTGGGTGAAGAAATAGGAAAATTTCTGTAGAATTAGCCTAATGCCTATCCCATTCTTTTTTTTTTATATAAAAATCTTTAAAAAATTCCCATTTTGCTGGGAAAAGAAGAATTTAAGAATGATAAAAGAAGAAGAAACAGAACCCTCTCTCTTTAAGTGCTTCGTATACAAGAAAGTAAAACGCTAAACATTCTTTACAAATATTTAAAAAATGAAAAACCTAAGAATTTAAAAAGGGGAAACAAATTCTGTCTTAGATTTACGTAAATAATAAGAGTTGAATTCTCATTCTAGAAATATATCTACAGAAAAGCAACTTCTTTTTTATTTGACAAGAAATATTTTCAAAAATTTCCTTTTAAAATTGTCTTGCGCATATTTGATTTGATTTGATTGTGTAGGTTTGATTCGTATAATGATAAATAATTAATATTCTTATTTAGAAAGTCTCATTAAATAAAGGTTATAATAAAAATTTTAAAAGAATAAAAAATTTCTGAAGAATTTAAATTAAAATTTCTATAAAAGAATTAAAATTTTCTGAAATTTTTAATTTATTAAAAATTGAACCAAAAGCTTTTTTAAAATCAAAAATGTTGCATTTTTATTACTAAATTATGCAGAATCAATCACAAAATGCCTATTTTAAAAACAAAATGGTGTATTTCGTTCAACACTATTTGGTATTCTAATATAATGAATATAATGGAATATATTTGTATTCATATTACTCATGCAAATGCTCCAGACACGCTACATCCATTTTCATTGGCTAAAACGAAGTCAAAACATGAGCTTTTAGAATATATAGATGCAATTTCTTGGATGTTTTTAAAAACATCCTGAACTTATGAAATGCCTTTTCCTATTAAAAATTCTTATTCTATTTTTATATTCAGTGCTAGAATTTTAAAATAATATTAATGCATAAACCGTAGAATATATGCTTATTTTTCTACTTTTTTATTTACATTATTTGTTTGCTTCACTCGCTTGGTGATGTAACTACAGCTGTTAATAAACTGCTCTTTCGTCATTACTTTCGACTCGGAAGGTTTAAAATAAAAATTCATTCAAAATGTTTCCGCATTGTTCCCTTCGAAATTTTTTCTTTTTTTGCATTTCTTTGAAAAGTTTTTTACTTCCTCTTATATATTATAGTATAGTAAAAGTTTAATAATCGTTGAAAAATTTGAATTTTAGATTTTGACGAATCTCCACGTTTTAGAATTTCTCTGAATTAAAAAAAACCACATTTTTAGAAATTGACTGTCTGTCTGTATGTGTTAAAAAAACTAAAAAAGACTTTTAATTAGAAGGCTAAAACTTGGCATACTGTTTTTACACCAAATTTCAGATTTTTGTCAAATTTTGAATAAAATCTGAGCAAAGATAGTTCGTTATTGTGGTAGTTCGAATATAAGTTATTACGTTAATTACAAAGCGGTGAGATACATAAAATTCGGCAAACACATTTAACATCAATATTCAGACACTTGAAAATTGTGAACCAAAAACAGAGACTGCCTGTCGGTCTGTATATTTCCAGAAACATACCAACATGATTATTGAAAAACACAAAGACTCAAATACATCAAATTTGATATGGGATTTTAAAAAATATATATAAATGTAATTTTGTATCAATTAGTGAGGATAAACGCATCCAAAACACAAATTCGATTTTCTGACACTATTATTAATCGCCAAATATCTCGCCAAGGATGAGACGATAGATTAATAAAAAATGTTAAATACACGCCAGCAGTTAATATTTCTTAACTATTGTACGCACATGTCATGTAAGATTTTCTCTGGCATGACAAATGTTTTGGGCAGACAACTTGTGGTTTATTTTCCAGTTGTATCGTTTTACTTTTCTCTGAAAGATTCAAATAGAGAAAGAGAGATTTAATTTTTGCCATGCCGTAATTAACATGAACCAACACGTGCTTTTAATGCTGATATTTATTTTGATAGATATGGTATGAAGAGATATTTTAAGAATCATGCAAAGCACAGCATTTATAGAACTAAAAGTTCTATTATGATAAGAACTAAAATAAAACAGGCAAAAATATTAAAAATGGAAAAAAAATTTAATTTTGAGCACGTGATTATATGAAATGTAGTAAATAGGAAATGTTATATTTTTTTTAACAATGAAGGTATGGAAAAGTTTTTTGGATTGTTTGAGGTACTCAAGTTACTAATTCATTGAAACAATTAAAATGAAAAGATTAAAATGAAATCTGCTATGCCTGTTTTAATGTATCATGTCAGAACATCCTTTCTTGAACGGCCAAGCACCACGTGCTTGAGCAGTTTAAATTATATTTTTATTCATTTTGATTTTTTCATTGAATGAGTCACTTTAGTACTGCAAACTATCCAAAAAATGTGTCCCGCATTTATTGTTCAAAAAAATATCACGTTTCCTATTTATTTCCTTTCATGTAATCACGTGCTCAAAATGACATTTTTCTAGGCTCTATTTGCCTTAGTCACTAATTTATTATTTTTAAATCAGAGCTTTTGTAAATGCAATGGCAACGCGTTATTAAAAGCTGATTTTTTTTAAAATGCTCGTGCAGATAATAACATTTTTATTTTTCGTCTACGGAATTTTTTATTTTTCTCGCACGAATTTTTGTTGACACCAAAAACCTCATCCCAAAAACAATGCCATGATAAAAATCGTTTCTATAACTCGTTTCATTAGTTTTAAACCCTTCATTTCAGTAACACAAAACTTCATTTAGAAATCCTGAAATTAGAAAATTTTAATATTACACTTTGACATCCATATGCATATGTATTATCAAAATTTAATTCATTAAAACATATTTTTTCATTTTCACGCTCACATAGTAGAGAAAAAAATATAATAATCGCCACAAAAATTCAAATTTGAGATTTTCACGTTTAGAGCTCCCTACATTCGAAAAGCATATTTTTTAGAAAATATTCATCTGTTTTTCCATAACAAAGACAACTGAAAAACGTTTTGAGCTAGACAGTTGAGGTTTTAAACCCAAACTCACTATCTAAATTCTAATTGAAATTCAATATTACTAGCTCTAAGCTTTTTTTGAGTTACCCTTATCACAGAAAAATGGACACAATGACAAAAACTTGGTTTTCAAACCAGGGGAGGTTCGAAATGTGAGGATTCATCAAAACCTCAAATTCAAGTTATTTTGATGATCCAAATACTTCCGCTTTACTAGGTATAAGGGATAGTAAAAATTATAAACGAAAAGTTTTTGAAATGAAAAGAAAACACTGACTATTGATTGTCCCTCTTTTTAGAGAAACGATTCTTCATTGAAACAGAAAAGGGGTTAGTCATTGTTCTTTTGACACAACGTTTCCGAATAATTATTGTCATTATTATCACCAATTTCATCGATTTCTTTGAGAAATGATGAAAGCGGGAAAAGCAATAATAACTTGACTTTGTAATCGAGCCTTAATGTGTAAAATTTGGGACAACGAAATTGATTTTTCATCAATAGAGCTCTTTTGAATCATAGTTTCCTATTTTGAGCGAGTACTCAATACTGAAGAAAATAAATTGCTTGGAAACATTAATATTTGGAAAAGCCGATTGTAAAAAAACCCTTTTTTTAGTGGGATTTCTTTAGTGTGAGTGGTAGAGACAATGATCACATCCAGTTTTAGTCCCAAATTTTTATTTGCATGTAGATACGGGACACACAACAAACATAAAGCAAAAATACGAAAGAAACACAAAACTATCCCATCATCTTTCACCTCATCACTCCCAAACTGATCTTTCTTCACCCTCGCTCAATTCTTCTCCTTCTGCGTTCGGCAAGAAGAGTTGCTAACAGAGGTGAGCAGGGTTTCCAAACACTTTGAAACCTATTTTAGAATGGACTTCGCCATTATGAGTAATATTCAAATGAGAATGACATATTTTAACATTATGATGTTTACAATATAGCATACTTCCTGTTAAATCATTCAAAACTCTGTGTAGTGACAAGAAATTTCTCTGTAGGGATAACTCTGCATTCTCTGCAGGAACAACTCTGCCAATAGGCTGTTGCTACCAACTTTTTCAGGTAATTATTAATTGATTAGTTGAAATTCATCATAAAAGGTTTCTCAAAATTAAATAGATAAAACTGAAAATTAAAAAAAAAACGATAATATTTTAAGCGTGAGATTAATTATTCAAAAGTAAGAAATCCTAAATAAATTGGAAGATGACATCATTTTATAGAAACGGCATACAAAAAGCAATTGGTAGTAAAATTAAGTAAATATTTCAAACAATACTGCCAAAACAAACGTCAAATGTTATGGGTCAGGTGACTCGCTATCTACCAATGAAAAAACGAATATTTCTTGCCTTCAAATTTCGGTGACGTCAAAACAACATCAGGTTCATACATGATCAAAATATACAATTAATTAAAAAGTAATTGAAATTTTGACGTTTCCTTCTATAACATCGGAGCATATTATCCCGCGAAAAACATGTTTCGGTGAAATTAAAATTTGAAAAATTAAGATTTTCAGGGATATTAATTCTACTTTAAAGAAAATATAATAATCGTCGAAAAATTCGAACTTGAGTTCGAAAAGCCTATTTTAAAATATTTAACATATTGTAAAACATATTTTAAATAAAAACAATATTAAAAACCCTGAGTTCGAAAAACATATTTTCGGAAAATATCTTTTTGTAACAAAGACAACCAAAAAAAGTTTTGATAGTGACGAATGAAATATGGTACACCAAATTTGCGGATTTCTATCAAATTTTGAGTAAATTCTGCGCAGAAGTCTTTCCGTTTGTTTGTTCTAATATAAGTTAACACGTTAATTATAAGATAAAGAAAGCTAGAAAAATGGATTCGGTACACAAATTTAACAACTATAAATTAGACACCTTTTAAATTTTGAGTCAAATATCGCCACGGACTGATTGTCTGTTAATCCGTAGTTTCAGAAATACGTAAACGTGATCATTCAAAAACACGACATCAAACATCAAATCTGACTTAAAAACATCAAATCTGATGTCAGAATTTGTCAAATTTTTTTTTCAATCGGTTTTGAAAAACGCATATAAAGCACAAATTCCATTTTTGGACACTATTGCATGCCAGGGATTAATCGCCAAGAATGGCATGTTAGATTAAATAGAATTTCTAAATTCACACCGAAAAATATTTCTTCACTCCTATGGTAAGGCGTTTTCTGTAATGGCAACTTTATTAGAGAGTATGAGAGAAAATTTTGGGGAGACCACTTCCACTGGTCCTTATTAGTAAATCACTTAAAAAATTAATTAGCCTAACATCATCAAACATTTTGTACTCGAATTCGAATTATTAAATCATTTAAAATAAATTCTTAAATAAAAAAAATTAAAAAGGAAATCTTCGTTGGTAAATTTTAATTTATCATGTGAGAACATTATTATTTTTTAAGTGGTTATTTGTCTTAATTTATTTAAGTCATTAACCAGTTTAAACCAGTTTGAAAAAAATACGTAACTTTTCTCTCTCTCTCTCTTTAATGATAATTTTTTTAAACTTTCATGTTCCATTTTTTTAGCTGGCAAACTAAGTTTCGGATCTTGACCGATTTTAAGATTAAAAAAACCCAGTAATTTCGATGAAAAGCTCACTGTTACTGGAAACCGTTGTATATGTGGTGAAAGTAGATTGATATTAAAATTATATTCTAATATTTACAGTATTTTGAGAAATGCAACGAGTAAGAATACGCTTATAATATCATTAAAGAATAGATGTATGTCTTGTTTTACAAAATCGAGATCATTAAAACATAGAAAATTTAAAAACAAAACAAAAAGCGATAATCTTCTGAGAGCGAGATTAATTGTTTAAAAGTAAGAAGTCGTAAACAAACTGGAAGATGACGTCATTTAATGGAAACAACAAACAAAAAGCAATTGATATTAACTTGAATGAAATATTTCAAACAATACTTGCAAAACAAACCTCAAATATCAGATTACTCGTTATCAACCAATGAAAAAACGAATATTTTTTGCCTTCAAATTTCGGAAAATTAAAACCTCTTAACCAAAACAACATCATGTTCTCACGTGATAATAAAATAAATGTAAAAATAAAATAAAATTCAAGCTTTGAAGAAATGCATTATTGCTCAAGTTGCTATAAATTACAGCAATCCAACAATTACTGGTACAAAATGCTATTGCACACGATTATCACTTGTTTTCCATCATAATTCCATATGTAGTAATAAATGCTCACATTTTTTACACAGAAACAGATGACTTCCGATTTTGGGCATATACTTCTTTTCTTATCAGTACCAAAATTTTATCAGTAAAATTCTCCATGTTCGGTTCGAAGAAGGGTTTTTTACCAAATGAAGACATTCAGTTGTAAAAATGCTATTTCAGGCATCGGTTTTAATCTCTGTCGCATGTTCTCAAAAATGGCAATGTTATTTCAGCTTTCATAATCAACGGTTTTAAAATATGTCGTTAGTGAATTGACTGTTGATAACGGTCTTGGTTGGTGAAGGGCCTTTACTCGTATCAATCAATCATGTGATTACTTCCATTTTATTTTGACTTTTTATGAAAATTGACCTTGGAACACATCAATTATAGCAAATGAATGAATGAGTTCAATTGCAAAAATATGCAAAATATTTATTTCACTTATTTAATTTTTTTGTATTTTTGAAAAAATCAAAAGAGTTTTTTTTCTAAACATTTTTTTAAACTTTCTAATTATTTTGTCAAGTATTATTAGCTTACAAATCTAAAAAAATAGTCTTATAAGTAAATAAATAGCGGGGTTTTGTATTTTATGAAATATGAAAAATTAAGAATGTTTTTCTCTTGGTTTTAAGATTTAATTCACTTAGATTCAGATTCACAAATTCAAATTCAGATTTTCTCATTTAACATATGTACAGACAAGTGTGTGTGCGTGTGTACGAGTCTTTATGTATGTGTGTGTGTGTGTGTGCAACTGAAACTGTGTGTAATATATTCAATTAATTTTCATTTATATGATCAATTATTTTCTATTTCCTTGAATTTATTTTATCCTCTAAGAACATGATGTCGTTTTGGTTCGTTGGTTTTGGTGTCTCCGAAATTTGAAGGGAAAAAATATTCGATTTTTCATTGGTAGATAGCGAGTCACCTGACCCATGACATTTGAGGTTTGTTTCACCAGTATTGTTTGAAATAATTAATTAAATTTATTATCAATTGCTTTTTGTTTTTCGTTTCTATGAAATGATGTCCTCTTCCAGTTTGTTTACGACTTCTTACTTTTAAATAACTAATTTCGAACTCAAAAGATTATCTTTTATAATAATGATAATTTTTTTTTCAGTTTTAACTATCGCAGTTTTGTAAAGCGCCACTTATATTTGTTCTTTAATGATGTTATAAACGCATTCTTACTAAACGTATTTCTCAAAATGCTGTAAATATTAGAATATAATTTTGATATCAATCTGCATTTCGTTCATTGGATTTTATCACCTATACAATAGTTCCAGTAATCGTGAAATTTTCGTCGGAATTACTGGTTTTCCAAAACTTTGTTTGCCAGCTAGAAAAATTGAAAATTAAAGTTAAAAAAAATTATCATTAGAAATAGAGAAATCTCTTAATTTTTTCAAAACGGTTTAAATTGGTTAATGCCTTGAATTAATTAAGACAAATAATCACTTAAAAAATAATATGGTTCTCACATGATAACGTGAAATTTGCGACCATAGATTTCCTTTTTATTTTTTTATTTTTTTAAATTTAATTTCTGAAATTAAGCGCTTCCTATCTTCTACAGGATGTCCAAAAAGTTCCCGTATTGATGATTTGCGAATTTATTTTACAAAAACAATAGATTTAAAAAGAATTATTTTTATGCCAATGATAAAAAGCACTTTTAACATAACTAAGGAAAAAATACTGAACTTACATTTATTATAAATGTTCAAAATGTCCATCCCTTTTTTTTTGGAGACAAAGCTGAACTCGTTTGCGCATGTTTTTCGAAACGCGTTTTAACATGGTAGGAGTGATTTCTGGTATCCTTTGGGTAATAGCGATTTTCAAATCATCGATTGTTTGAGGATCACCTTCATGAATTTTGTCCTTTAAATATCCCCACAGAACAAAGTCTGGGATGGTCAGATCAGGGGATCGAGGTGATTAAAGATTTTTTAAGATAAGTCGATCGCCGAAAAAAGCTTCAAGCATGTCCATGGTTCCCATTACACGTATGGAAAAATTTAATATACTTGAAAAAAAAATCATGGAAAATGATTTTTTAAATTTGGAGTACGGGAACTTTTTGGACACCCGGTACTTTCTCTAACTTTAATTATCCAATCTGAAGCTATAGTATGTATAGAATTCGCGCGTTAAACAAATACTTGTTCAGGCTTATTTAATCGAAATTGAATTAGGTATGATTGCTTTTCTTGATTTTTTAAAAACTTTCTTGTATATGGAGGGGGAACAGTTACCCCGGACTTTCACATCAAAGGGGGTGTCCAAATCGAAAAGAAAGTTTATTTTACGTTAAAAATTGCTTTTCAAAAACAAAAAAGACAGAGAGATTTCAAAGAAGTTTTGCCCCGGGCCTCAGTTAGGCTAAGTTGGGCCCTGTTCATACTCGAGAATTTGATGAATCTTGAATTTTTAGTCCTCCCTGAATTCAAAGAACACATTTTTGAAAAATTATTATCCGTTCAGTCCGTCCATCTGCGACATAGATGACACAAAAAAAGTTTTGGGATAAATGTATGAAATTTAGTATACAGTATTTAAACCAATTTTGTAGATCTCCATCAAATTTTGAGCAAAATCTGCTGTTTGTCTCCCTGTCTGTTCGAATATAATGCAGTACGATATCTGCAAAATGAAGAGAACTAGATAGATATAATTCGGCACACATATTTAAGATCAACATGGAAACCTATCAAATTTTGTGTCAATTCTAATAAAGAGTTGGTCTTCTGTCTGTACGTTCAAAGCATGTAAATGCTATAGCTCCATATTCGTAAAAATGCAATTCTGTAATCTATTTTACGCCCATGTTTTCATATATTAGAGCTTTGAAATTTAGCTCACCACTGTGTTCTCGATGATAATGTGTAATTTCAATGGCATAACATAGAAAATATACATTATCATATAACGACAATTAACGTTTTGAAAACTTAATTATCAATCAATTATTTATAAAATCGATTTTAATTGGTTTCTTTTAGCGTATTCTGATGCTGAAATTCAAAAATAAAAATTGGAAAATACTTATAATTAAAAAAAATCAGTTATTTATTATTTTAACAAATATATTAAGCATTTTAAAAAATCAAATAAATTACATAAATGATAATAAAACAAATATTAGACGACTGTAATAATTGTTATGGAAAACAATTTAACCCAAAATTAAAAGAAAAAAATTGTAAGTAAATGATTTTTTGTAAAATTATAATAATTCATAAAAAATAAAAATTCACAAATATTTATTATCCTTGAAATGTAAAGGAAAACAATTAATCGCCAAACCCAAATTAATTAAGCTAAAAAATGACATCGCTTCTTCATATACAAATAAATAATTATTCATCAAAATTATTTTAAATTTTTTTAAGTTTCTAAAAATAAAAGCCTCTCCATGTTATTTTAAACCCATGAGCATTATCATGCACTAAATAGATACGCATTGTATAGTGTCAGACTTTTTGGTACAGTGTTGAGATTTTCACCACGTTAGCAGAGGTGAGAATAATGAAAAAGCACAACTGAATAGTCAATCAATCATCAAAACAGCTGCCTTTTTCCTATAACCCAGGAACGGAAACCTCTCCTTCCCCCTCCATACACCTCTCTACTTAGTAGAGATAAAAGTGAAAGCTTGTTTCTCCTCGTTCTGCGAGCCTCCGTGGCGCAATCGGCTAGCGCGTTCGGCTGTTAACCGAAAGGTTGGTGGTTCGAGCCCACCCGGGGGCGGATATCATTTTACCGGAGGGTTGATTTGCATGAATTTGGGATGAAAATAACGAATAAAGAAATTACACGTAGCGATGCATGTCTTAATTTTAGCTGTTCTTCGACGAGCATTATTATTCAGAGAATGTTTGTATTTTATGACAGCGGCATACCTTATACATGAATTTAAGGTTCTCTTATCAAAGTATTTTTTAAATGAAATTTTTAATTAATTAAAACTACAACAACGGTTTATTTAAGAATTGCATGTGGGTTCACATAATCATTTTTTAAAATAGCTATAGGTTCAAAGTTTAGTCTTAAAATATCCATTTAACCCTTTTGTCTAGACGTATTTGTATTTTATGACAGGGGCATTCCTTATGCATAACTTGAATTTAAGATTCTCTGAACAAAGTATTTTTTAACACCAAATTTTTAATAATTTAAAACTATGACAACAGTTTATTTAAGAATTCTATCTGGTTATGCATAATCATTTTTTTTAAAAAAAGCTGAAGACTCAAAATTTAGTCCTAGAATATCCATTTAATCCCTTTATCTAGATCTATTCAATCCAATTTTTCATTACTATTATTAAAGACTAGCTGTCATTGGCATTTTTTTTCACAGTATATCCCGATATTAAATCGTGACCGATATTAAAATTGTATATTTTAGAAGATATATGAATCTTCTATTGTATGTATATATTTCTATTAAATTCATTCACTTGATATCAATATCAAAAGGAAAAATATAACTTCGCAAGACATTTTGCATGTAACTGCATGTTGTTTCGCGTTGACAGAATTGTGTTGAATCAAACATTATGAGAATGGATTTATGGATTATAGATATGATCTATAATTTGAGCTTCAGTGTAAAAGGGAAAGGCTGAAAATTCAGTAACTACTATAAGGTTTTAGTTAAATTCACATGCCAAAAAAAATGTAAGAAAATTAAGTAGATTCATGCACATTCGGAGATACATGAATACATTCGAATATCTGGACTAAATTTTCAATTCAGTACATATTTTATACAGGATTGGTCAAGATGTTTTTAAATAAAGGATTAAAAAAAATGTGGGCTGTTAACTTAAATTCTAAAAATGCTAAAAAAAGCTCCTGTTTGGGTAAAATTATAAAGTGCTTAAAAATAGTATTTAAAAATTTTTACTACTAATGTGATGAATGAATTATTTAATTACTTCTATTCACACTCTCCCTATATATATTTATATATTTTATCCACATTTTCAATCGTTAACAAAATACATTTTATTCGTCCACTCAAGTTCAAATACATTTTTTAAAACCTGTTGTGGATGACACGCGATGTTAATACAATTTTTTTAAAATATCAATTCATTAATTATTAAATTAAACTAATTTTAAATACTTTAAATGCAATTTTTAAGGAAGATAGAAGCTGACAGACAGTAACTCAATCGGTAAAATGCGAATATTTCAGTATTTTTCACGTGAAGGTGGAGAATACGAGCTCAATTCTTGCGAGAATCAATACTTTTTTGATAAATTGTTTATATTAATTTTAATTATTTATTAAAAAAAGTAACTAAAATGAAAAAAAATGTTGAGCTAAGTAGGAATTGATTTACATTTTTTCATATTACTTGTTTTACAGTACAGTATTTTCTAAAGATGATAAACAGGTGCACTATAATGTTTTAATGAATCATGGAAGTTCTAAAAAAGGGGGCGGTCAAGGGCATGTAGAAATTCTAAGTAGTTTGCAGAACAGTTTGAGTGTATTTTGTTTGCAAGTTAAATAAATAAAAAAAATTCAGTCTACTGCATTTAGAAAAATAAAAGTTCAAACTAGTCACGCGGTAATATAGTTTTAAGCATCAGACCATAAACTGGAAAAAAACAATAATGTCTAGAAATGAGCAAACTATTAAAAAAATCTCACTATTACTCATGTTTACAGTTGCATGTTAACTTTAACTGATTAAAAAATAAAATAAAATAAACACATAAAAGGAACATTACTTAAAAGAAATTTGCACTGTAAACTATCTAACATTTGTAAAAAAGTAGCAGATTTTTACTACAGTTTTAATCCTGGAAAATATCTGAAAATATAGTGAAAAGGTTTAAAATTTGTTGCAACAAAGGAAAATATTGAGACAAATTGTATAAAAAAAATACTTTTAAGGAAGCTGCAAAATTAGAGAAAAAATTTTTTCCAAATAATTTATATTATTCGAAAATTAATTTTCAGAATTATAAAAAATATAATCTGAATTATAAAAAAATTTAGTGAAGTAAAATTTCCTATTTTATGTAATAAATTAAAATTGCGAAAATAAATCTGTCTTCAATACATATTAGCACAATGGCAAATTTTAGATTATTCAGTTACCAATAAATGCAGTAAAAACACAAGCATCCCGATTTTTTTAAAAACTATTAACCTTGTTGCCAACGAAATTCCAAACTTCCAAACTTCCAAAAAAATTCCAAACTTCCTAATTTGTAATTTATTAAAATAATGTTAATATTTTGTGAGATACCATTATTTAGGTTTTACCTGTTTTATTATATTCACTTTGTTATCACAGTACTTATTAATCAAACACGCTTACATAGTGTTTTGTAGAAAAGTGGATGCCATGCTAAATCATCGATCATAAATAATTCTTACTTTTTTAGAAGAAACTATTAAAAATTAAAAAAAAAACTTTAAGGCATTGCATGTGTTGGAATGAGATTTGACCATTATCGAATTGTTCCTTTTATTAAATAAAATCCATTTCCTAGGGCCTTAAAAAATATATATGGCCATTGGATTACGATTCTGCTATCTAATCATGCACTAAATTTAGCAATTGTCTCGCTTAAAGACCGTCTATAAACAGATAAATAGTAGAGGAATATCTTATTAAAAGTGTAAGAAATCAATCAAAAAAGAAATCATTATGAAATTTAATTATAAATAAATTATTTCTGACTAGCCGCCTTTGGCGACCAGTCGGTTGGCCAGTATTAATGCTCGCTAAAATGTTCATATAATATTTTATGTAGCTGTTTTTCACAAAAATATTTTTAAACCAAGCAAATTTTGATAATCATATAATTCATTTATAGTATTATTTTCTTCGGATGTTCTGTTCATTGTACTACTCTTCTCTTTCTATCCGTGCATGATTGTCCCGGAAATGATATTTTACTTAAATGGTGGAGGGAAAGGTCTAAAATTCTACGTTTTTATAGATTTATGAGATTCAAATTTTCATAAATGTAAACATTCTAAACAAATAAAGACACAATTGGTTTTCGAGAGATGCGAAAGTTTAAAAACAGCTTGGAAAATGCCGCGCACAGAGGAAATAATGGTGACACACCCACACCCTTCTTTTCTTTTTTTCTATCCTTTTTTTTCTTTATTACTTTTCTTTCTACAAACCCTTTTTTTCCTCTGTTATTTTTTTTTCTTCCCTGCCCAGACTTTATTTTCAGCAGGCATAAATTAAATATCCATACAGACTAATAATAAAAGCAACCATTTTCTTTCTTTTTTTTTAAATATCCCGTAATCTATAAATGAAAACCAACTGACTTTGCGTATTTCTTTCTAAACAAATCATAATTAATTACTTCCTGCTATGTTATTCAGTTAGTGTGGGAGGAAGGAAATGAAGATTTTTGGAGGCAAAGTAACTCTTCTCTTTCTATCCGTTCATGATTGTCCCGGAAATGATATTTTACTTAAATGGTGGAGGGAAAGGTCTAAAATTCTACGTTTTTATAGATTTATGAGATTCAAATTTTCATAAATGTAAACATTCTAAACAAATAAAGACACAATTGGTTTTCGAGAGATGCGAAAGTTTAAAAACAGCTTGGAAAATGCCGCGCACAGAGGAAATAATGGTGACACACCCACACCCTTCTTTTCTTTTTTTCTATCCTTTTTTTTCTTTATTACTTTTCTTTCTACAAACCCTTTTTTTCCTCTGTTATTTTTTTTTTCTTCCCTGCCCAGACTTTATTTTCAGCAGGCATAAATTAAATATCCATACAGACTAATAATAAAAGCAACCATTTTCTTTCTTTTTTTTAAACATCCCGTAATCTATAAATGAAAACCAACTGACTTTGCGTATTTCTTTCTAAACAAATCATAATTAATTACTTCCTGCTATGTTATTCAGTTAGTGTGGGAGGAAGGAAATGAAGATTTTTGGAGGCAAAGTAAGAAAAGTGTCGTTTAAGCCATTTTCCTCGCAGTTTTTTAATTTTTTCTTTCCATAAGAACCATCCTCATGTCTTAACGAAAATATTAAAAAAAAAATAGTCGAATAGGTCCAGCCGTTCTCCAGTTTTGCGCTTAGCAACGCATTTCGAGATTCATTTTTATTAATATAGATAAAATAATAAAGATGCATTGTATTTAGAGAGCAATAATGTTGCTTAAGATTTAAGCTTCTATATTACAAAAGTTTTTTGGAAATTCATTAATGAGATTGTTTGTTGTTTTAATAAAATAATTTCTGTTATTACATTTTTTAATCCTATTTAATTATGAGAAAATCAAATTTGAGTTTAAATTAGAATGGCAATAACTAAGTTTAATTATTTTAAAGCTGAATTCACCCCTTTTATCGTAAACCCCTACTAATGTTTTTACAACTAGAAATTCCGATTTTTAAAGCCACATAGGCAGCTTTAAGTTGATTTCCGTTTCTTTCAGTTAAAACTAAATCTTTTGGATAACAATTAGTAACAATAATTATCATGTAGTTTAACAAAAGTAAGTTTAAGTTTAACAAAAGTAAATCATCAATATATCTCCAACCATTTATTAAACTGTGTTTAATTATTTTTTTCTCATAATAATGTAGAAAAATATTGGCTAAAGCACTTGAGAAAGCTGTTCCCATTGAACTGTCCTGTACTTGTTTTTAAAAGTTAATTCCGTTAAAAAGCTAATTTTTGGTAATATTAAATTTACATAATTGTAGCCATTTATTTTTTGTTATAATATCTTCATTTAAATATGTCAATGTAAAAGTACAGATATCTATTAATTTTTTATGAGGTAGATTAATTTACAAATTTTCAAAATCAAAAGTATAAAGTTTATTAATGTTGTTATCTTTTAGAAAATCCAGAACTTCTTTGTTACTATTAATTCTAAAGTTAACTAAAAAAAAAAAAAACGATTGTTTGAATTCCTGCCTGAGGGTGATCCTTGAGAAAGTCTTCGGGCCGGAATCTTCACTTCTTTTTCGATTTACTAATTTGGTTACTAAAAATGTAGTATTTTTAGGGTTTAAAACTTTCATCTCTTAACAAAACACTTTTTAAAAATGTCAGACACATCAATGGACATAATGTACACAAAATTTCAGTATTGTAATTTATATTAAAAATTTATGCTTACATATTATTTTATGATAATTATAATGGGATAAGTTGTTTATTTAGTAGTGTATATTTATAAATCATTGTTAAAATTTTTATCTTTTACATACAAAAATTAATATTTCATACTTATATCATTGAAAAAGAAATCACGAAGTAAACAAATGATCTGTTTCATAGCCATAAAGCTAAAATATTTTAAACTTAGATTTTAAATTCTATATTATATAAATAAATAAATGTTCTGATAAAATCTGTACTTCATATCCATCAAAGCTCATAAAACCCAATTTTTAAATGCAAAAATTTGGACCTTAAAAATCGATATTGTTTTATTTTTATTTAGTAGATGAAAAGAATGGCCGAAATTTTCCTTTTTACATCTATTTCAACTATTTTCATTCATCTGAAAGAAATAGCCTGCGGTAAAAGTTTTAAAGACCCTGTTAACTCTCATACCACGAATGTTCAATTACATAAACAATTACGATCATTTCGCTCAGTTTGATGGGCTTGGCTGTTATGACTTGTATAAGATAATGGGTTTAAAAAGTAATCATATAAAAAGACAAGATTGGGCTAAACCTTTAATCTATATTTTAATTTTTTTTAAACTGTGTGAATATTTGTTCTTTATAAAATGGAATGTTATTGAATTGATTCTTTTTTTAAACCTTTTCACTGGAATTTTGCAGTATAAGGAAGGCATTTTTGAAACTTTCCTAATAATTAATAAAATGTTAATTTTTTTATTAGCTATAAACTATATTTCTACTATGGAAGCTCAGTTAGTGCAGAAAATAACATGGAAACACCCAAAATTCGTTTAGAAAACTAATTTTAAAATAGATAAAATATGGAAAGGAAATATATTTAAAATATGATTTATTTTACTTTACTGGATTTGAATAATGTCTCTTTAACATGGAATTCGTTTTGAAATATTTTGCATTTTGATTTTTTTAATTGTTAGTAATTTTTAATAAAATAAATGATTAATATTATTCGTATGTATTTTCGTAAATGACTAATTCCACAATAGAATAACAAACTTTTACCAAATATTCTTTTAATGGTATCTCACTCTAAAAGGCATTGCATTCCTATCAAACCTTCATGTAATTTAATTTGTTTACTAGATTAAACAGCTAGTATTTTCAACCAATAATATCACCCATAGAGATCCTTTTCTGTAATATCACCATTATATTTGTATTTAGTGTTTTATTAATTTTAATAGTTAGTCTTTTATCAAAACTATTATAATTATCTTCAATTAAAATATTACATACCCCATCCATCTAATTTACGCAGCAATTTAAAGATTATCAATTTAATCTTTATTTAAAAGAGATTAAGCTATGAAAAAGAAAACCATAATTAAAATCTGACAAGAATTCTATTTCACAAGTGATTTTAAAAATATTCTGCCAATTTTCTTTTCAATTTTGACGGAATAAGAACCATACAGCTGGTAAGAACGGAATAGAAATAAAAATACTAAAGAAAACGATTTTTTCCTTATTTTTTATGAAATCATTTTTTTATTATTTTTCATTTATTTTCTATTTTTTTATGCTACTATATTTTTTATTTCTTTTAGCCTTGTTATTACTGAATCGTTTGAATTCTTCTCTAACAATAATAATAATTCGTGAGAAGTTACACCTCGCCATGTTATTCAATCAATTATGAATAATAATGCAATCTTTTATGACTAATAATTCTAGCTAATCTACCATTTTTAAACAACGTATTCTTTTGCGAAGTGATTGTTATCATCGCATCCTTTGATGATAGCTATACAATTGGAAGTAAGATTATTTTCCCCCCTTCATTTTGTCACGTGGAATAGAATAAACTAATCTTATCGGGAAACAGTAAAAGAAGGCGGTTTCATATTCGATTAGCACCGAACTGATGACTTTTATCTCAGAATACCTGTTTGAGTGGAAAGTAAAATTAAACCACCATCTTTGGATTCTTTTCAAATGTGGGAACAGGTTTGAATGAATTTGACGTTCTTTAAAGAATATTAATGAAACAAATGGCTTACGTGACTGAATTCGTCAGACATCAGACGATGACACAGGATTAGAAGAATGCACTTTGGTGAAATTTCGCTGAGAGGAAAAAAAATTTATTTAAATCTCCATGAAATTTCTTAAAATTTTACGTGTTGGAACATAATTGGCTCATCATATGCGTAAATAATTAAATATTTAGATTATTTTAATGCTTAGAAACAACATCTAATTTAATTTAAAATAAAATAAAATGAAATCTTCGAGCGTAACTTCAGAGTTATGATGTGAGAACACGATCGATTTTGAAATAAAATAACAGCTATGATGTCATAGTTCTTCGTCAGACTTTTTAAAAATATAATTACTGTCGAAGAAGTATACATAATAATAAAACAATACTGGTAAAAGCAGGTCAACCGTTTAAAAACACATCTGCTGTCAAAGAAGCATATATAATAATAAAGCAATACTGTAAAAAGCAGGTCGATATTTTAAAAATGCATCTATTGTCAAAGAAGAATGTATAATAATATTATGGCAATACTGGTAAAAGCAGGTAAAAATATTTTTTGCCTTCAAATTTTGGAGATATCAAAACCTCCAAACCAAAACAGAATTCTGCTTTCACTTGATAATAATATTTTTAATTACTTCAAAAACTTTCACTTAATTAATTATTGAAATCATTTTTTAAAATAAGAGTAATCAGCTTCCCGATTATTAAATGCATAATGCATTTTAAAATTAAAATATTGCTAAAATTACTTAATCCATTATAATTCTCTAGAAAATATTTAGTTACTACTTCATAACAATGAAAAATCTTGATATAATTAATTTTTAATGTAGTTATGTATCTACTAATGCTAAAGAAGTATGTATTTTGGTGCTCTGTAGGCCAAACCATTTGATCAAGAATTATGAAATTTAGAATAAATAAATGTTGAAAACGAGTTAACAGACTCAAGGAGAACGAATAAAAAAATATGTATCGCGTGGCGATTTTTCTTTTGAAATTTTAGTTAGAATTGCATTTAAATAAAATTTACTCAAGATATTTGAATTTTTATATAACTTTCAAAAATCTTATTGCACAAAAGTTTTGTTATTTTGTACTCATATTTCAATGATTTGCTCGTTTTAAGGTAACACGCATCAAAAACTCTTTAGATATTTATTTTCTTTTCACTGCAAATAAATAGAAACGAAAGATTTATCAAATATTCAATCAAATTCAAGTTAGGAATATGTTATCTGTTTAATAACAGATTTATGGAGGGGGGCATGATGTTACAGTTATGACGTAAGTTAAATGACATGTGCAGTGATGTTTAATAGAGAACTTTGAGGATTTATAAATTAGTTGAGTTTAAATCATAAAAATAGCATAACACAAAATTTAAATAAAACTAATTCGATTTTTTTTTTAAAAAAAGCAAGGCTAATGGCAGTTCTTTTTTGGAGGAAATTTAAAATGAAATTTTTAGATAGAAATAAAATGTTCGAATAAAATTTTTTCATGGAAAAATATTTCTTATTTCAAAAAGAGGAAATAATCACATACACAGACAAAAAAAGACAATTCCCATTGAGTGCATTCATTATTTAGTTAGATACTGAAGTATGCGAATTGTTGCATATCGTGTTTTAAGAGGCGTTGATAGTTTCACTCTGAAGACAATAGATTTCGAATAAAAATGGGGGAAAAATCGTCTGCCAAAGTTTTTTTTTTGTACTTTTCGATGATGTTCTAGGACCATTGATAAGCAACTTTTGCAAATGAAATCGCATTTTGTTTTATCAGCTTTATAATGTTTTCTTTTTTTTAAAAAAAATTTAATCAACTGGTATTTCGAGTATTTAATTTTGAAAGAAGCGTGGATAAAACCTTTGATTGAATTTATTTAAATTTCCGGATTCATCTCCTTTTTAAAAAAAATTATATTCCATTTTTTTCAGCAATATATATAACATAACGAAATGCAATTTCAGGCAACATAAAAGAGATAGACAAGTAAAAATAATGTTTTTCCTGACGCCATTTTCTCACAGATGATAATTTACTCAGAGAGAATTCCACATCTCGAAATATTTTTAGATAAAATTTATAAGCTGCCATACTAATGTATATTACATCATTAAGGCATGTGTGATGCAATTTGCATGATGAAAAAACTTGCTCAAAATACTGTATACAATTTAGATTGATATAGACAATTCACACTGAGAGTGATTAAATGGAAAATATATATATTTCTCTGATAGTAAATTCTCATTAAAAAACTTTTAAAAGAGAAATTTTAATCAAATGTTATATTAAAATTTAATTGAAATTAAAAATACTTCCTATTTACCTTCAAAAATAAAATTACGATTTTGTAATCGTTCTTCACTGATTACAAAGTTTTCTAGAATGGTTAATATCCCAGACTTCGGAGGCTATTTAGCGATTTGACGACAAATAATACTATTTACATTTTAAAGAATCTTGGCTTTAGCTCCATTAGAGTACAACTTCCATTTGCCAGTTCGAGAACATTCGATATGTTGTCATAGGCAAGCGAGTATTTGAGTATATGTTTTAGTATATGTTCAATCGAGTATTTCAGCGACTTTTACCACAAGTTTTTTCTGAGTACTTTATGCTTTTGAGGTTGTTTAATAGCGTTTGGCAGATTTATGCTATTGAATTTTACAATTAAATACTATCTGTGTATACATAGCCTGCATTTTGTTACTTGTGATTTCGTGTAGAATAAAGAATCGTTATTTGTTACTTTATACAGCTTCGAAATTCCTTTATATAGATTCGAAATTGTTACATCTTCATTTAAAAGAAGGATTTTATTTAAAAACTCTTGAACCTCATATATAATGAAGAATAGTTTATAAAAAATGTTATTTGAATTCCACAAAAATTCCATCAAACTTTTGCGTTGGTTGCGCTAAATATTATTACTTTTGAGTTAATTACTAAACCTTCTAAGTCAGAAATGTTTTACATATTTTATTAAATGATACTTTTTTTGTAAATAGGTCTATTATTTTTACCCAATGCCGATACTGCTGCTTTAAACCAAATTTCAGTAAGGAATTGTTGTGTTGAAGAATTATAAACAACCAGCTCAGTCTGGGCTACAGTTTCATAAAGTGGCTGTGTAATTAAATGGAACCTTAAAATTTATTTAAAGTACAAAGTGTCTTATCAACGACACCACCAATTTTCCCCTAACACGAATAGGGCGCAATTTTGGCAGAAGCCTTCTAAAAATTTGTGGATAGTTCCTGATAAGATTAGTTTATTCTATTCCACGTGACAAAATGAATGGGAAAAAATAATCTTACTTCCAATTGTATCTAAAAATTTGTGGATAGTGCATTCTTAATGCAATGACAGCTTCCACTGTTTCTTGTTAAGTAGCAGCTATCATTCTAGAAGAAATAGCGCCACATCATATTTGCCATTGAGACATCTGTAAGTTACACAAAGTTTAGGAGTGGCCAAATACTTTGAATTGTATTCGATATCATTTTACTATTGTTGAGGTTCTTCAGCTCAAGACCCCCCCCCCCAACAAATTCCTTCAAAGATGATACTACTCAGTAGCGTATCAAGTTTAGCTTAGTTATATTAACATCCCATTTTAAATCAACACTAAGGCTATTTTGGGACGGTCCTCTTAAATTTGAAGCGTTGTCAGATGACAAGGAAGACACCTGAGCTGGCACATCCCTCATCTCACCAACAGGAGGATGTTTGGCTTCTGGTACATGTTAATTTAGGATTAATTTAACAAGTACCGGACTCGCTTACACGACAAGCTTAACATCTTCTATGGAATCGGGTGTCAAACCTGAAACCCTCTGGCAACGAGGCTGAAACCTTATCACCCGGCTACCACGGCTCACCAGTAGTGTATCAAAACACATGAAATAAAGTCCTAACATAGACCTTATCTTCAGAGATTAATTTTGATTTATAAATTTTAAAATTCAATAACCCGTTAATTTATCAATGGATATCAAGAATTTAAAATAATAGATGAAAAAAAATGAAATCTTTGATTGTAAATTTCAAATTATCATGTGAGAACATAATTACTTTTAATCATTATTTGTCTTAATTAATTTAAGTCATTAACCAATTTAAACCGGTTTGAAACAATCACGAGACCTCTCTCTTTCTCTCTCTCTCTCTCTCTCTCTATATATATATATATATATACACTGAAGTGACAAAAGTCATGGAATGACTGTTATTATCGTGTCGGTCCTCCTTTTGCCCGGCGAAGTGCAACAACTCGACGTGTCATGGAGTCCACAAGTCGTTGGAAGTCCCCTGCACGAATATTGAGCCATGCTGTCTGTATAGACGTCCATAATTGTGAAAGTGTGGATGGTGCAGGAGTTTGGGCACGAACGGACCTTTCGATGATGTCACATAAATGCTATATGGGATTCATATCGGGCGATCTAGGTGGCCAGATCATGCGCTGGAATTGTCCGGAATGTTCTTCAAACCAATCGCGAACAGTTCTGACCCGGTGACATGGCGCATTGTCATCCATAAAAATTCCATCGTTGTGTGGGTACGTGAAGTCCACGAATGGCTGCAATTGATCTGCAAGCAGCTGAACATAACCATTTCCAGTCAATGATCGGTTCAGTTGCACCAGAGGACCAAGTCCATGCCATGTAAAAACAGCCCACACCATTATGTAGTCACCACCAGCTTGAACAGTGCCTTGCTGACAGTTTGGGTCAATGGCTTCGTGGGGTCTGCGCCACACTCGAACTCTACCATCAGCTCGTAACAACTGAAATCGTGACTCATCTGACCACGCCACGGTTTTCCATTGGTCTAGGGACCAGTCTATATGCTCACGAGCCCAGGAGAGTCGCTGCAGGCGATGTCGTGCTGTCAGTAAAGGAATTCGAGTCGGTCTTCTGCTGTCATAGCCCAAAGAAGACAAATTTCGCCGAACAATCCTATCGGACACATCCCTCGTACGTCCCACATTGATTCCTGGAGTTATTTGACGAAGTGTTGCATGTCTTTTATTATTGACCATTCTACACAGACGTCGGCGGTCTCGGTCGTTAAGCGCAGGTGATCGCCCACTGCGCTGTCCATGATGGGATGTGATGCCTGAAATTTCAAACTCTCGGCACACTCTTGATACTGTGGATCTCGGAATGTTGAATTCACTAACGATATCCGCAATGGAATGACCCACGCGTATAGCTCCAACTAACATTCCACGTTCAAAGTCTGTTAGTTCTCGTCGTGCCGCCATAAATCACGAAAAAACTGTTCACATAAATAACTTGAACACAAATGAAAGCTCTGGAAACCGAACTGAGCATTTATACTTTTTCGCTGCGATACTACTGATATCTGTATATTTGCTTATTGCTATTCCATGACTTTTGTCACTTTAGTATATATATATATATATATATATATATATATATATATATATATAGAGAGAGAGAGAGAGAGAGAGAGAGAGAGAGAGTATATATATTTAACTTTCACTTTCAATTTTTCTAGCTGGCAAAGTTTTGGTGCTCGATCGATAACAGCTGCAATGTCATAGTTTAATGTCAACCTTTTAAAAGCGCATTTGCTAGCGCCTGCAAGTATATGCAATAAAGCAATCCTGATAAAAGCAGGTCAATCTTTTATTAACGAACCTGCTTTTAAAGAAGCGTACATAATAATAATGCAATACTGGTAAAAGCAGATAAAAAAATTATTCCCCAGTAAATTTCGGAGACATCAAAACCTTCTAACCAAAACAACACCATGTTCTCACATAATAAAAAAAGAAGAAGAAGAAGAAGAAAATGAGGAGATAAGCCATTCCACAAAAACCTCACTCTTCCCACGATCATTTTTTTCACCACCCCAAGACGTCATCTGGAAAGAGTTAGAGCGCCGAAATTGAAAGTGGTAGTGCATTCGAAAGAGATCTGGAACAGTCGTCTGATCCCGTGCCAGGTCGCTCCAGAAGTCCGCCCGCCCTCATGCAAATGTCCACTCGCATATTATGACGGGAGACGTCTCCGCGTGAAATGTTACGACCGGAGAGCAGGTGCCGACGCTATTTCCGGCTCCCCACTCCCGCTTTTCTTTCTAAGGCATGGAATCGAGAGAAACTCGGTTATTTTGAGAGCGAACCAGAATAGTTTTTCATCCTCACTCCTTCACCCCGCGCTCTGCCGAGATCTGATGATGAGTCATTGCCTTCATCCCGAGTATTTTCATTTCCTCTCTCTCTCTGTTCATCGGGACGCGTACCTAAGGGAGAGGGTGAAGCAACGCTGTTGTTTGTAGTAAATACTTTCTTCACTCTTGGTGGCTAAGTGGAGGGGATGATCCAACTGCGTGTGTAGTAGAGTGAGAATGGCAAATTTGCTTACAAATTCTGCGTAGAGAGAATATTTAAATGTCCCGCTTTTTAATTTTTTCGTAAAGTGTTCCAATCTTAGAAAATTTCAACGAAAATGTGACGAATCTCCACGTTTTCGATCGCAGTGAGTCAGAGAAAACACACACACGCACGCACACGCGCACGCACACACACACGGGGTGGTCTCCCCAAAACTCTTAAAATTGTCTTGCCAGACACACACACACATATATGAAGTGCGTCCCTCAAGCCCTTACAGTTGCCTTTACAAACAACCTACACACATACACGCGCACGCACACACACACACGGAGTGGTCTCCCAAAACTCTTAAAATTGTCTTGCCAGACAAACAATCACAAGCACGCACGCACACGCTCCCCAAAACTCTTAAAATTGTCTTGCCAGAAACGTATATACATACACATATACACCCACACACATACACAAGCACACACATATACACAAACTCATACACACACACACACACATACGTACTCACTCACAGGGAGTAATCTTCAAAAATCTCTTAAAATTGTCTTCCCAGAAACACACACACATAAAAAGATATGGAGTAGTCGTCTCTCCACTCCTAAAATTGTTCAGCAAAACTCATAAAATCGTCCTGTATCAGAACGCTTTACATGGCACTGGCGTACAATAGTTACGAAATATTGTCATTTGGCAGAAATTTATCATTTTTAAAGAATCTATAGTGCTAACCTTGGCGAGTTATTAGGCGATAAATCCCTCGCATGCGGTTACGAGTAGCGGAAAATAGATCTAATGATCTAAGTGCGTTTTTCTGAACCGACTGAAACTAAAATTTGACACAACATTACACATGTAATCATAAAATACCTTACCAAATTTGATACATTTTCCATAGCGTTTTAGAATTAAAGCGTTTATTTGTTCATGGAAGCACAGACCAACAAATATTCAACCACTAGTTGGATGTGGCTAAAAATTGATGCAAGTCAATAAAGCTTTTTTATAGTCAAAGTTTTTTTTTTATCGTTTGCAATACTAAAGTGACTCGCTTTTTACCACATTTACTTCTTTGTTTTTTTCCAAGTTGAAAGAGGAGTTAGCGGCCACATACTTCTTCAAGATTTCTCACATATTTTTATAAAATGATCGGTTTAGATTTCAACTCATAGGGAAGACAATTCAATATTATATATTGGAGCAATGCATCTTGGGCAGGGAGTAGCGCGTCCTCACTGAGATCTGGGAAGTCATGGTTCGGGAAGGGTTTTTTTTTTACCATATGTTCTATCTAAGAAGAGTTTGGAAGAGCCCTTCTGTAAAAAGGGATTGTTCAAGTGAGTATGTGAACGCCATCTTCATATGAGCTAAAAGTCAGACTTCTGCCTTCGGGTGCTTTAACCTCAGAAGCTACTGAACCACACTTGTCTGGTGATGTGTCAAATGAAAGAATCTCTTAGAATTGGTTTGAATTTCTTGTTCAATCCAAGGGGGGTAAAGCAACAACAGCAACAAATGTTGGAGCAACGCTTTTTTTCCCAGTCACTGATACAGTCCAAAATTCGACAAATTAATTTTTGGGTCAAATTAGGAGTTAAAACTACATGCCAATTTCAGTTTGTGTGTAGTTGCGTGCATGTATCAGATGAAAGAAATCTTTTGATGCGATTCTATAACTGGAACTCGATACTCATTGTATGTACTGAAGAAAATGAAAGTTTTGGTCTAGTCGCTTCAAATATCAGATTTTCGAACTTGGTTTTTTTTGTTTTGTTTTTGTTTCGAATTTCATCCAGAAAATTTAGTATATATCTCATCTTAGCATTATTAAGCCTTTAAATTAGTTTTGTGATCCGCTTGTCTAATTGAAGGATTGTTTAAGTGAAAGACAATACGTTTCATTCTCCTTCGGTGTTTTATTTCACGTGGATTAGCGTATGATATGATTGGCAGAAATTAATAATGGCATTAAAGTCTGAAATAAATGCTGTATATGAAAATAACAAACAAAAGAATATTTCGTCTAGTTTTTCTATGGGTATTACGTAACAAATTTTCTATTTTTCACTCAGTTTCATCAATAAATTTCAAAACCTTTTGACCATCAAAAGAATTCTCGAGTTCTGTTTGGATTCGATAAATGCAGTCTTCGTTATTATCAACTAATTTTGGCTCTGCCAGAACCAAAAAGTTTCCGCACCCCACTTTTTTGAGAAATTTTACAAAATTTCACAGTGTTTTTTTTAGCAATCTGTTTTTTTAAATTCTCTATTTCATTAGGTTTTTAGATATAGAAGTCTCCAAGCAATGAAAGATCTTTTTCTGTGCATATATCCCCAGCTATACGATTAAGAGCAGAAAATAAAGTAGAGAATATAGATGAATTAATCTTATAATATTCTCATGCTATAATCTTTCAAACTAAAAGTTTAATTTTTCTCTCTTTTTTAACTTTCGGGGCTCGTTTTTATTTTCCGTACTCTTATACGTCTTAAGGAGAAAGTATACGAATCGTCGAAAAAAATAAACCTTGAAATTTTGAAGAATCTCTACGTTTAGGAACCTCAGTTTCTAAAAACACATTTTTCGAAATGTCCGTTTGTCTGCCTAAGATAAAGACAAACTCAAAAAAGCTTTCAACAAGATGGTTGAAATTTGATATACGATCTTTATACCGAATTAGCAGATTGCTACACTCACTGGACAATGAATTAGAAACCTTTGATATTTGCATTTGAATGCGTGCTAAGGATGAGGTATGCAATTTTTTTGTTATGACTTTGGTTACACTTGGTTAGCATGATAGTATAAGTAAGGTGCAAGAGTCCTTTTCAAGATGAACGAAGTAAAATTGGGAAAGGACAGATCTTCCACCATTTGAAAAAGGGCTTATTGTTGGTGCCCGTTTAGCAGGTGCTTCGATTTCGAAGACGGCAGATCTCACTGCGTTCTTAAAAGCAGCCATATCGAAGGTTTTCAAAAGTTGGAATCAGAACCCACAGTCCTTCTCCAGAAGGCGTAACTACGGTTCGAGCACGGTTTTCCAAGAGTGCGATCGGAGACGTCTCCGACGAATTTGGCGACAGAACAGGGACTCTACAGTAATTCAACCGACACAAATCGTCAACCAAGGATCTTCCCAGCAGATTTCAGGTCGAACCATGCGCAGAGAATTGCAGAGGATAGGAGTGCATAGTAGAGTGCCTGTGAGAAAACCACTCATTTCTGTCCGACACTAAAAAATTCGTTTGTTGTGCCGTTGTTGGGAAAGGAAACTGAGTATCTGAGGATTGGAAACGGGTAATGTGGTCGGATGATTCACGCAACACCTTATTTTGAACTGATGGAAGACGTCGAATTTGACAAGAACCCCACGAAACCAAGAAACCATCTTGCTTTACTCGTACTGTGCAAGGGTAAAAAGAGAGTATGTGTCCATGCCAGCAGAACATGATATGGAGAATGTTCTGCTGGCATGGAAGAGGTGCTCTGGTGTTCCTCAAGGTTAAACAAACAGCTATGCGATACCTAGATATACCGGTAGATCAAGTGCACCTTGCAATGTCGCACTTTTATCCTGATGGCAACGGATACATCATGGACGATAATGCAACTATACCTCGTGTCAAAAGTGTTCAAATTTGGTTAGCTGAAAAGCTGCATAATCAATGCATGGTATTCTCTGGATGTAAATGCACTCCAGAAGCTTGTAGACTCGATGTACAAACAAATCAGAACAGTTATCCGTACAAAAGATGGTCCAATAAAATATTGCCCGTGGTTTTCTAATTCATTGGCCACTGAGTGTAGCAACTTCTGAATAAAATGTGTTCAAAGGAAGTCTGTCTGTTCGGCTATTCGAATGTAAGTTAACATGATAGCTGCCAAACGAAAAGAGCTATGTAGATAAGATTTGTTGCACAGATTTAAGATCTGTAGTGTAGGCATCGAAAAAAAGAGAGAAAAAAAACGGGTAAACTGTTTGTAAACTTGTACTTTTATAAATATACAAGCGCAATAACTCAAAATTGTAATAATTTAAATATATCAATTTAGGTATGGGATTTTGTGGCTACAAGTGCAGTTTTGCATCAATTTTTTATTTCAATCGGTTGAAAAAAGTGTCTGAAATATAAATTCGATTCTCAGATAATATTAATGCATGCCAAGGATTAATTGCAAATAAATAAATAAATAAAAGCTCTCAAAAATGATGAATTCGTGACGAAAGTTAATATTTCGTAACTGTTGTACACCAATTTCATGCAAGCCTTTTACTGGTATGACAAGTTTTTTTAGTGAATATGCTAGAAAGTTTTTGGGATACCACTACCGCCGGTTTTCTTTTCATCTCAGTCTTCAACATTATATTTAATAGTGAGTTCGTCACTGAGGCATTTACGAAAAAGTAGAGTGAATGAGGCTTTAAAAATCCATTTTTATCCATTATAAAAATATTGACTTCCTAGCATTGAGAATGATAAAAAGACAATACTACACAGGGCCTGACTAAGGCAGGGACATACGGGGCAGTTGCCCCAGGCCCCCAAATAGAATAGAAATTTTATTTTACATTTCCTTCGTTAATAAATGTTCTTCATTACTAAAAAAGTAAAGCAGAAGGGCCCCCAAAAGTTTTTACCCCGGGCCCCAACCAGGGCAAGTCGAGCCCTGCTTCTACAAAACTAGATTTTGAAAACTAATATTTAGCCTCATTTGAAGATGGCATGTTTTATGAAGAGTGATATATTAACTTATGCAATTAAAATAATTTTTTTTGAGTCATATGATTTTAACATTTTTCTTTTGAAATTCTGCCAATACAAATTCACTGGATGTAGTGCGAAATGAAAATAAATAAATAAATAAATAAAAGTGAATAAATACTTGGAAATTATTTTTAGAAATTCGAGAAAAGTATGTAATTCATTTTTCTATGTTAAAGCATGCCAATTAAGAATGTTGAAAAAGTAGAAATATCGAAAATATTACAGTTTTTACTTTTCTGAGGATAAAATTATTTTAATTTAAATATGAAATTTTCCAATTATTGATGAAACTATATGATATATGTTAATAATAATGAATAATGTGTATATCTCTGTGCGTTGACAATTAAATGTGGGAATGATTTTTTTTTTGAGATTTTAATTAATTGAAAAGTTAGCAAGATTTTGAAGTTTTCCTGTAATAACTCTCCGAAATAATTCTGAAAATATTATCAAAAGAAAAAAAGATTACATTAAAAAAACGTAACATCTTTTTTTTGAAAATATAACCAATTAGCTGAAATTAACCAAATTAATTACCTGAAAATAACCAAACGAACCATTATGAAATATAAACCAAAATAATTAACTTTCAATTCTTATCTAACTTTTGTAATTTTTATATTTTTTTCAAATAATTTTATATAAAAATTTTCATTACTCCACTAAATATTTAATCGTCTAAGCAAGAAAAATATGAAAGAATAATGACGGGAAAGACAAGGTGTAATTAGAAAATAGATTGCCCTTATAATCATTATGTCTTTAATCTTAATCTTAATGTCCTTACCTCGATTCCGTTAGGAAAGTTCAAACATACAACAACAACAAAAATGAAAAGAAGAAGGGGGGGGGAGCTGTTGAAATAACATGGTTTTATTTTTCACTATTAGATTTTATCAGAACTATGCGAAATAAATGCATCCACATCTCTGATGCATCAGTTGATCGCCAAAGACGGCTAGATTTTAGTATTTTCTGTTAATCAAGAAAAGATAATGAATTTCCGGATGATCTTATATGAACATACCTAAATACAAATAGAAAGAGATCAGTGAGGCCAGGTATAAGTCTATGAAGAGAAAGTCGTTAGTTGGGTTAAAAAGTCACATGACCCCCCCCCCCCCCCAAGATTTTGTCATTAATAATAATTAAACGTTAAGGATGCATTCATTCGCAGAAAGAGAAAAAACGAAGACAGCAGCAATTTATCCAATTCGTATTCTTATTGGTCTTAGCCTATAGATCTGCTTGTGAGGTTATTCTTGAAGACAAAATGTCAACGAGGTTTTCTTGCTCCTTTCTCCCTCTAGTTTTGACAGTTTCTCTCCTATTTTAGAGTATTTCAAATTTTGTTAGGAATGATTCGAGAGATTTTAAAAATATTTTCTACTTAACTATTTTTGATATAAATCGAAAAGGAAACGATCGATTTATTTCATTTTTAAAGCTGAAACAATATTCAAATTACTCATTAAATATATTCTTTTTTTTAATACTATGTTTTAATAAATTTCTCACGAATATAACGATTGCAATTCGACCATACAAAATGGCTAAGGATTTGTTGCAATATTTATTCCAAATTTATATTGCAAAAAAGTGAAAATCCCCCCCTCAACACTCCTATAGTTAAATTAAAAATAAAAAAAACAGAAGAAAATTTGTGCTTTTATAATTCATTTTGACTTAGCTTAGGACAATAAAAGTTAAAAACTAAAATATCATCACTTCAAAAAAAAAATCTATGTAACTCCATTTTCAACCATGATAATGCTGCAATAGTCATGCATCAAATTAAAAGATTTTATGGGAAATTAGAATAAAAGAATTTTGTAATATCCATCCCACCATTCAGTATAAAAGACAGTTTAATTCATAAAAAACCCCGAGAGAAATACGGAAAGTGTTCGCAAATTCATTTTAAAATGCCAATCGCTAAGTCAAATAACATACAAAATCCATTTTTCACATTATCACATACATATTTAAATTATATAGTTTGGACTATCCGCTTCCAGGTTTTAAAGGGAACTATTTCCTACTTTTTTACATATTCCAAAATCCATATTAATTTCAATAAATTTCAAAAAGAATAAAAAGAATTCATTATTCTAAAATTAAATTAGATTTTAAATTAACCATAGAAAAATAGCAGCAATGAAAAGCGGTAAAATATTTTAAAAAGATTCAAAATGTTAAATAAATTTGATTTGTTACATTTCTAAAATATTTTTGTTCCTTCAATTTTTTTTCACATTTCAAGCAATACTTTAATTGTTGAAATCATTATTCACAATAAATACTTAAAAATAATATTAAACATTCATTTCTAAATTTTCGAAAAATATTAAGTTTGAAATTGTTATTTTCTTACAATTCCACTATATTCATTACAATATTATAATAAAAATTTCCATATAAAGATATGTTTTCAGATCGAGCTGCTATTCAAATAATCAGATAAATATTACAAGCTTTTCATCACAAAATCAGCCATTTTTCGATAAGCTGCTTATGATTTGACGCATATTAATTCGGTAGGTAAACCTTCGAGGTAAATTGACTAAAAAAGTAAAGAGCCCGGTTTTGAAATGCCGTGCGCACTCATTTTCATACGCGTTCGATACGCGAAAAATTCTTTAGTACATATCCTAAAAAGGCTATATGCCCCATAGCCATATCTGATTGGGTCTCATTTCTGAAGTAACCGTAGCATGAAACAACGGCGTTGTTCGGCCGCTGACTCACCTAAACAAGGAGTCATCCCCTGACACGACTTCACTCGCTTACGTAAAATAGTCCACTACTATCTTTCGATTATAAAAAAGGAAATCGCCCAAAAATATTTAGAAATAAATTTCCTGAGTAGTGGAAATCAGAAATATTTACTTTAGAGGAAGTTTTATAAGTTTAAAAGGATGCGCAAAAGAGGCGTTGAAATGCAAATACATCGCTACTGAGTTTATAAGAAAGCACCTCATTGGATGAGATAGAGCACTCACCACTTAAATATTTTGATCTCGCGAATGACAGCGCTCCTGACAATCTGTATAGACCGCATGCGTAAGGATACACTTTTCCAACACTGAACCCTCCCGTGTCTTGTGTGAAAGAAGCCGGTGAAAATTTTGTTGACTGTATTTTAAATAGCTTTTGGGGTATTTAAAAAAACACCATGGTAAGTTTACTTGTAATTTTTATCGTGTATTGTCAATTTTTCTGTTAGTTAAACTATTAAATATTGCTACCTGTATTAGCTTTTAAATGTTCTTTGCAAATTTAAATCGAACCGGTGTTGTCTTAGGCCTAAATATCCAAAATGCTTATCTTGAAGGAGTTTCTTGGATGCCAAGTTAAAACTTCACATCTGTGAAACGCAGCGCAGACAATACCTCTCAACTGTAGTCTAACAAAGACTGAAGTAAATAAGAATGGGTGGTTTAATTCTTGTTTTTGGCCGCTGGTGCTATATTTAGAATAGCATGCACTGTTTTTCAGGGCTTGGCCTCCCCGATTTTCTTTGGCAAGCGTTAGGTGTACTTGCTGCCCAGGCAATTTTAGATCTCTCGTTCACTCATCATTAAACTCCAAGATCTAAACGAGAACAGTGCTCGTGTTGTGTTCTCGCGAAATGTAATTTTATGTTAATTTTTATTTTTTTATTACATAAGGAATTTGTGTTTCTGTGCTGATTTCTGTGTCATTCCTTTGTAAAGATGTGTCTAGCGGATAAATCTTCAAGGGATATACATCGTTAATTTTGTGATAATTATATAGTGATGTCTCCTTGGTTTTTCTGTGGATTATTTAAATTTGTCAATTAAAGCGCATCATGCCAGGTCCAGTAGGTATCGTTTATCTGCTAAGTTCGTTCAATGCATGACGTGCTTGAAGGAAATAACCTAAGAATTTCAACGTTTGCATATTTCATTTTTCTAAGCTAGACTGGTGCTCATTTTTCTTTCTAATAATTAAAATCTGTAGTACAGTTTTATTCCAATTAAAAACTGTCGAATGGAAATCGGCTAAGTTTCCGAGACGAAAATAACTTGAATTCCCAATCCTTTGTCTGAGAAAAATCCCTTTTGGTAAAAACGAGATTTTTTAAAAAATCGTAATTATTTTAACATTGTGTATTTGCATGTTATATATATTTTAAAATTTTAGTAATTTGTTTTATAATGCATGAATTCTGAAAACTTGTCTGAAGGTAAATTTTATGTCTCACATATATTGTATCGAGGCTTTTCCCCCCACTAAGTCTGCCTTCTAATGACCCGGGAGTCTTTAATTTTTCATCAAATTTTTTCTATATGACCGCCATATAATTTTGCTATGTTTGGAGAAATATAATGTAGAAACGAAAATAATTTAAACTTAAAACAAAATGTTTGGATGGAAAAAAAGCATCAAATCTTTCCTTTTGTTGCTATCTGCGAAATAGTTAAAGAAAGGCCATGACCTCTTAAACATAAATTATGAGTATATATTTATCTTCATTTAGAATCTAAATATTGAGTATCTAAAATGAAGGCGATTCAAAATTGGTGTGGTAAATGGTAATGTTTGAAATCGTGCAAGTGAACATAATTAAAAACAAACTGCTATAAATTTGTAAAATTGATTCATTAAAAGCAATTAATTGAAATATGCAGATAAAATTTACTTGCATATATTGTCTTTGAATGCATAGGAAGCATTTTTATCGCACTTTTCTTGTTTGGTTCTTTATAAAAAGCATGCTGTTTTACTTATTTTTTATGCTTTGCTTCATGAAATATTTTCTTATAAATTTCTTTTTTTTTGTTCTGTTATATGTGATGCTAAGTATTTGTGTATTGTCAGAAATATTTTTAAATATAAATCGCTAATTAATACAATATGGCTTTGGTTTTTAAAATTGTTTTTAGAATACTTCTTGCTGTTTTTTTTTAAATTTAAAATGCAGTTTGAGCTTACCTATAATTTTTATTTGAATGAATATTTAATGAGTTAAACTACAAATATTTTATGGAGTTCAAAATATTTTACTTTATCTTTGTTAAGATTTAAAGGTTTTAAATTTTAAAGTTCTTCACTTGTATTTTAATTAACTAGATTTTTATTAAAAATCTATTTTCCTTTTTATTTCACTAAAGAAATAACTTTAAAAGTCTGGTTTTATTTTCATTTAAAATTAAGTTAGAGTATTAACTTGCCTGGGAAAAAAAATTAAATATATTTATTGAATTCTGGTTAACAGAAATGTAACTTGGATTTATTTTCAAAATTATTACATTTTAATTCAATTCTTAAGAATGTGAGTGCAAGTACTCCAACTTGATGTAAGTTGTCCTTAATCTGTATTAATGGGGTAAAGTTTATAACTAGTTATTTTATACCAGTTTTCTTATTTTAATTAGATAGTAAAAAATAGCCTTAATTTGTATTTTAAGACCAAATGGCAAGAATAAATGAATCTTTATAATAATATAGTACCATATTAGAATTTCAAAATTGACTAGTTTCCTTTGAGTATAAAACATGTACTTAAAAAAAAGCAATAACTTAGAATGTCAAATTTATTAAGAAAAAAAAATGGCAGAAAGTTTAGTTTTGAAAAATAAATTATAGAAAATGTTAATTTTGAATATTTTGATATTTTATTTATAGAAATATTTACACAACATGAAATTTGTTTATTAATATTGAGTCGTATAGTGAATTACTCATTTTACGAGTTTAACAGCAATGGCAGATATTAAAAATGAATTTCAGAATCTCTTTATCAACTAATTATATTTAAATTAAATAGAGATATAATTTTATAATAAAAACTATGTATTGAATTTACTCTTAACTACCTAGTTACTTTCATTCATATGCATAATAAACATAAATAGCTTTTCAACTTTTATGTATGCTTTTTCAATTTTTTTATCCGATGCATATCTACATCTTTTGTATAATCACAAGTAAAATTTTTTGTGTTCATTAATAATGAGAAATGAGTTTATATCTGAAAGACCTGAAATAGTTAGATTCAGGGGTGTTATAATATTCTAGGATAGTCAACATGTTTATGTACTAAGCAGTTTATGCCATTTAACTTGTTAAAAGGATTTAAATTCAATAAGATTATGAATATTACAAATAATTCCTCTTCTCAATATGACCTACATTTAATATAAGCTTATGTGTGAGGGAAAAAAGGAAATATTTTTGTAGTAGCTAACTATCCTTTTATTAATTTCCTCTTTTAGTCCTTATTTAAAGACATAATAAACTATTAAACTTTAAATATGTTTGACGATTTTATTTTTATAAAGCCTTTTAAAGATTTTCTAGTTTCTATAACTTGGTTTCCTGTTATTTGATTCCAAGTAACTCAATATTTTTATTAGCTAGCTTTAATTTAGTAATTATGAAGTGTGAATAGATAATTTGTGCTTCATTGTCTTTTATTTGAGGATAGATAGGAGAGAGGCAAGCACTTATTAAATGTAACCTTTATTAATAAAATTTCATGCTGATATTTTTATAACGGCATGATTTCAGATCTAAATTAATCATCTGTTAAATATATTCCATTATCTATTATTGGGCAAAATTATAATCAGCTTATTTATAATAATAATCGAAACTTGGATAATTCTCTATAGAGTTCCATCGGCTATTGTGTAGCTTATAAATATAGTATTGCTTCCAGATTAAAATTGGGATGGTAAAACATTTTATATTTTATTTCTTTTAAAAATTTATTGGAAGTTTTATTTAAATTTGTTAATAAAGATGGGTTTTTCTTTAGTTGAATTTAAGAATACTTTTTAAAAGTAAAATGTTTAAAAATTAGCTTCGATTCCAGGTATATAAAAAGAATAATTGTCGACATCAGTATTTTTGGATAATTATATGATCATATTTATTTTGTTATTTGAATTAATATATTCTTATTTGTTTAGATTTATAATATTTTTATGAGTATTTAAATGTATTAATTTTTATCTTGTAATAAAGCATCTTGTGTATATTATGTAATCTATTAAAGTATGCAAATTGAATTAATCTTCAAATGCCTGATGTTATTTCTTTCCTTCAGTCTTCTGGAGTAACAGTATCGACAGCTGCCAAGCAGGTTTATGAAGAAGTGAAGAAAGACAAAAAATACAGATACATTATCTACCACATCAAAGATGAGAAGGTGATCGATGTAGAAGTAACTGGCCCTCGTGAGGCTACCTATCCTGAATTCCTTGAGCAATTGCAAAAGTATAAGAATGAATGTCGATATTGTGTATTTGACTTTCCGGCTAACATTCCTGTTGATGGAGGGCAGGAAAAATCATCCATGTCTGTGGATAGACTTATTCTCATGACATGGTAAGATTTTAATATATTTTAAAATTTAAGAACGTATATTAATTACCTGAAGTAATATATCTTTTATATTTATATGCTTTCAGAATGTTGATTATCTAAATAAGAATTAAGTGATTTATTGCTTGTTATAATTAATACATTTTATAGCTAATATTCATTTAATTTACTTACGACATTCATTTGAACTTATTATTGTCATGGGAGCTAGTTTGATTTTAATGTATAGTTTAATTATATTGATGAATATTAATTGTTAATTTTTCCTATTTTATGGCACCTATTTTTTAATCTGAAGAAAAATGAATGCAAAAATTAAATATAAATAACTTGCGGTATTAATAAAACAGGTTGTTGAAACGGTGGAATCAACTTGTACTGAAACAGTTGAACATATGACTTATTGCAAAGACACATCTTTGTCAAATGGCTACAGATTAAATTAAAATTGGACTATTAATTTTCAAAGAATTTTATCAACTAATTTCAATATGTTCCAAGTATTTTATTAAAGGAGCTTCACTTAATCATTTTTTTTTCCTTAGCCTCTACAAAAAGAATCTTTTTTTAAATCCAATATTAGTATCATTCTACAGGATATGCAATTTCATAGACTTGATATAGCTTTGCTGTTCTAAAGGATGTGATATAACAATATTTTAATTTTTTTTAAAATTCCATTGTAAGATGCAGAATAAGTTATTTGAATATGAATTGTATGTCATAGCTTTAATAAATGTGTCTGTTCTTAATATTTAAATTTGTTTAATACCTAAATTTCCAAAATTTTCCTTTGAAAGTGATTTTGAAATCATTTGCATTAAAGTCTTGAAAATAAGTTTTAAAAATGTTTGATACATATTGAGGGTAAAAAATCAGCCTAAAAGTAGTTTAACGTAATTTTTTTTTCATATTTTTTTATGTTTAAGGCAATCTTATTCTATTTTAAGGCTTATTAAGCTTAAAATTAGTTAGACTTAATATCTACAACTATAAAAGAATATTTTCATTTATTGTTTTATTTTTAAGAATTGAGCTTCATTGGACATATTATCAAGTTTCTTGATGTACTATAGAATTTTGTTTTCTTATTTGTCTTGATTTCTTATATAATAAAATAGTATTTTTTAATTTTGTGTGAAATAATATAGCTTGTTCTTGGAAGATAATGGTATTTTATATATAAATTTATAACTTGCCTGGTTTTTAAATTCATAACATTAAATGACATTGATGCTTTTCCTTTTTAGATTTTAATTTTTCTTATTTTAAGTTAATTATTTAATTAGATTATTTTCATTAAAAAAACTAAGCTTGTTTTAGTATCTCAAGTATGAACTTCGTATTTTATTTAAATTTGTAAAACTTGTATACTGAGCTTCTATGAATACTGTTCCTCCCTTCTTTTTCCATATGTTGGAAATATTTCCTTTTTATATTTAACTAGCCGCTTTTGGCGACCAGTCGGTTCGCCAGTATTAATGCTCGCAAAAATTTTCATATAATATTTTATTTAGCTGTGTCTCGCAACAGTTTTTTCATCAAAATATTTTTAAACCAAACAAATTTTGATAATCATATAATTCATTTAAAGTATTATTTTCTTCAGATGTTCTGTTCATTGTACTACTCATCTTTCTCTTTCTATCCGAGCAATGATTGTCCCGGAATTGATATTTTACTTAAATGGTGGAGGGAAAGGACTAGAATTCTATATTTTCATAGAATAATGAGATTTAAATTTTCATAAATGTAAACACACTAAACAATAAAGACAATTGGTTTTGAGATGCGAAAGTTTAAAAACAGCTTGGAAAATGCCGCACACAGAGGAAATAATATTGAAACACACACGTCCTTTTCTTTTCTTTTTTTTTTCTATCCTTTTTTTCTTCACTAATTTTGTTTCTACAAACACTATTTTCACTTTGTTATTCTTTTTTTTCTTCCCTGGCCAAATTTTATTTTGAGCAGGCATAGATTAAATATTCATACAGACTAATAATAAAAGCAACTATTTTCTTTCTTTTTTAAACATCTCTCGTATTTCTTTCTAAACAAATCAAAATTTATTACTTCCTGTTATCTTACTCGGTGTGGGGGAAGGAAATGAAGATTTTTGGCGGGAAAGTAAGAAAAGTGTCGTTTTAACTATTTTCCTCGCAGTTTTTTCATTTTTTCTCTCCATAAGAACCATCCTCGTGTCTTAACGAAAATATTAAAATAAAAATTACCGAATTGGTCGAGCCGTTCTCTAGTTTTGCGCTTAGCAACGCATTTCGAGAACCATTTTTATTAATATAGATTTTAAGTCTCCTAGAGCATGCTATTGTCAGTTTACTACTGTCGTATAATTAGTTCTGTCGACTCTAACTAGTTTAAAATTTTTAATTCATTATTCTAAGGAATATATTTTTAGATAAGTTTTTAGTAATTGTAATAATTTGTTATTAGTAGAACCAAGGTTCTAAATTATGAATTCAAGTTCTGATCTTGATCAAGTCTTTAATTTCTTGTTTTTTTTTTCTATTGTCTTGCTTTTAAGATTTAATTGTTCTGTCTTCTAGATTGGTTATGTAGTGAAGAAATCTATTTTTATTTATTCCTTTTAATAAACTTTGTTCTTAATTGTAAGATTTCATTAAAAATCTGGCTCTTATACCCCCATATGTTAAATCTAAATATTCATACCTGTATTAATTATACTTTTTTATATTGATGTTGGAAGGATGACAGGTTTTTTCTATTATCAAATTTTGTTTTTAATTAATACAATTATTTTTTTCTTCTATTGGAAATTAGTTAAAAGTTTTCTACCTGTTAAATCTGTTTATAAATTGTATTAGTGAAATAAGTTGGTTATTAAGAACAGCTGTTAACCTATAAGAGTATATATATAAGTTTCATTTTAGTTTAATTATTTATTTGTTCATTTTAGTTGTTCATTTAGTTTCATTTTAGTAGTATTCTTGTTGTAATAATTTCTTTCTCCTCTGTTAAATACAACTAATAAAAAATTTCATTGAGAAATATGCTTATTTTTTTAATGATAAATTCAAAATATTGTAACTATGCTGATTTTTATGCTGTTATAGATTAAATTTGCATAATGACTTTAATTGAATATGTATTTTAGTGTAAAGGAGAAAAAATAGAAATTTTCTTAATAAAATTTGATATATAAATCTGATTTAGTTCATATTTTGAGGAGGCTGTAACATATTTAATTTTATATATCTTAATTGGAGAAAATAAGGAGTAATGATATTTGTCTTTGCATTGGTATTTCTTGCATGCCAAGATTTTTCTGCTAATTATTTCAGGTTATAAAGTAATGCTTATTATATTGGTAAAAATTTAATGTACATCATTGTTCAAATTTGAAACTTATGAGGAATGTATAACTAATGTTTGTGGTAGAACTTAATTTTTTTTTAAGGAGGAATAATAATAAACTTATTCTCCCCTCCCTATCCTTAGAAAGTTGAAATGAAATTTTGATTTAACTAATTATAGTGACATTGAAAATAGACATAATTTTCATTTATTAAAATAATTCGGTACATTTCTGTCTTTGTTATAAAATATCATAACTTTATTTTAAATAATATAACTTATCTTGTATATTAAATTGATTTATTTTAACTTGAGGAATTGGATACCAAATTTTACAATGCTAAGCTTAAATTTTAGTTTTATAATTTTTATAAAATTCAGTTATGTTTTCTAGTTATTAACTTTCCGTGTTTTTGTTTCAGGTGCCCCGAAAGCTCCAAGATCAAACAAAAGATGTTGTACTCTAGTAGCTATGATGCCCTGAAGAAGGCCCTAGTGGGTGTATACAAATATGTCCAGGCCTGTGACTTTGAGGAAGCCAGTCAAGAAGCAATTGAGGATGCTTTCAGGAAAGGCAAGTAAGATCCACTCGTGGTCAGCTGTCTTTATGGTACCGGAGGAGCGACTCATCGTATGGCCTCTCGGCACTTTAAAGTGATCCCTCTTCCATGCTTCTGTTTTTCAAAAGATGTGACTGGGATGCTCAGTGCAACATCGTATTCAGTATAAGAAAAAAAAATTCGGGAAGTGCTTGTAGAGCATGTTTATATATATTTACTGTACTGTTTTTCATGCTGATTAATATTAATGTGAAACATTTGTAGAAAAGTTCCTTTTTGTTTTTTAACTAGATATTGGCAGTCATAAGAAAACCACATGGCTTTAATTCTTAAAATTACTTTCCAGGCTTTTTTTATTTTTATCAATTTTGTCCTATCTAAGCATTTTTTACAGTACATTTGATTTAAATTTTGAAATTTTTGTCAACTTTAGTCACTTGGGTTCCATTGCTGTGCAAACACTTCCAGTGTCTACATGAATAATTTATATCTGTCATATCGTTTCCCTGTGTTTTTCATATGACTGTATTTGTATGTAAGCACCAAAAACGAATAAAATAATTTGATTTTTTTTTTCAATGAAAAATTGAATGTGTTTTCTTTATTTTATACTGCTTTATAAGCAGTGTGATCACTTAAAATCTTTTTCACTTGGGCTAAGGAAATGAATTTAAAAGGCTATACTTAAAAAGAATTATTATCTTACAAACTTTCCAAAAGTTTACTGTTTGGATTTTCATCTGATAGTTGTTTTTGCCTAATATTTAGAATCGTAAACAGTATGTTGCATAGCTAACTTTGTAAATTCCATAAATGTACTATTTTGCATGTGCTATTGATATATATCAAAATAAAATTTAAGTTTAAAATAAAAAAGTTTGAAGTTAGTTTTGTCCCGAGTGAAATTCATATTTGTATGATAACTTGGCAAACTACTGTATTATATTCTAGTATTTTACTACCTTTTAATTGTGATCAAAATTTATAATTTGATTTTTTAAAAATAAATATTTAACATAATTTTTAAATGTTCTAATATTGCAACAGAAGAATAAAAATTATTATGCTCATATAGTTAAAATTTTTCACATTTTTTTTATATATTATATTTTGGCATGGTTTAAGAAAATATTACATTCTTGTATAAAATCATTACATTTAATATATTTTTGTCCAAGAAAGTTGAAGGTTTAATTTTTTTATCTGTATCAGGTTTTGATTAGTTTATAAAGCTTAGCTTTCTGAAGGAATATATATATCTAATTAAGAAACATCGACAAATATTTCTAAATTTTTCTCCTTATTAAAATATTTCTTGAATATTATGGAAGGTAGTGAAATAGTATTGAATACTATATTTGATTTGTCAACTATTGGTGCTGCATTGCATTATCAATTTTATTAAATGGATGGGGTAAATCGTTTTTACAAAAATGAGAAATTGCTTCAAATACTTTTTTTATCTTGAATAGAGCTACATGGCTGATAAGCTGTAAAGCATAGTAAAATGTTATCCTGGGTGCAACTCGATTGTCCTTGCCTAGATATATTTATCTAAGAAAATTAAAGAGCAGCTTATTTAGCATTAATTGGTTACATAATTATAATGTGAATATTGAATATAATTTAGTATTTCAAACATTTATCATTAAATGTAAAATTTGATTACTAAATTTTTGGATTTTTTAAAAAACTTAATTCATAATTAGATAGTATGGAGCTTCAGTATTTAAAACTCAATTAGGATTACTTAATTTGTCAAATGTTGCAGGATGTAAATAAATTTCAATAGTGTTTGTAACTTGCAACTAATTGAATAACCAGATTAAATTGTGTTATTCAACTGATTATGAAAAGAACAAATTTTTTGAAATTAGTAAACCTGTTATTAGTTTTTTTCCTCTTTAAATTATAATATTAAATATCAATACAGAAAGTAAAATTTTTTAATAAGATACTTCTTAATATAATAGTCTGATATATTGCCTTAATTGTGAAGGTTGAATAGTTTATAGTATATATTCTTGATCTTTTTTAAATGTACAAATTAGAATACCTATTTTTTGAAAATATTCTATTTTTAAAAACTATATTTTGACAAGGAAGGACAATACTCTTTAAATTAAAATGTGTCCAGTGTTTTCAAGAAATGATGTAGCATTCTTAAGCAAAAATATCTTACTGCTGAGAACTATTTTTATCGACAGGAAAATATTGCGATTATGCTAGGTGAAGAACAGTTTAGTTTCCGAGTGCAGTGTATCAAAATATTTAGATATTCTATTTAATATGATGTTCCTTCCTACTATTTTTTGTACTGTTTTCTGCTTCATTGAGTTTCTAAATTTTGTAAATTGGATCATTTATTACCTTTTTCAGGATCATTATTTCTTTTTGAAACTTTCCTTTTTTTTGGTTTGTAACCTTTTGGTAATATATTTAATCAGTTATCAATTATTTAATCAAGGTATTAATTGATTTAGTATTTAATTTGATATATTTAAAATAATAAAATTGCTGTTTAATTTGCAACTAAGTTTATTGCAACATCTGTCATCTTGTAAATTAATATTTCTTATGAAAGAATTTAAGCAGTTTCTTGAAATATTAGTGGTATTGAGACAAAACTTAAGATCTTCTCCCCAACCTTTTTCTGGTCATTTTTAGGAAAACCATAGAATATTTGGTCATAATCTTCACACTTTCATTGTTTCAGTAGCACAATATACTTGTATTCTGATGTGAGGTTTAAGTTATCTTTCAATAACTGTTGCTATAATACAACCGATTTATACTGCTAGCTAAAAGAATGTTAAAGAATTCCTAATTGTGCACTGTCATTAGCTTATTTTCTTGCCTTTTATAATTTCAATAAAACTATATATCTATGTTAAATCTTAAGCGCTCTATTAAAGAAAGTCATTTTTTTCTATGCTTTCATCAAAGCTTTATAATTCTGAATTATCTTGACTCTTGCATGGATAATATTTAGTTTTTCTTTATATTAATCATACCTTTGCAGACATTCAACTTCTATTTGTAATGCATTGAAATACAAATCTCTTTTCAAATCTCATATTCTAATGTTTATATTAAAGCACATTTCCCATGTATGCTTAATGACTAATTGCCAACATTTTAAGATTCTTCTTTCAAAAATTTGACAATTAATTGAAAAGATAACAGGTTACTCATTTTGTTTGTCTAAACCTAATTGTGCTCTTTTCTTTCATTTTTTTAAAAAAGAAATGATTGACATTAGATATTTTTTTCTATTAAGTACTTAATTCTATGTATAATTGTTAATTTTGAAAGATTTGTTATCATAATAGAGGAAAAATTACTGAATCAGCAATTTAAATAAACAAATTGAATGGTGATTATATGAACTAAAAAATTACACTAGAACTTCATCGTTTGTTATAAAGCCAGTCATTTGAAATTGGTAGAAAAAATAATCGATAAAATTTCATTTTTAATTATTTTCAAACATTTATGTTTTAAAATATTCATACTTTTTTTCAATATCAAATGGGAGGGGAAATAAGGGTTGTGGGTTTGTAATATTAATAATTACTTTCATATTTATTATTTTGTTCTGAAATTAAGATTAAAAAAATAAACTGAAGTTCTATATGATTGAAAAATCAGGGGAAAAAATTTAAAAAAGCATATTTTATATTTTGTCCTAAAATTTATTTTTAAAAAATAATTTTATTTAATAAACAAATTTTGTTACACTTATGGTGCACTAGATCATAAAATTCAATTATTATTATGTGGGGATTTCAATATCATGAAATTACTCTAAAATCAAGATTAAATCTTGTTAGGGTGAAATTGAAGTTCAATTATTTCTAAAATGGCAAATGTCTTTTTTTATTGGATATAATATTTTTATTAAGTGCACAGATATAATTTCATTGTTTGATACATGAAGCTTTTAATTCTTGCACATCTATTAAAGAAAAGATTTAATCAATGGTTACCACCAGATTAATCAAATGGCAAGAATAGATTTAGTGATTAGTAAAGAAAAAAAAATGTTGAGATTTATTACCTTAACTTTGGAAATGTATGTAAAATAATATAATTTTTGGGGTTATAAAAATAAAAATTAAATTTTTTTATATATTTGCAGAAATATTTGTATTACATTTAGTAATGTCATAATTAAAGCAGTTTCATTAAAAGAAAAGAAAATTCCTGCAATATTTTGATATATGGATAATATGGCACATATCAAACCTTTACACTATTGAATGTTTCATTTGAGCAAGATATTTGTTTCTGATTTTCAAAATTGTCTTACGCAAAGATACATAGTACTAATTTTATAACACTACTTATTCATTAGAAAATAACCATTGCTTTGATCTGGTTCTAAAATGTTGAATTTATTGATTAACCAAGAATTAAAAATACAGCTTCTATGAAAATCCATACATTTACAATTATATATACTGTTGTACTTTTTTGCATTTTACTGAAAAAAATTATCTCAGAAATAATGTCAAGATATGAAAAGGAATATCATTATAATCTTAATATATTTGGTTACTTAATTTTGTTGAGATATATGAAGATATTTTTCATACTTTTAAAGTGAATGTTGAAGTGGAGGAAAAACAGGAGGAAATATGGATTCTATTATAGGTTCATAATACTGCCAATTAGTCAGATGTGCACATTTAATTTAAAATAATTCAATTTAATTTAAAGCCTTTTTGAAAATTTATATTTATTTTAGTAAAGAACTTTTTTCATAACATTGAGATGCATTTGCTACTGTGATTTACATGTACCTAAAGTAAACAAATCACATTCGTATATTGTTGAAGTTTCACTAGAAGCTTAAATATAGACTAATAAGCTTTTTACTCTATTCTCAAAATTCTTCTGAACACTTTACTTCAGTTCTGTTGAAGCTGGATATAAACATCTCTTAGCATAAATATTATAGCAATCCAATAAAAATTATAAAAAATCGCAATGAAATTTGCAGAAAAATTAAACAGTATTTAGTTGAATGAATATTTGATTTTTCTATTAAAAATATAGCAGCTCCTTTCATTTCTAGAATCAAAATGTTTTTTTTTGTCCCTATATTCTTTTAGTACTCTGCAAAGAACAGCTAAAACTTTTTTTTAATTTTATCTATAATTCCAAAAAAAAAAAAAAAGTTTTGATTTTGGTTTTTGAAAATCTGGTTTTATTAAATACTGAATGAAATTACCAGATGAAAACATTTTCTTATGCATCAAGTCAGAGAAAGTAAAACTGAATTCTTATCATTTCACAATATTGTGATTACTTTTTAATAATTATTTTTTTCATATGATTTGGGCAACCAAGCATATATCTAATATATTTAGGCATAAATCTAAAAGGGCAAACAATTGCATGAATTCTAATGCTACTAAACATTTAAAGTTTTAAATGTATAAAATTGTGAAAAATAATTACAGTGAAAACATTACAAAGAAAGTAAACATAAAAACAAACATGGAATTAAATATTTGCTTATATTAGAAACTAATTATAAAAGTAACAGAGAGTAATAAATAAATAGTAAGATTTTTTTTATATTTTATTTACAATTGTGTTTATAAAAAGTGACACCTAAACAAGTTCGTTATTTCATTTTCTATGCCGTTGATGTGCAACTTAGTTTACATAGCTTAAATATATGAAAAGAGATTTTTTTTTTCAGTTTTAGATTTTTTCTTGCAGTTCTTCATTACTTTTGATTGCATCCTGAATTGTTCTCTTAAGATGCTAGTTTTTGTTCACTGTTACCCTTGACTTAGTTGGGAATTGATTAAGGAAAGCTTTAAAATTTATAAAAGCCTGTATTTTCTTATGTATTTAAAATAATTTATATGATGCAGGAAGAAATTCATTTGTACAGGAACATAGTAACCTTGCATCCTGCTAAGACCCTCCCCCCCCTATTGAAGCTGACATCTTAAGAACTTGTTATATGATATGCTCCATACATTTCATGTATGAAAACACATTTGAACCCCTTTGCTACAAGTGTGAAAGAAATAAAAAAATCTAATGATGATAGAGAAGAAATGAATTTAATATCAATATGAATTTAGTTTAGTTATATTAATGTCCAATTTTTAAAATAATACTAGAGCTATTTTTGGACGGGACTCGCAATTTTGAACTGTGGTCAGATGATGAGAACGACACCCGAGCTGGCACCCTTTCTCCCTATCCAAACTTTCATCACAACTGATCGCCAGTAAGCCCTGACGGATTTAACGGATATATAAATAGGAAATATGAAGCCTTAATAGCGATGACAATAGTGAAATGGCTACTGAAAATTTTAGGAGAGCTAATTTGGTTAAAACAAGCTTTCTTGAGTGGCAATCAGCGATTTTTTCAGATTTAAAAAATCATATAAAAGTTATACTCTCGCATTTAATGGTTGAAGTAGATGGTAGGAAAGAAGTAATTTTCCCCGGTTCAATTAAGCATTAATAAAACTTTCTTAACAACTAACATTTCAAGTTCAAAAGAATTTATTAAATCTGAGCAGACTTATGAGGCTTTTATTTTTTATTTTAAAATTAATCAACTAATTTTTAAACAAAACTTTTTTCTTTTCTAAACTACTAGTTTGCAGCGCCATCTGTTGCATTTCATTAAAATGACATATTAACGTCAACTGTTGTCTTCAAAGTGGTACACTACCGCCATCTGTTATTTTTAAAATGATATATTAATTATTGTCCTAGTGCGACATCAATCAGATTTGACTTTAAATAATTAATTCAACTTAATAAAAATTAATATAGTTAAAAAATTTCAATCAAAATATTATTAGATCAAAATAAAACAAATTGATCTTTTTTAAAAATTAAAACACATTAGAGTATGACATTAAGAAATGATACGTCAGCATAAACGCATTCTTTAATTTTTGTAGAAAAGTTAATTATTCTTTAAAAGGCGTTTTTAGGCCCTATCACACGGCGAAATTCCGTCAGCACTTTCGACGGCACGCGATGACGAAAGTGACGTCACTTGAGGATTTGCTGTCTGGTAAACCTAAAAACTTAGGTTCACGTTGTAATGTATTTATCGCTCTTTATCCGTTTCTCCTACTTAGTGAATATCGGCAGTTTTCTTATTTCATAATTCGTGGGATTCTAGTCAAGACGTTGCTTTAATTTGCAATTAAATCCGGGATAATTTTTTTAAGTGATCCCATTAGGCTTCAATGAATGCAAAAGCATTACAATAATAGCTGTAATTTTTTTTTTTTAAAATTCAAACTATCTTGAAATTTGTCCATTGCAATTCTATTGACACATTATCGAATTAATTGAAATTGAATCACTTCTGCTTCAAATTTAATTTTTTAAATGCTTAATACAATGAATATAATAAGGATTGTAAAATGAGACAAGTTGTACATTTATCGAATTTGAAAATACTTTTCTAGCCATTTTTCCCTTTGAATGTCATTTTCATTTCTAATAATATCAATCTTTTTGTTATTTATTGTAAATATTTATCGTGTCATTCTACTAATTGTAATGTTTTTATCAACAATGAATTCTGTAAAATAATAAAACTTTTTAATTATTCTTAGTAACAGTTTTGTAATTATTTTTGTTGTAATAATGACAAATTAGTAGTAGTTTTTGTAGTAATAATGACAACTGCTACTAATTTATCAAAATTAGTATCAAAATTAGTAACAATGAATTCTGTAAAATAAGGAAACTTTTTAATTTTTCTTAGTAACAGTTTTGTAATTTTTTTTGTAGTAATAATGACAAGCAAAAAAAAAAAAAAATGCTCCTTTTGTGTTTGTATTTTATAAATTCCTTTAAATGCATCTTATCAATATTAAATTTAAAACTAAAATATATTGAAAAGAAAAATGATTTGTGGGTGTGCATCCAATTAAGCTTAAAAGGTGCATACCATCATAAATAGTGCTGAAATTTTAAAATCAATTTTAAGTACCTTAAAAGTGCTTATTTTTCTGGAAAAGTGAAAATAAAACAAAAATTCATAAATAAAACAGAAGAGGAGTGCCAATACATTTAAAACAAAATTAAATAACTTTTGAAATCTAATGATTTTTGTCTATATGAAAACTGATATTTGTTGGATCCATCTCGACAAATTTTAGGTTTTGTGTATAGTATAAAAATAAAAACTACTTTTTCTAGATGTGAAGTACAAATAATTAAAGTTAGGAATTTGAAATATGGCAAGAAATTGATTCTGGAACATAAAAAATTCACTAAGAACATATTTTTTGGAATTTTAATTAAAAATAAAAACAGGATTTAAATGCATTACCACCATATCATTGAATAAGAAGTATTTTTTACTCTTTTAAATTTGATTGAATGTTTTTCCCCTCCTTTTTATTTAAAAAAAATAATTTTTGAGAATTTATATTGGACTTGATTTGTATTTATCATTCCTTTAAATAATTTTTATTTTCCCACATCAGTTCAAAATTATAAAACAATTCATCAAATAGGATTCTTCATTTGATAAATATTTGTAAATTCTAAGGCAATACACTATTTAGTCTCGCTCATTTCTAAAATTACTTTTTAAAAAATGAGTTAAATGTTTTTTTTTTATTTTATTTGCAACTCCAGAGCTTTTTTTAAAAAATCTTTGTGGATTTATTACCAATATTTGTGAAAAATAGGAATCATTAAATAATTTTCATTCAATAATAATAATCAAAAATAATTTTCCAAAATATGTTATTGCATTTTCCTTAGTTTTTTTTTCAAAGCTAAAGTATTAAAACTTCATTTATCTTTACATAGATAATAAAAAACAGGTTTTTCGTAAAATTTCAAATTGCCAAACATAAAAAAAAAAACCCACATTACATCAGGAATGAGAAGCAATAAAACACTTGTTTTTTAGTCTGACTATTTCCAAATGTGTGGCCATTCTATGCAACTTTCTCAATGCAAATGTATAATCAGAAATCATTCTAAATTAACTGTTAATTTGTTAAATTTAAAAGAAAAAAATGTAGAAAAAGAAGCCTAAATTTTATTGTCTATCATACAAAAGGTGATTTAGTGTTTTGCTAATGATAAAAGTATGATCATTTTTCTATTTTTGTCAAAACCAAATATGTTTTATATTTCTGCAACATTGAAGGAACATCTAAGTATTAAAATTTAAAATCACTATTATATTTTTCACTCTAACATTGGAGTTAAATTTTTTTAATTATATAGAAGCTGTTTACAAACTATTTAAGGAATTACTATAATTAAAAGATTATACTATTATTTGAATAAATAAAGGCTGAATATGGCCAAATATATTTCACAAAAAGAAAACAATTCACATCAGCATTAATATTTTTTTATTTACTTAAAAATATCCTGTTGGATCTCTAAAAATTCCATCACAAGTTCGAAGATCCTTCTAGAGAACTATTCCCCATACGGTAGTATAAGTTGCTCCACAGAATGGGAAAAAGATACCGAAACTATTTTTAGTATTTAGTAATATGTAAGATTAAATGCATGCATTTTTAGTATAGTAGCGCCAATTACGCCATTCTTGGCACGCTACGTCACTTCCAAAGTTTCACATGATTGGTTGAATTTCGTTTGTAAACAATATTTCCGTCACTATCGTGGACATTTTCAAGCAGGTTAGAAAAAGTTGACGATGACGGAAAACTTGCTTGACCGGTTGCCAGCGGGCACAAATCGACAACTATCGACGAAAGTTTCGCCGTGTGATAGGGCCTTTTAAAGATCAAAGTCATTATTTACTTCTTAAATCTCATTATTAATAAATGGCACATGAAATTAAAGAGAGTATCTTATCTTTCAAATATTTTCACTAAGATATTAGATGCATGTTCATAACATCTAGGATTCAAAAACAAGCATCTAAAGCAAAATATAATGTATTAAATTTCGATTTCCTTTTTTTACTTGAAGCTATTTCTTCAAATAAGAATATAAAAAGTATCTAGAAACACCATAGAGGATTTATAGTAGTTTCGAAAAAAGTAACTAGAAGTTAAGATCTATACTTGATCATCAAGATAATGTATAGTATTTTTTTCAGAGGGATACCATTTTTTAGAGTCCTGTTCAAAGTTTAAAAATAAAGGTGACTCGACAACGTGCAATTTTTGGGGGTTGTGACATCATCTTAGAAATTTGTAATCTGGTATTCTCAGCAATGCGTCATTTCCTTTTGTATAGCTGACAATCCGTTTTAGTATCCCCAGGTTACAAAGTTGGCAACAACTAGAAAGTGTTGTCAATCAAATCGAATAACAAGAATGGGTTCTTACATGAGAAACCGTTCCCTGAAGTTGTGTTAACTTTTTCTATTTGCTTTTATTTAATTGAAGTCCAATGATTTGCTTGTGAAAAGATATTCTTACCGTTGTAAGTTTTAATTTCTTAATTCCATGTATTTAAAAAATAAATCAAAATTATATGTTGTGCTTAATTAAAAAAAATTTCTTGTCAAATTTTTCAATTGCTTCAAAAATTTCAATTTGTTTTTTCGCTGTTGGTTTTACTACGAAAAAAATTGGAATTTTTATGCTAGAAAGTGTCAGTAAATTTTTTTTTTGCTGTTTCTGAGAAGCATTTTCATTTAACCCGTTTTCCGGAGAAAAAAAAAAAAAAAAAGGGAAGGGTGAAACTTCATTTTTTAAAGTTTGATCTCTAAAGCGTGGGTGTAGAAATTAAGGTTATTTTAGAGGGAATTGGCTATACACTCTAATTATTTGCAGAAAATTATTTCTTAATGCCTTTTTTTATAAATAATATGTATCAGTATTCAATATAATGAAAATGAGCATCTGGCTTATTCTATACTAATGCTGTGTCCAACATTGCTAATCATCCAATTGCCGGTCTAAACAAATATGTAGTATATTTGAAAATATTATCGAATAACGTTTTTTGTTTTAAGGTATAGTTTGCTTCTTGATGCATTGATTAAAAGTTTTAATAAATTTACATAATTTTCAAGTTGAAGTATTAGTTGAATTTGTATTTTTTTAATGTATTTGTTAACAGTTGGTTTTATGTTTTTTTTAAAAAAAATTGGATATACATGTTTATTTAAAATTTTATTTGAAATATCACAGTTGTTAGATTTTACTTATGATGAAATTAATGCATTGCTTTACTTCATTCAAAATTAATTTGTTAATTCATTATTTTTGTTTAAATTACAGTTCATTTTAAATATCTAGTAGGTAATTTTCATTTGTTTGGAAGAGGTTTAAAATTCTTAATTTTATATTTGGGCTCATTAATTAAATTTATCTTAATAAAATTAGAAGTTTGCTAAAGTATCAGAAAGCTCAATTTTTATTTTCTATTAAAACTATATTGCAATATTGAATTTAAATATTTTATGATAAAATCATTAACATAATTATATAAATAATGCATATCTATTGTATATCTACCATAGTATATACCAGTTTTTTTTTGTTTTAATATAGTTGTAATTATTTTCTGTACCTTTGTGTTAAATCATCTACATGTTTATTTTGTTATATTTGTTTTGTTTGAAGTTGTAAATACATTTATCTTTTTTAAAATCAAGATCTATTTTATTGCCAAATATTCATTGCATTTCATTTGTGTACATGTTTTCTTTGCATATTATCATAATTATAAATACTGTTTGCATGACTATTTAATTTGTAAAAAAAACTTTTACTATTATGCTTAATACTGGCACAAATGCTTAGTTTATTATATTTTTACAAAATGAATGAAAAAAAGCCAATGTATTGAGAATCACACCGTATTATATTTATCATAAAAAATCATTTTATCAGTTAGTATTAAATATTTTGTATTACACCACTTGCAACTCTATAGTCCCAAATTGGTTTATATTAAATTTATCTGCTTAGTTTATGAGTTATATCCTTGCAATTTGCTGGGTAGATTTAAGATTTGAATATTCTAAATTTAAAACCTGATTTCACGAAAATTGTATTCTGAGCATGCACACACAAATCAGATAGCAAGGTTCAAGTATATCATTGCAAATATGAAATGGGAGTTTAGAGTAAGGGGTTTGCATCATAAATGTTATCTTTTTCATCTGACTGTGCTTGAATTATGAAGTACATTCTAAAGTAACCCTTAAGTCATTTTAAAATGGGATATTTTAATTATTAAACAAAATTATCAGTTTTATAATTTCCACTATTTTAATTCATTTTGAAGATATGACCAAACTCATTAAAAGGTTTTTAATTAAAGCTTGTGTTGTTTAAATTTCAAATATAGCTGCAGCCTACATGTAAATTTTTAAAGAGTTTTTTTATCATTTGATTAAAACAATCATGGCATTAAGTTTATTAGTAATATTTTCAATACTGGTACTATATAAGTTGCATTTATTCATCTCTCTTTGGCATCTTTTATTTTCTATTGCTATTTAGATATGATGCTTTTGAATAATTTTAACATTTTTACAAAATTGAAATTGATGTTTTTATATAATGCAGTGGTAATATTTGTAATTTAAATCACCAAATGCAGCTATTCAATCAATGGTAATGGAGTCTATAAGATTGCATGATATAATTCAGTTGCTATTTTGGTATTGCTTGATTCTAGAGGATTAACCACAAAAGGTAACAGAAATGTAATATTCATTATAAACTTACTAGGATGAACAGATTTGGTGATTTTGAAATTATGATGACTAATTTCCTGCAAATGTGATTGATATAGACCATAAACAGGACTGTATAATTCAATCAGTTTTATTGCAATTTTTATTGTAAATTATTTGATATTTTGGGAACTTTTAATGAATTTAAATATAACTAGTATCGCATATCCTGTGTCTATTGTAAACTGTTCTAATTTCATTTGATGTTTAAAATTATTTCTTTTTCTTTATTCAGGTAAATAAATGTTCATTTCTTTAGGTCTCAATTTTTTAATAATTTTTATACTTAATGCTCTAATTTTTAACTTTTAGCTACTTATATTACCAAGAGTGTTTTTCTTTGATAATTTCTTACTATGTATTATGAAAGGATTTTTTTTAAAGTCTTATTTCTTTCCAAATCCTATGGATGTTTGATATAAATCTTTATTACTTTCAGTAAAAAGTTGAAAACAGTAATAAAAGGTCTGTCTTTTGTAATATTCAAATGCTTAAGCAGACTACCTTCTTAATAGATGTGTTATATATCCAAAATTTATTGTATTGTTGATATTTATAAAAACATTGAAAACAAATCTATAAATTTATTTTTGAATGAAATATTTCTTTAAAAAATCCTTTATCATTTAGCTAAAAATCCTTTTAAAAAATCATATACACATATTTATCAAAAGTAAATTTTGTATTGCATTAGCCTTTTTTTTTTTTGTGTGTATGTATGCACTCAAATACTTTAAATTGGTTTAGCAATTTTCAATACTTTAATTTGATTTATCATCTATACAGAACAAATAATTTAAACTAGAAATACTATACTTAGTCTAGACATAAATTTTGGTAATAGAAAAAATGTGTAAGTCTTTTTTTTGTTGTTTAAATACTTTTTAGAAATTTAAAATTTGTAATTTTAGTTTAGTATGAAATTTTAATTGCTTTTTAAAATGTGCATATTAAACTATGCAAATTTTAGTTTTTTTAATGGTAACTTTTGAAAACATCAAGAAATAATGATTTTTGCATATTCTTTAAATATAATGAATGCTGGAAGTTTAGTTGTTGTAGGCTGTTTCCTTGCTTTTCACAGTTTATTGAAAATTCATTTATGCTTAATTTGCATCTGTACTTCTCTTCGTTTAGATCGTTTTAATCACTACTATTGTTTCTATAAATATTTAATTGTTATTGTAACATTACTTCTATAACTTTTTTATGTTTTTTTTTCAATTGTTAAAATTTAGGAATGAAGATTGCTTATAAATAATCGTATTATGTGGCAATGTCACATTGAATTTTTTTTCATTATTTTTTTGTGGAAGTTTCAAAACAGTAAAATGTTAAGTAATACGTCTGATATGTTGAAAGATTAATAGTTTTTTTATTGACATGTTTGAATGGAGATATCTTGCTATTTGGGCATGCTCTTTTAATTATAAATAAGGTGATGAAAGACTGTAAAGCATGCAACAATGTGCTATATGTTGCATCATGTACAACAAATTACGTTGTTACGTGTGTTAGTTAACGCAAATACTTAGATTTTTCTAGCAAATACGATCTCATCAGGGAAGTTCGAATACAAAATAAACTGAACAAATCTAAGATTACTAAAATAACACGGTCTTTATACCTATCGCAATATAAGATCTAAAAATACTTTGTTGAACGAATCGTAACGATCATATTATACCTGAATGATTTAATTAATATTATACAACCTACTGGTTATCCTAGATGTCTAATCTCTATTTATAACAAAATCGAATGAGTTTCTCTGTGTTCATTGACGTTCTTATAAAGAACATTGTGTGAGCATCATTACCATATTTGCTAACGATTCTTAGTGTTCGAAAATTTATCGAAAAAACATCTTGGGACGCTTTTTTCGAAATGTTAATTCTTATTAAAGGGAATTATAATTAAAAAGGAGCAAAATTTAGATTAACACAAATATTTTTTTCGAAAAATAATTTTATCCATAATTATTTAGTTATTGCTCAAATTAAAGATAAAATAAATAAAAAAAACAGGGATAATTTTTTAAAATACTTTTTACTGTGCAGTGAAATTAAAGTTTTCATTGTTTGTTGATATTTAATTATTTGGTTCTCGGATTATCGAAAAATACGAAATGAAGGTTTTACGTTTTTTTCGTAGTACCTTGATGAATTTTGTTTTTAAGACATCAAACTTAATGCGAAATCTGGAAACAAGCCTTTGAGATATTCTATATATCATGATTTATATCTGTAAGGGCTCAAATATTATGGTTGCCATTCTTCAATTTTTTAATAGAATGCATCCTAACAAAAATATTAATATTGGAATCAAATAGATATCGTCAAAGCCATATCGATATATGGAATGCCAGAAACCACAAACAATAAAAGGTGCGGGGTTTCGACGTAACAGCTGGAATCAGTAACTACATTTTGCGAAAAGCAGATGTTGCATTTCTATTCAAATGTTTTGGCAAATTTATCTGCATCATTTTTTTTTTTGTTAACAGTAGACTGCTGTGTTTGAGGTAATCAAAAGTGAAAAAAGTGCAAAGCAATTAGATGAAGATTGTTACTTGATTCCAATAGTGACATTTTTATTGACACTGAATATATAGTTGAAATGCTATGAAAAAACACAAATATCAATTGCGATTTGGAGTGTAATATTACTTTGTAAAAGGAAACATTAATATCAAATTATGCATAATAAATTGAAACGAAATTAAATACTATCGGTTTCCCGCCGGATCAGCTGGTCATCAAAAGACAACTAATGATATTTCTTTAAAAAGAACAATTAGATGAATTGTTCTTTTTAAAGAACTTTTTTTTTGTTTTTTACTATTTATGTTCTTGTGCTTTAAATACGTAGTTATATTTACATTATAGAGTATTCTGTAGATACCTTTATATTCTTTTTGAAATTTTGTAGTCATGTATGCTTGTTAATTATTCAGTAATTATTGTAAGAAGAATTTTTGCATTCGCTCAGATCTGTTTATTTTACATTTTAAAGAGCTAGAAACTTATCTGATTGAAGAAAGGCATTTTTTTTGAAGATCAATATCTATATTTTAAAGTTTTTTTCAATATGCCATTGCTGATTTTATCGTTGCTAATAATAAAAGATAATTTTTTTGTATGTTGTCTGATGCTCTACAAGACAAATCATTTGACCTAGAACTACCAAATTTGGTGCGGATATAATTTGAAGGGTAAGACTACGCAGATCGAAGCGATTTTTTTTTTAGAAATTTCAATTAATTTATTTAGAAGTAAACGGTAACTTAGCATTTCGTTCCAATAATTCCCAAACATAATATTGTACAATATCGAGTTTTACATTTTTTTTTATTAAATAAAAAAAAATTGTCTTTCAAAATTATATATTTTATGTTTGAATTTATAAGTATTTCGGACATTTTTTTTAATGTTTACCCGAATTTAGTCTTACATTGATTTTTTTAAACTACTTTTACGTCTTGCTTTTTAAATTAAATCGTGAGCGGTGTTCTTTATTGTGAATGGAAGCTGATATTTTTAATGGGGAGGGAAGCTAAATGACAGATTTTAGATAATTTACGCAAGTTAGCACTTCTCTTGAAAACTACCTGTTTCAACTGCCACTTCCATTGCATAACATTAAGTAGAAAAAAATGTACATGTAATGGCAAAGAAAAAGGGTTGGAAGCATGTCAAAGTACCGATTAGCCCCCCTCAATGTCTCTGCAACCTTGATTTCTCAGTGCTCTCTAATGCCTACTCATCCTTTGTTTTATTTATAAGTATCATTTGCCAAGCTCATTGGAATATTTTTTTTTTTGCTGTCTATTCTTGGAAGCACACCTCTTGCAGTCCAAAATGAAAAGTTCTGAAATGTTTTGGCTGTAGTCCCGCATAGAAAAAGGTAATTATCTCCGATATTTATATCACCTGGCTTAAAAAAAAGTCTTTTTTTACATGCCGCCAAAGTGTTGATTTAAATTTGAGCCGAAAGAAAATAATCAAAAAATATTTTTTTCCCCTACCTCCGTGCTTAGAAATCGAAGCGAAATTTTATTATTCATTGTATTATTCAAATACATTTTAGCATTTTATCATGTCAAAACATGATGTTGTTCTTGGGATGAGATTTGTGACGTCAGCAAAAGTCCGTAGGCGGAAAATTGAAATTTTATTAACTGCACGAGCATCTCAAAAAAAAAAAAAAAAATCAGCTTTTAATAACGAGTTGGCATTGCATTTACTAAAGCGCTGATAAAAAATAAGTGAAGGACTACGACAAATAAAACCTAGACAAATGTCATTTTGAGCTCGTGATTATATGAAATGAAATAAATAGGAAATGTGATATTTAAACAATGAATGCGAGACAAAGTGTTTTTTGAATCGTTTGCAATACTAAAGTGACTCATTCAGTGAAATAATTAAAAGGAATAAAAATATAATTTAACTTGAACGATAGATAACCAATTATGGTATTCTATGTTTAATGTGCAAATATAATTACAACAATAATACTGTCATTTGCTTGATAAAACGTAGGTCATTAAAGTTTGTTGGCAACACTAAATTAGTTTTGTTACTGTGCAAAAATTGTCAAAGCCGATTTAAATAAAATTAAAATGAAATCTCCTATGCATATTTTTTTTGAACGGCTAAGCACCACGTGCTTGTGCAAGCTCAATAATATTTTTCCTCAGTTTTAGCTTCTTCATTGAATGAGTCACTTTAGTATTGCAAACGATCCGAAAAACTTTGTCCAGCATTTATTGTTTAGAAAAATATCGCATTTCCTATTTATGTCATTTCGCATTGTCACGTGCTCAAAAATGACATTTTTCCAGGTTTTATTTGCTGTAGTCATTAACTTATTTTTTTCTTCTTTAACTAGAGCTTTTGTAAATGGGATGGCAACGCGTTATTAAAAGCTGATTTTTTGAGAAGCTCGTGCAAAAAATGAAATTTTTATTTTTCGCCTAGATTTTTGTTGACGCTCATTCCCCAAATAACACCATGTTCTGACATGATAAAAAATCAGTATGAACATATCAATTAATTTTCTTTTTTTGATTTGATTACTTTTAGATGCATATCGCTAATATATGTTTAATGTAAAATTTAAAATTTTGGAGGAATTCCATTATGATTACGTACTTTTTAAATTTATTATCATACTTTATTTCTTATTTCATTTTGATTATTTAAACTTTATTCTTATTTTATTATGATTATCCAAGTAATAACTTGACATCCTTAGAAAATTTCATTTTTAAATACATACTGTCGCTGCTATAATAGCAAGCCATGTATGTAAGGTATTAAAATATACATTATTCTGGCATTCCAGTTATTTTTATCTTATGATTTTCAAATCTTTGCACTTCAAATACGTCATATAGGGTTTTGTTTTTTAAATTGTTTCAGTTATTCTTTGTCGATTGCTGGTATAGAATTTCATACGTGCATTACTTTTGCAATACTTGAGCCATTTTCCGAAAATGATTGCTCGTTTTTGTGTGTTTTTCTATAATAAATGTCTATTTTTAGCATTTCGGAGAGGTATCTGAAATGTACATTTGAAGTTATTATGTTATATACTGCGGATTCGGTACTAAAAATAAGTAAGCGAGAAAATGATTAGCACCTAGAAAAAAAAAGACAAATAAAAGAAAGCAGAAAAAGGCAGTACTACCAGTTGACTCAGTATTTTTTTTTCTTTAAACGTTGTTTTCGCTTTTTTTTTGCTCCCAAATTTGTGGACATTTACGTCATTAGCGTTTCTATATAACTCTGGCATTTCTTTCCCCCCCTTCCACCTGTTCATCATGCTTTTGTCACGTGTATTCATTTTTAATCAAAATATATTTATTGTTGTTGGACCGTTTATTATATTTTCTCATGTGCAAAGCATAAAAAGAGGAAGCCATTGTAATCGTCAAAAAATTCGATGTCGAGATGTTGCTATTTTTGACCTTATCTCTGTGTGTCTATGAATACGACAACTTAAAAACACTTTGAGTTGGATGGTTGAAATTTGGTGCGGAGAACATATAAATTTCTATCAAATTCTGAACAAAATTTAATGACAGGAAGTCTGTTTGGCTGCCCTTGTATAAGTGAACACGATAACTGCAAAATGAGAATAGCTAGATACATGAAATTTTAAATAAATTAGTATTCTAATATGTAGCTCTGTATAAAAATTGGAACCAAATCCGTTTAGGTGTTGACCTCCTCCTATTGTATTAAAGTATGATAGCTCGAAAAAACAATGACAAAATAAATAAAATATTTTATGTTATCTAAAATATTTTATGTGCATTTGTCAAAGTTTGGTTTCTAAAGCATCGAAAATATATAGCTGATTTCCAATATCTATGACCTATATTGATCGCCAATGATTGTACATTAGATTAATTTAAAACACTAAATTAAGGTCATCTTTCGTAATTATTGTTGAATAATATGCAATTAACAACAATAATATGCAATTAATATACAAGTCAGATTTTTTTTAATATGTCACGAAGCACACCTCTCTCATTATATGAAAAAGGGAATTTTAGCACTCGTTCCTGTTAGGGCAGCTTTATGCTGGATTAAAAAAAAAAGTTAATAATTTTGTTTGAAAGTATACGACCAAGTTTCGAGGTGATCACTCCTATTAGTCAAGAAACTATATCTTTTGTTTCATTGTTTATTCATTACTAGCAGTAACTGCACGGCGTTGTCCATGGCATAGCATCCAAGAAGCATCCTTAAGTCTGGCCTCCACCCGATATGACATGGACATGTTACGTAACATAAAACAAACAAAAAATGTATTTAGAAATTATCAAAAACATCTTCAAAACAATTATAGTACACATTCATAAATATTTAGACTGTTACAAAGGTAAAAAATTATATGTCAGTAGGCAAAACACAGGCGATCATTTCGCTCCTCAGGAGATTCATTCTGTTTCCGCAATTCAGTTGCAGAGCGATTTAAAGAAAGACGGTTATTTCAGTCAACAAAAGACTCTCCTTCCCAAAGTGTGGATATTATTTCTCCGATATTTGCTAGCCGGACGTTTTAACCCCCGGGGGGGCACCTCGTAATTGAGAATGAGATGCTTCCGGTATGGTGGTTGGATTTCGCCAACCCGGTGGTTACAATAACAGTGGGGGCTAGGGTCCTCCCTCGATGACGGGACGTACTCCCTTCGGCAAGGGTTGTACCTGGGCCGGTGATGGTCATTAGGACTCAACCACAGTTCCCGAACTTAGCTGTTGCGGTGGTCCGGTCATTCAGTGTTGATGGTTAATCCGTGTGCCTTCGTGGTGGGTCGGAGAGTCTGTTCTATGACTAACCGAACGTTTTTGTCCTCATTCGTTCAAGGTTGAATTTCTTTTTTTTGGGGGGGGGGAGGAGGGTCATTGTGAGTTTTGAATCGCTGCTTAAAATCAGACGTAAATCAAGAAATGTATCGCATATGCATACCACAGTTTTTGCTATTTGCACATGCGCAGTTTAAGGCTTTCGCGCATGCGCAAATAAGTGCAAAGTTAAAATCCCCATTATAAAACTCCTTTCTTTAAATTTTTTTGAATGACTTGAATGTATTAAAACCTTCCCCAATAAATGTTCTACAAAATGGTATAAATATCTCCAATTTTCGCGAACTATTTCTCGAGTTTTTGTGGCTCAAACATACAAACGTTTTTAGGAGACTACACTATGTATAGATTAACTACCATGTTTGAATATTGCAGAAATTCTGTATTTTTTAAAATTTTTAATGCATAATTGTCTTTAGATTTATTTATAAAATGAAGCACAAAACGCCGTTTTATTCAGATATTAGATGTCATCGGATAATAGTTGGCTTGTATGAAATATGTAATTGGATGTGATTTAAAATTCATTTTCTGTATTAGATTCGCTAGATTGAAAAGTTATTATGTTAACTAACACATTAAACGTTAATGTTAGATAATTATTATGAAATATTTTAAAATTGAAATTGCAGACGATAGGAGGATTATGTTTTATATTTTATATAAATGCATTTTTTAAGATTTAGAATGCTTTATCTGTTTTTTTAAAATGTATTTATTTATGTATACGTTGGCATTCCACCTACCATACGGATACTTCCTTACATTTACCGCTTAACTTTCAAAAACTGACTTAATTTGTTAATTGTATTTGTATAGATTTGGCGATTTTTTCCGGTTAAATGCAAGGATTTCCGTATTTTTCACGTGATGCTGAAGAATGCGAGTTCAATTCATAGAGCTGGTTCAATTCTTGCGAAAATCAATTATTTTTTTGATAAATTATTTACATTAATTGTAATTATTTAATAAAAAGTAACTAAAATAAAATTTTTTCTTTGTTGACCTTAGTAGGAATTGACTTAATTTAAATTTATGTTACTTGGTTCTGAATTTAACATAAGTAAAAGATTTTTTTTTAATTAAATGCATTTAAACTTTTTCGAAAACTATAGCTAAAAGAAAAGCGACAGTTACGTTTTAAATTTCAATTAATAAAATTTTTGGAAAAAAAAATCACTTTGAAGTAAGTATTTCCACCTACTAATATATATTTGCGCCATATTTAATAACTCTTATGTGTCAAGATTTTTACACGCTCATGATTTTTACACGCTTAATAACGCATCCCAATGTAAGTACGCATTTCCATTTAAGTTGTGATTGTTAAAAATGGGAAAGTAATGTCACACCAAATTACCAGTCGCTGACTTCAGATGAGTTTTTTTTTTTCTGTTGTAGAAAACGTCTTGCATCTGTATGCTGTTAACTGTTTTTTAAAAAACGAAACTTTACTTGATGACCTTCTACTATCTAGTTTCCTTTTTTTGAAAAAGGCACGATGACAAGATCTTATAGAGGCCGTTGCAACTCATTAACTGTTTTTATACGACTCTGCCGACTGTATTTGGGTTTTGTGAAAACAGTTTATACCATTCTTAAATTTGTGTGTGTAAAAATGCGTTAGTTGTTTGAAATGTATTATTATCATGTGGGAACATGATATTGTTCTGGTTAGGAGGTTGTGGTGTCTCCGAAATTTGAAGGCAACATTAAAAGCGTTTTTTCATTGATAGATAGCGAGTCACTTGACCCATGACATGTGAGGTTTGTTTTGCCAGTATTGTTTGAAATATTTAATTAAATTTATTATCAGTCGCTTTTTGTTTGTCATTTTTATAAAATGACGTCATCTTCCAGTTTTTTTACTTACTTTTAACCAGTTTAACTTTTTTTCCAGTTTGTTTACTTTATTTTTACTTAATTTTTTTAATTTCTTACTTTTAAACAATTAATCTCCCGCTCAGAAAATTATCGGTTTTTTTTTTGAATTCTTTTCCAGTTTTAACCATCACAATTTTGTAAAACACGACTTATATTTATTCTTTAATGACATTATAAGCGCATATTTACTGTATTTTGAGAAATACTAACTGTATTTCTCGAAATACCGTAAATATTAGAATGTAATTTTAATATCAATCTACATTACGTTCGTTGCATTTTACCACCTATACAATAGCTTCAGTAATAGTGAACTTTTCGTCGGAATTACTTTTTTTTAAAAATCTCGAAATAGGTCGAGCTCCTAAACTTTGTTTGCCAGCCAGAAAAATTGAAAATGAAAGTTTTAAAAATTATCATTAGAGATAGATAGAGAGAGAGAGGTCTCGTAATTTTTTAACCAGTTTAAACTGGTCAATGACTTAATTATGACAAATTATCATATTAAAAAAAGAATAATATTCTCCCATGATAACGTGAAATTTGCGACCATAGATTTCATTTTTTGTTGTTTTATAACCTTAACTCACGAAAGTGATCAAAATAGTAATTTTGTTTTTGTGTTTCAAGCCATATCTTTAGTTTTGTTTTATGATTTTGATGTCTGATGTTTCCGTTTGTCGCAGTATGAATACAATATTTGTATTTTAAGTTGAAAATATTAAAGACTGTGAGAATGGACTCCTCTGAATGTTCTCGCATATCCACCAATAAAGATCTAATCTCGCATAAAATGGTTGTTCTTGTGTAAGGTTGCGAGAATTTTTGCGAACAATACTTAAAAAATTTCGATTTTTGGCATGAATCTTACAATTTTACTGAATCTATCTCATCATTTTCGTTGTTTAATCCATTAATGCGTCAATAACATCTAGAAATTGAATTTTTGTTTTACTCACTTTTTCTCAACCGATTGAAACAAGAATTTGGCACAAAACTACATTTGCGGTCACGGAATCAATATCAAATTTGATATTTTGAAGCTCTTGTTTTTCTGAATTATCGCGTCTATATGTTTCTGGAAATGCAATCAGGCAAACATTCAATCCATAGTTAAATGTCTTAAAATTTGATAAACATCTACGCTATAGATAGAAGCTTCTATAGTTATACCATAGAATTTAGAAGCCTTTTATTTCCTGATCGGTGGAAAATAAAATTTGCACTAGTTATAATCACAAGATACCTTTCAAATACCGTATGTTAAAGTCACTATAATAATGATTTAACTCATTTATATGCATACGAAAGTCCAGACCGACAGACAATCAACCCTTTGAGAATTGGTTTAGGATCTTAATTTCTGGCGCTAATTCAGGGCACCATATTTTATGTATCTAGCTCTTTACGTTTCGATTTATCGAGTTCACTCGAAGGAGACGAAACAGGCTTTCTCTGAATCGATTTCGTTCAAAATTTGATAAAAAGGCCGTGAAAGTCTGTTCACATATTGTATTTCTTTTGTCTAGCTCTCTTCATTTTTGAGTTATTTTAAAATGGACATTATGCCAAAAATTTGTTTTTTGATCTCATGAAGGTGTGAATGTGAAGATTCGTCTAACCTTCAAATTCATTTTTTTATGATTACAAAACTTTCTCGATACTACGTGTACAAGAAAGTAAAATATTGAAGTAGAATCGAAATCCCTCTTTATTATAATATATGACGCGGACAAATTTTTATGTTCTTGTATGCGAAAGTATCATACTTGTTAAACAATGCGACATAAAGTTTTTCATGAATATCTTCTTTTAAACCTCCTTAATTCTTAGGAAAAAAATGGAAATACGTCTATTTTTCCGTGTATTTATGAATAGGGTGATTCAGAAATGCTACGAATTTGAGAGATGTAGTTGAATACCAAAACTGTATGTATGAATCCAAGTTTAAACCAAATCCGTCAAGCTATTTTCCCGACCCACAAGCTTGATTTTCATTGTTGTCGTAGGAAAGTAAACTGAAAGGTTCATGTTTGCTTAAAATAACTATTTAAACATACTTGGTATCAATTGCTGGATAAAAATATTATATGCATTTTTAATTTTATTTGAATTATTTCTCCCAATTATTTCCACTCACATTCAAGAAAAAAAATATCAAATGTTTTAATCGTGTGGATTTGTGTGCATTTTCTATCTGTCCAATGAGAGGCTAAATTGTTTTATTTGCGTTAAAATTAATGTATCGATAATTAAAAATAATTTTAAGTACCTGGGACTATAATTAGACTTTGTATTCATTTTTGATTCTCCCGTTAAAAAGATGATCAGTAAATCCAAAAACGATCAATATTCAGCTGAGCAAACTCATGCTTCGAAAGAGCAAACAAGTTCAAACAGTTTATTTTACATATTTATCATTGGATCAATCTTGATCTAGGATTTCCCCATTTTGAGATAAGTAACCATCATCAGATTTGAGGAATTTGAATCTATTTGAAAACCAACAATTGATACGAATTTTGATCATCCTATGGCAAGGTTGGCGAACCATTGTTGCGCGCGCCATTGATGGTACGAGACACAATATTTTGAGCACCAAAATGGTTTGTATTTTAGTGCAAAATAATAATCGTTATGAAGTATTACGAACAAACGCGAATGTTCACATTCCTTTTAAAATTCCTTAATATTCACGAAAATTCGCTTGCTGAAAAAGAAATTGATTTGAAAAGAATTTTTTTCAGTAACTGATGGTGTTCCAAATATGGTGGGGAAAAAATCATTTGTTTATTTCAAACAGACGTAGGATATTCAATTCTTGTCTTTAGGTATGCCTGGCTTAATTCTTGCATGATGGTCTTAAAATTAAATTGATTTTGGCCAAACTTTCCACAAAGTAATGTACTTCATCATCCCCTTGCTTATGATGATGCAGTCTCAAACATTCAAGGACAACCTCGCGAAAAATTCGACCTTTGAAAAGTTTTTTCTTTTTCCTTAGGTTAAGAGAAGCTTAGCTTCATCAACTCAGTTACAAATCTGAATGGCATTTTAAATTTTTCTGAATTATTTCCAGCACATACAGAATGCGCTGCGATATGTTATGTGAGCTCTCATTTTTATTTATCTATTCATCAACATTTTCATCAACTAAAGAACGCTTTCTTTTCAGCATCTTGGCGCGGATTCTTTTTTATTTTCACTGGTTTAAAACTTTTTATTTTTAATTAAATCTCTGTTCACGAGGAAATGTCTCATAAAAAAATCCAATTTCTTTCCTTTTAAATTCATATATTAATAGCTGAATCGAATTAATTTAATTGTGACGGAATTTTGAGAGATTTTCGTTGAATTAGCAGTGTAACTTTCTTTCTAACGTTAAAAGTAATTTAAAAAAAGTGGAAATAGCGAAAAATTTAGTAAGAGATCAAAGTAGAATTACTAAATAAGCAATTTTTTTAAAATGTTACAATACCCTTTAAAATCTCTTATCTCTTTGGATAAAATTAAAAAACAAAACAAAACAATAAACTACTGTTAATGTGAATTTTTACGAAACAACATCAAAAGTATTTAATTAAAAAATAGTAAACTACTATTAATGTGAATGAAAAACATTCAAGTGTTTTTTTGTTTAACACCTTTTTTTTAAAAAAATAATTATGATTGATGTTATTGTTACAAGAATATCTGGGGATTAACAGCTCCAAATAACTGTAACTCCACTTTACTGTATTTCTTTAAAAAAAAACATATAAATTAAAGACCTAAAAATGATTAAAAGAAGAAAAAAAAATCTTTTTAGTACACCGATAAAAATGTGTTTTTTTTGAAATTGTTTTTTATTAAATTCTTTTTGTTTTTATCTACATCGAAATAGAATTATTTTTGTGGGATGATCTTTAAATGCTACTGTCAAGCATCAAAAGAGAAGATCTGATAATGTGTGGCCTTCTTTCGTCAGTTATCTTCGTGACACGGATAAAAACAGGCTCCAAAACTAGCTTTCCTCTTTCTCTGGCTTGTCCCCCCCCCGCAACCCCATAACTTATATTCTAAATTCCTGGCGTATGAATGATAAGACACTCTATTCTGGGCATCCTTATGTTTTTCCACCCACGACGGAAGCCGATTTGTTATCTCACATTCTTTTGAAATCGTTACTTCGCGACCCAATATAGGTAAAATAACTATTGTGAATCTGCATTAATTACTGATGAATTACTTTAATGAAATAATTAAAAACTGTTTATAAATTTGCTTTATATAGATTTCTGTTCAGTCCCCCCCTTCTTTTGCTTTCTAATTTATGAATTTTATAGAAAGCAATTATTACATAATCCTCAAAAACTCCGACCTAGAGGTTTTGCCGATTCTTCATGTTTCAGATTTTCGTGAATCTGAAAAACACAATTTTGCTGCTGTCCCATCTTTTAAAACGACAACTCAAAAACTGTATTGAAACAGAGCTTAACAGGAAATCTGCAGATATTTTTGTTGAAACGATTTATCAAACTGAACGATAACTCAAAAACTGTATTGAGATAGAGCTTAATACCAAATCTGTTGATATTTTTGTAGAAATGATTTGTCAAACTGAACGCAACTCAAAAACTGTATTGAGATAGAGCTTATCACGAAATCTGTCGATATTTTTGTAGAAATGATTTTTCAAACTGAACGATAACTCAAAAATTGTATTGAGGTAGAG
>JAOUZG010036556.1:0-34989 GCA_026289955.1 Argiope argentata | reverse complement strand
TCTGTTCCATATGCATTATGAGCACAATAACTCAAAATGCAAAAGAACTATATTATTGAGATTAGTACATAGATTTAATCTTTATAATTGTAGATATATATTAATGTTAACTTAATATTTCTCAAATTAGAATTATAGTTTTTGATTTCTTTTCGAAAATATATAATGGCAATAACTAAAAAAAATAAAAAAAAATACAATGATTTAAACGAATAAAATTTGATATACGGTTTTGGTGCCTAAATTCTAAATCCATGCCAAATCTTATATCTAATTGGGCGAAAGAAATGTGTGCAAAATATACTTATTGAATCTCCATTAAATTATGAAGTACAAAACGCGCCAGATATCAGAAACATATTCACCATACACGTTTTAGGACTACCGTGACCTTCGAGGGTTTGCTGCTTTCTGCCTACTCACCGTTATTATATATTCAAAAGCTAATAAAGGAAAAAAAAAAAAAAAAAGCTCCAGTTTGCTTAAGTATACAAGAAAGTTGAGAAGAGAACATTCCCACAAATTAGTCTTATAATGAAATCCCGAATTTAGATTTTTCTGAAATTTCCTAAGAGATGGCGCCTTTGAATGGAATAAAAATTAAGTCCTAAAAATACTAAAATAATACATTATCATTTGGAAGCCCTAAATATACAGAATTTCAAAAATAGCACATCAGGAAGTGAAGAATAGATTTTCAGAATTCTATCTTTTCAAATCTGAATCAAGTGAAGTTATGCTGTAGATCTAATAGAATAAATCTTGTAAATCTTCAGCATTCTCTTCTAAAATTGAATAACTTTAGTAAAATATTAGTCAAGATGATTTCTTAATTTTGGCTGAAAATTCAAGGAGAATCTGAATGAAGCTTACGTGAATGTGAAATTATTCTGACTCGCGATTATTATCATGTCAGAACATGATGTTGTTTTTAGGATGAGGTTTTTGGCGTCAACAAAAATTCGTAGGCGAAAAATAAAAAGTTTATTATCTGCACGAGCATCTCAAAAATTAAGCTTTTGATAACTCGCTGCCATTGCATTTATAAAAGCTCTGAATAAAAAAAAAAGTTAATAACAACCGCAAATAAAACCTAAAAAAATGTCATTTTGAGCACGGGATTATGTGAAATGAAATAAATAGGAAAAGTGATATTTTTTTGCAAGCAATGAATGCGAGACAAAGTTTTTTATGATCACTTGCAATACTAAAGTGACTCATTCAATGAAACAATTAAAAGGAATAAAAATATAATTTAACTTGCCCAAGCACGTGGTGCTTGGCCGTTCAAGAAATGATGTTCTGACATGATACATTGAAATATCGGTAGCAGATTTCATTTTAATCTTTATCATACTTTTCCATTCTTCACTGAGATAGAGAGCACATTGTGTTAAAATGCTTCTCAGGTTTTTGCATTTAAATTTTTTCGCATTTAAGAACAATACATACAGCATACAAAAGAAAGCAACAAGGAATGATTCCTCTTTATTTTCTTTAATTATGCACGAGCAAAATTTTTTGAGACAGAATCTAAATGTGTTGTTGTTACTTATGGCACTTGCCATGGACAAGTCCCGCTGACACATCAGCAGAATTTAAGCCGGAGATAGGCGTCTCTTTGTTTTACAAGGAGCGCCATCTAGGGCCAAGAGTACGACATAGCTACACACACGCCACAGCCCTTTTTAGGGGGCGGACCTCATTCATGCAAATTCATTCATTCAGCTCAGATCGTAATTTAGCCCTGGGACAGAGTTCGATCACCTCTGGCACAGTACCCCTAGTGATATTACTCTCGATGTGGAGGACTTTGCGACCACGAACAGATTTAACGAGCGCCAATCGCCACACACTCGGGGAATCCTTTGGCCGGTGAGTTTCGAACTCGTAACCTAAGAATTACGAGTCCAACGCTCTTCCAACCAGGCCATCCCGTCCCCGAATCTAAATGTCCTCAAATGAATCAAAAATTTCATTTTGTAGGAACGATTCCATTATTGTGTTAGACGGTCTAAGCAGATTTCGCGGCAATATTTTACCACTTAATACAAGGATAGCGTTATCCTTGTTGTGAGGTCTCGGTTTCAGAACCGGAGGGTTTCAGGCTCGAAGCCCGATTCCACCGAAGAACCGTTGTGTAAGGGGGTTTGGTGCACTCTAAATCTGTCTTGTCCAAACGCCCTCGCTGTTGTGGTGTGGATATTTGAAGGGGTGGTGCCAGCTTGGGTGTCGTCCTCGTCATCTGATCGCAGTTCAAAAGTGCGAGGTTCACCCCAAAAGAGTTCTTGCTTTAAAACGGGACGTTAATGTTAATAAACTAAACTAACCGTTTGATACAAATGGATTAACTGCTGGAATGGGCCTTTTTCACATCTGGCATGGATTATAAGTATTTATGTAGATGTAGATTTTTTCACGAACTTACCGATCAAGTTTACAGATCCTTTCATTACTTAAATTATCGGAAGCGCTGTCAGAAGAAATAATTCTTTTACTTGTTGCGACATAAATCATAAATATTTCCTTTAAAAATAATGTACAAGCAGTTTAATAATTATAAATATTATTTTGTAAATAGTTGTAAATTAAAAGTGGCAACAGTGATATATTTTGGAACTTTTGATTTGGTTGTGGTAAAAAAAAAATGATACTAGAATTTGAATGAAAATAAGTTGATGTAGTTTGATATTATTTATAATGTGATAAGATTTTGTTTTATTTTAACTTTGTCTGCATTTCATTTTTGTTGACACACGAGCTCAACATACTCATTTAGAGAATAAATCTATTTGCCAAAATTTAATTATTGTGAGGGAAGGTAGCTAAATTTGGATCATGTGGACATTTTTTTATAGTTCAGTGGTGGAGAAATGAGTTTTATTAAAAACAATTATATTTTTTATTACTTTTTTATCTCCAAAAATAATATGTAATTTAAAAAGAAAAACGCTTAAAATAAAGAAAAATAAATGTATCATTGGTCTATTAAAGAATATATTGCAATAGTTTCCAAAATTGGAAAGCACTTTATTTAATTTCAACAATCAAAATTGTTTTTTTGATCTTGAAACCCAGACCCTGTGCGCGATATACAGACCTAGGTATGAAAATTTTTATTCTTTTAATGCCCTTTTATTGTTTTTCATCGTCATTTTGTCTTCCTTTTCGGCCTTATATATGACAGAGAATTACATAATCTTTGTTTTTGTTCTTTTAGAAGCCACATTTATTTCTTTTAATGCTCTTTTGTTTTTACTTCCTCGTATAAGAAGAACATTAAGAGAAAGTATTGTAATCCTGAAAAAATCCCTCCCCCTCTATCCATTAAAGAAAACATTTGAAAGATCTTTATCTATGAACATGATAACTTAAAAACTCTTTGTGCTAGATGGATGAAATTTGGCGGATAGCTCTGAAACTAAATTAGTATGGTTCTGTAAAATTTTTTACCAGATCCATTTAGAGGAAGTTTATTTGTCCGGCTGTCTAGATACAAGTTTACTTGGCATCTACAAAATGAAGAGAGCTAGGGTATTAAAACATGTACAAATATAGTTTTGTGGCAAATTTTAGCTTCAATTGGTTGCGAAAAACGCATCTAAATCACAAACTGTATTTTCAGATGCTTCATCCGTGTGCCAAAGATTAATCGTCATCCCCCCTTCAAGGATGACAATGTATTTTGTAAAAATGCTAAATTCCGCCAAAGGTTAATATTTTGTAACTTGTACTCCAATACCATGCAAGGCGTTCACTGGGATATCTTAGAGAATATGCGAGGAAGTTTTATTATTGACCACTCCGGCTTGGGTTTTCGGCTCAACTCATTGCATTCATATTTTTAAAATACGGTGTCTAAACAAAACTTCCCCACTCCAAGACAATTCATCGTATAAAATTGAGTAATGAACCCACCCTCCAATTCATTGGCTTTAAATCAAAAATTTATTCCTGGTTATTTTAAAAATTAATTTTGCATATTTTCTTTTCTTTTTTTGTAATTCTGGTATTAATTTCTTGTAACTGTAGGGATTACACTTTGCTGCAGTTTTTAATAAAAAGAAAGCGATCCGTGTTACATCATATTCATAAAAGTAAAAAAAAAAAATTGCAACGCATTCGAAGGATGAATTTTTGGTACATACACATTATACCGTCGATCTTTATCATCACATTTGAAGGCTCCGCCAATAAGTTGCTAAACCGCCAATAATGGCAAAAAACTGCCATTATTTAAAAAATTGTTCATACCTTAACTATCGTTTGCTATTTTCTTAGTTTCGTTGGCGTCGACGGTTTATCGCCAGATTTGAATCCTTCGCCAATGAGTTATTAAACCGTTGGCGTCGACAGTCTAATAAACAAGTACCCAATTTTTTCGTCAACTTAAAAATAAAATTTGATTGTTTTCCCTCTTTATATAAATCCAATTAAGAATCGGATATTAAAAACTATCAAACTTCCAATAAATGTTATATTATTATGGAAAAATTGAATTCATTTTGGCATTTTGCAGTTACTTTATTCGATCACTAAAGAGTAGTCGACAAAAGAATAAAAAAAATGTAAACAAGAAAAAAAAATAGGTCTTTCATTCTGTTCCGAAACATTACATGAAGAGCTGTTACGGAGCGATAAAAAAACCGCACACATTTCGTAGCAGCTGTAATCATGTATATTAAATCCGTAGCTCCCGAAAGGGCAATCTGGTCATCTTGGAAAAAAAAAAAATGCATGAGCACGAAGGGACCACATGGAACGAAAGGTAGGCGTGATTTCAACCTGTGGCTGGGGTTATTTTAGTGCTTTGACAATTTTATGACGATTTCTTGGATGCACTCCAACCTACTATTTGTTCTTCGAATCGCTTAAGGAAAGGGAAATCTTTTCGAAGCCTAACGGTAATTTCAAATTTTTATTCGTCACCTGCACATCTTGCCATATACTCCCCGGTAGGTACTTTTCATTGGCCCTTTTCTTTTTATTAAAATATTTTTAAACTTTTTTTTCGTACAATAAATATTAATCCTTTTTTTATTATTGTTATGAAGTGATATTTGTTTTCAAACTTTACTTTGAACTGAACACAAATTTTTCTATAAATCATTATCAGGGGGTTTAATTCGTTTTTGTTGATAATATGAACTTAATTTTTTGTATCATTAATTAACTAAAAAGTAAATAACAGCCTGAAAAATACATAATTATTTTTATTAATCCTCCCCCCCCTCCCATTTCAACACTTCTGTATATATTTTTATGTATTTTTTCCCTTGACGTTTATTTTTTAATTCAATTTTTTCATATATAAGATACGTAGTTAAAAAGTATAATAAAATGTGTGTTTGTAGTTGTAAGTTTTTTTATTTGGATTATAATTTTTTTTTTGCAATCAATCATTAAAAAAATATTGGGGAATATTCCTTTCTTTTAATATGCTTTTATTAACTTGTCTTGCTTCATCTTTACAATCGTTTTTATATTTCCTTATATATTAGCACTCTGAAAAATAAGTACACTTATGTGTTTTAAATGATTAATATATTATATCTATTTCAATATTTCCAAAGCTTAATCATGAGTTACAGGATCAATTTAATTAAATTTGAATTTCCTATCATGGTGCCACCTGGTAGTAAATTTGAAAAAAGTATTCAATTCCAGATTTCAAGACAATTATAATTAAGAATTGTTATGTGAAAACTGTTTAAATTAAACTGATCTATCGTGGAAAACAGCACGATAATTTTCGCGTATATAATTTTGTGTTTCATTTTTGAGAACTTTTTTTTAGAAAAAGCGTTGAAGAAATGTTGTCGAAACATTGCGGAAAGTTGTTGGCTCTTAAGATCTTTAATTTTCTGTTTCAAAAATATCCATTTTAATTAATTGAATTAATTTTTTTTTATTTAGCATTCATATATGCATAGATTACTTTATTGATTAGATTATGTAATTTAAATTTGGCATTAATAGCCGGTTTGCCATCACTTGTTACCTCAGCTTGTCATGCACCTTTTGCAAGGCTGTAATGTCACTGGGCGCCTGGGTTAGAAAAGTGTGTCTGTATAGATGTATTTTTATATTTTGAATTTTTATTTAAAAAAAACAACTGAAAAATTAAGCTTTTTAAAAAATACTAGTTATATTTTTGCATTTCCTTCAAGAAAATTTTCTAATTAGGAATATGATTTTTAATTAAATAGATACATGTAAATCCAAATCCAAAAAAAAAAAAAACACCTTTATATAGTGATTAATAAGTTTACTTCCTTGGAGGTTAAAAACAGAGACATTAATTTTATTATTAATGTGTTCTTTGCTTTAGTAAATTATATATGTAATAATAATATTGTTGCGCGTTAAATCCGTCAGGGCCAAACGTCCACCCGTTGGTGTGGTGTGGAAAGGGGGGTGCCAGTTTAAGGAGAATTTGAATAAAGGTGATATGAAATGTTACGTGACACCATTTTGACTCGCGGTTCTCCTACTTTTCCATTCTTGACTTGATGAAGAGCGTATTGTGTAAAAATGTTTCTCATATTTTTACACATTTGATTTCTTTTTGCAACTTAGAACAATGCATAATTACCAAAGCAGATAACAAGGAACGGCATATCTGTTAACTTTATTTATGCGCTAGCAAAATTTTTTGACAAAGAATCCAAATGTGCTCAAATGGATCAAAATTTTTATTTTGTTCGAGGAATTCTCGTATTGAGTTTTATGGTCCAAGCAAATTTCGCGGCAATATTTTGCCATTTGATTCAAGGGCCTCGTTGGGCTGGTGATAAGGTTTCGGTTTCAGAACTGGAGAATTTCAGGCTTGAGATTCTACAGCACCGAAAAACCGTCATGTGAGCGGATCTTGTGCGCGCTAAACCAATCTTGGTCAAACGTCCAAGGTGGTGTCAGCCCGAGTGTCGTCCTCGTCATCTGATATTGACTCAAAAAGTATGAAATCCGTTCCAAAATAACCCTAATGTGGCTTTACAACGGGGCATTAATAAAACTAAATAAAACTAATTAGGATACTTTGTTTCCTGCCTATTAGATTAAGATTTCATCAAGCTAAGCGATACAAGCAAGGGGTTCAATTTCAAGAAAATATATAAATAAGGATGCATTTAAATTTTGTAGAAAAATAAAACAAGAAGTGAAAGGGAGGTTATCATCTGTTAACCGAAGGTCCTCACGTGTGTACGTACGTCGTGAACTTTCGAATCTTTTAATCAATAATTGTTTTTTTAACATGTGAATTCAATAAAGTAGAAAAGAATCTTTGATAAAAAGTGTAAGTGTGTCGCATACTACGCAACAAAAACGCTTCTCTAGGTTAATTTTGAAATCAATTGTATATTGAAACCAATAGCTTAAGAGTAAGAATAATGTAAATGCACGCAGTATAGCCTAAGACAGCATATAGTAGCTGCATTTCATAAAATGCACATTCGACCATTACGCATTCAACTATGTAATGTAAATTTAATTTCTATTAAAAAAAGTTTACCTTTTAGATTGTATGTCTCATTAAATATTTGATACCATTTCTTCACGTTTGAAGAATGTGTTTTGTATTGACTTATTCATTTTATTTCGTTGTTTGCTCATTTTTTGTAACATTTCCAATCTGCCAATATACTGTAATGACAAATGAATATGAAAGACACATATAATCTGTGATATGCTGCATTAAAATATATTATCGATGACTTTTTTGGTATTTTATTAGAGTTTTTATTGTGGTGACTTCAGATTGAATTAACTCTCGAAGAGGTGATTCAGAAATAGACACTTTAATACTTGCCTTTCGGAATTTTAAGAGAATTTTACGACGCTGACAACGCTTCTGAGATATAAAATGGAAGCCTATTTACTGCGTTTTCTAGACAGTAGATATATTAAATGACTGCTTATCAAATATATATAGTTATTTATTGTACTATAATTAGTTTTTTCATAGCATTATTGTGTTGAAATTGTTATGTGTTAGCTGTGTTTTCTTGAGGGATAGTGATCTGCTAATTAATGTAATCAGTTAAACCGTTTGCCGAGTTTTTCTGCATAAAACTGTATGATAGTTAGAATATTCTGCTCTGAAGACCTAAAAAATTATCATAAATTTTCTCAGTACGTAGCATCTAGAAAAAATTGTAATCGTAAAGAAATTCGAACTGGAAATTTTGATAAAATTGCACATTTTAAATCTCTGAATTTGAAAAACATATTTTAGGAAAATATCTGAAAATATTGAGCTAGGTGGATGAAATTTATTACGTTACTTTTATTCCAAATTTGTAGATTTTTAAAATCAAATTTTGAGCAAAATTATCCTGGGAAAGTCCTGTCTATCCGGGTGTTTGGATATAGTTTAGCGTGATAATTACAAAACAAAGAGAGGATATATAAAATTCGATAAACAAAATTATCATTTATAATTTAGACACCTATAAAATTTTGAGTGAATTACTATCAGGAATTGACGGTCTGTCCATCTATATTTTCAGAAACTTGTAAAATTAATAATTTAAAGATATAATGACTTGCACATATTAAAATCTGTGTGGGTTTTTGTGATTACAAATGTAAGTTCGTATCAAATTTCAATTTCGATTGATTGGAAAAACTGATCTTGAAACTCAAATTCGATTTTTAGGATATTATTAAAGGCACGTCATATTTAATTGTCAAAAAACTATCCAACAATCATGTGATAGTTTCAATAAAAATTCTAAATTCAGGCCATTGGTTAATATTTTCTGACACTTACGCCAATATTGTGCTAGACATTCTCTGGAATAGATACCTATAGTAGAGAGTATACGAGAAAGTTTGGGGGAGACCACTATTACTGATTCACTGCGATTTTTACAGATAATAACAATAGTGCAATACCCTTTGCTTGGATCATAGTCAGATGTGTGTTATTGGCTATTCTTTATAGGTTAATAATATAATTGAAAAAAAAAATCAGAAAATCTATAAAAATTGGAGAGTAATTATCTATACTACTATTATAAATGTGAAATTTAAGATGGATGGATGATGTTAGCCAATCACGCCAGAACATCTGAACAAATGATGAAGTTTATATAGCACAGAGATAAATTATAGTCTAGAATATTACATAGGCTACTATTTATTCCAGTTGATTGAATGGTGAATTTTTTATAAATTAAAAACTAACTTTCCAGCTAGAAATTTTCATTTTCCACCGCCAAATGAGTAAGTCTTCGTTTTGTTTTTTTCTCACGCTAATGAGGTTAGGCTTAACATGTTTTCGATCGGCTATTTCAAATTATTCTGTTTATTTTCTTAGTGTTTGATGCATTTAAAAACAAACATTGTTAAAATAATCGATCTTTCGGATTCATTCTGAAGAAGTTTCGAATCAGAATACAACATTATAAAATAAAAATTTCTAATCTGTATTGCGTTACCCAACTGGCGTAGAAAAGTCACACATGCTCAGTATGTTCAGTTTGTCGAGATTTGTATTTTAAACAGATATGGACTTGATTTTGTTTTGGGCAGACTAATCAGCAAGATGATTTTTTTAGGTAAACACTGTAAATAAATTGTTTTTAGGTTAGTTTTGTGGGCTAATCTTCGATATACAACCATTTGGTGCTTTGAGAGGTTGATGCTTTTTTGGTATCGTTTTGTTTGGGTTTACATTGCCGTCATTTTTTTATGTCGATTAATTCAATTTTTCCTGTTAATTTCCTTTGAATTTTTTCCTACTGGACGTATTCCTTTCGCCTACTTTCATTATTATAAATCTTTTTGCGTGAATTCTATTTTTCTGCATGTATAAATTCCCCCCTATATTTCCGTGAGTTTCCCGCACCGTTCATCGAAATCTTATGATTGGGAACGCTATTGCTGCCGTTCGCGCCATTTTCGACCATTTCGCAAAGATTTGGCGACGAACTTTTTTTTTGACGATATTGTTTTCAACAGCACCATAATGATACGATTTGATAACATTTTACATTGTGATCAGACCGCCAATTCTCATACATACGCATCAAAGTTTCCATGCCTACGAAGCTAATAAACTATGAATTTAATTCGTGTTTTATTAATTTTCTTTCTAAGGATTTCAATAAAAAAATAATCGTTGTAGAATATTTACTCTAAGACATAATTCTAAGGAGAATGGAATCAAACTGGTTATTGAAGCGAATATACAGCATGATCGTGAATAGGTGAAGGTGACTTTTTTTTCTAACTTAATAAGATAGAATTCGGTTGGAGGAATATGATATTCACGAAAACAAATGATGCGAAGCGGTTCATTCAGAAATGTGTCATGGCCACTGCGATGCGTCCAGAGAATGAAAATTGATGCCATAAATAAAGAAAACATTAGGAAATTCGTTGTGGTGGTTGTGTTCAGAGAAGTTAAGCGACTTACTGAATGTATAGTTCGCGCTAGTCATTGCCATTTTATTCATAGATTCCCAACCTTTGTTTTAAAATACTTTACATTTTCATATTTATGGAAATGCTGAAGTCGTATATTAAACTGAAATGGACTGGAATTTTGGAAAATGTATTCAAAATTCATTCTTTCTTTTTGGAAATTTCGTTTCATTTCCTAGAGAGAAAAACTCTTTTTCTACAGTAACGATATTTTAAAAAAAAATTCTTGCTAATTATTAAAATGAAAGATCAATATACCCGAAATATTTCTTCCCCCGGGGGGCACCTCTGAATAATGATGATATGCTTCCGGTATGGTGGTTGGATCTTATCACCCTGGCGACTACACAAATAGGTGAGGGTTTGGCTCTACCGGGGCCTCCGAGAACGAAGATAGCGATAAGAGTTATATGGGCTAGGATCTAAACTAATATTCGCCATAATCGGTTTCAGCTATGCGATGGACTGTATTCAACTTTGGTCAGTTGATGTCCATTGTCCCTAGCGTACGTTTGTTTGTGATTGCGACAATTTTTGAGTATTTTTTGAAATTCTATGACAACGCCTCTGGATTACTAAAAAGAAGTACCGTATCGCACTTGATTATCATGTGAGTAATCAAGACTGTTTATTTTCCTTTAATAGCAGTTTTTCTCGAATCGTAAGTTTTATTGAGAAGTACACATTAAGCCTAAAATCCTTCCTTTTCTCATTGTATTAGACATTCTTTATTCGTTCCTTAGTGTAAACATGAGTAGTTTAACAATTCCTATAATTCAATTTGTGTATGCTAAAAGCAGAATTATTATTATTATTATTTGCTTATAAAATATTTTTTTTGTCTTCATAGAAAACTATTTTTTTTTGTTTATTTTTCTAATTTTTTGCGTCTTAACTGGAAAATATCAAACCCATCCTTTGGAAGGCAGATTTGATCAATATAGACAGCTATATGGTGGTAACGTTAGTGTTTCTGTTGAACAAATTTTACAAGCAGAAAAAAAAATTAAGAATTAATACTTTGTTGAAACTGCATTCCAATAAATATGGCTCTTTTCCTTTGAGAATTTTTTTTTTTGTGATTTTTTTTAAAAAAGAAGCACCTTTCCAAATTTCAGAATTTAAAATAAAAGGTATAGATTTATATCATTTTCTTCTTCATCAGTGATTGTTGATTCCTTTGTATATTTATCTTTCTAGATATGCGGTTTACAAGCTAAAACCTTATTTGCAATCTAGCGACTGTATTAAGTTATTATCAATGGAAAAAGAATTGACTTTTCGAAATGACAAATTTTGCTGTTATAAGAATATTTGATTCATATTGATAAAGGAAAGTTGACATATCCAGAGGAACACATCATTAAAATTTTTGTGGCAAGTTTCAAATTTTTAAAATTTATTTTAACAGATAATGAAAGTTTCCACCATTCAGAAAATATACGAACCGCTTTAAAAAAATTGATATTAAGTAAAATTCCAGATTTAAATATTGCAGGCATGTGCTGTTAATGTCAACTAACAAAAGAAGAGCACAGTCAAAAGTGTATCTGTTTTTATTAATATATTTCTAAATAATTATTCCAAGCTCAAAAATAATTATGCAGATTTAAGTAAAAATAAAAAGAGAAAACTGGATGTCATAAGTGCATCTTAAAATTGTATTGATGGAAACAAAGTATTAATATTAATAATAGAATTTAAATTGTTGAAGAATGAAAAAAAAGTGAGAGGCAAAGTCCAACCACATTTCCTCGTGGTGCTTCTTGGAGAACTCTGATTTTTAAAAAAATCAGAGGGCTGACGTGGCTCTTGAAATTTCACTTAAAATTCAATGGTTTTTATAAATTTTTATTTTCAAATAGTGTTAAAACAATTACCTGTTAAAATATTTTAAAGAAAGGGAATAAAAAAATACTGTCTTAAACAGTTTTATAATTATTCTTCGAAATTATTTTTTATGCCAAATTCTTATGCCAGAACTTAAAATCAATTAGTATATATTCCAAACATTTTATGTGTTTATTGTTCATGCATAACTAAATTTAATATCTCTTTATAAAATCATCAACAAATAAAGGAAGTATAACGCTGCTGTTAATTACTCTTAAATTTAAAGCTATTTTGCACAGTTTATTTAAAGATGAGAGGAAAGGAACTGAACGAAAAAGGATGGAATCAATACGCTTAAGCGAAAAGCAACCATCGCTTAGTCGTTTCCCCTTTTCTGCAGTTCCAGGCCCATAGGAGAGATAACGCTCATCTCGGAGGCCCCGGCTATACCCATCGATGTCGGGACATACTTCCCACGTGAAGGATTGTACCGTGACCGGTGATGGCCCTTTGGACTCAAACACAGTTCCCGTCAGTGTTGCTGCCGCTGCTGACTTTGGAATGAATTTCGCAATCCTTTGTTGTTGTACTCATGTTCCGCTTTACAACAGAAGGAGCGGTACAATAGTTTCTGAGGGTATGAAACCCTGAACACCTGAGGGCAGAATTCTGACTTCTAGTTCACACACGCCACAAACCATTTTTACGGGACCTGACTTCATTCATACATTTCACTCAGTCATCCACAGATTCTATTTAGATATGGAACAGAGAATGATTACCTCTGACCCAGTAACCCTAGTGGTATTACTCTCGACATGGAGGACTTTGTGACCAAGACAGATTTAATGAGGGTCAGCCACTACACGCACGGAGATTCTTCGGCTGGCTGGTTCGAAATCGCAGTCCAAGGGATGTGAATCCGACGCCATACCAACCAGGCTATCCCGGCTTTCGCAAGCCTTTAGAAAATACAAACAATGATTATGAGGATAACAACAAAAGCAGCAATCGACCAACATTAGGACGTTTAACTGTGAGAAATTAAAAGTGTAACACTCCCTCGTACATGTCGATATTCCCATAAATCTGTCCTCGAACGAGTTAGATCTGGTTTAAGTGGCATTGCCAGACATCAATGAAAAGGAAAGTTTTTACTTATCTCAATATTTATTTGTGTAATCGTCATTTCACTTTCCCCTTGCCACTCTAACAATATATTTTTATTTATTGGGCTTTGATAATGATATCAGTGGAGGAAAATTTGCGCGCAGTTAGTTGAGTGCTTTGATAATGATTACATAATACTATAAATACTTATTGTAATCCATAATAAGGGCTTATCTATAAACGTAATATTTATCTTCAAAATTCGAATAAATAAAGAAATGATTCACCGTTAAATAAATCGTCTGCAATTTTGTAATGAGTTTTTTTTAACAAAGATGTTATACTGAAATGATTTTAAATGTGTTATATTTTTCTGTAATGGTATCTGATTCATTCTGTTTTTTTTATTTATCTAATCTGACCTTATTTACTTTACACTCTTTGTTGTGAGTGATCTCATTGACAAAGTATTGATTTTGTCCTTCTTTATATTTGGTATACTTTTTATTCTGCAGTGTTGGTAATTAGTTCTCTATTCTATCGTATATGGGGTAAGTTTATTTCTGATTTCTGAATATTTATTTTTGAATGTTACATTTAATAAATAGTTTTAGTAGTCTACTAGTTTTTTTTGTTGGTTATTTATTAATAAAACCTTGATTTGATTTCCAAATTTGCTATGTGGAAGTGATTTATGTTGTTTCTCCATTATGATTTTTTAAACTCTTTTTAAAAGAGGTAAATTTTTGTTTACATTAAATGAAAGGAATGTGATTATACTTGGGATGGAAGGGGGGATGAAGCATAAGATTTTCAAGGGGAAAATTTACATCAGTGGAACATTGAAAAAGTATTTCAGTTTGGTTAGGTATATAAGCAACATGTCTTATGTGCCTGTCCATTAATTAGTATTCGCTTATTCAAATATGCATGAATGGTATTATGTATGAATGGATAAAAAATCAAAATTCTGATCATAAATCTTTTTTTTTTTTTGAAATTTCAAGTTATGTTTGTTACTAGTGAAATTTCTAAAATAGACACCTTGTGTTGTAAATTTATTAGTGTAAATTTTTCAGAGAAATTGAAGCCTTATTTTTCTTTATACTAACCTTTTGTACTAATACAACTTTTCATTTCGTGTATATATTTCTTTTTTTTTATGGTTCTATTAAATTTTAATTTTAAACATTCCTAAAACTATTAGAACATATTAACCAAATTAAGACTTCAAATTTATTTCTCTGAGTGGTTATTTTGTTGTTTTGGGTTTTAATAGACTAATGATGATTGAATAAAGAAAAAGTTTAAAAAAAGTTTAAAAGTTTAAAAAAAAAACAAAAAAAAATGTAAAATAGTTCCTATTTTCTTAACTGACAAAGACATTATACATCTGATTTCATGGAAGGGTAAAGACCCTTTCTTTAGTGTAAAGCGAAAGTTTAATGAGTAATGTGGCGGCTTGGATATCAGTCTCGTCATCTGACCAATTGCGAAGTTATTCTCAAACTAGAAGCTTTGTACAGCTTTAAAATCAGACATTAATCAACCAATCGGCTCTAGTTAAAATAAAGATCAGGCGAAGTAGGTTTTTGTCAAGGGCTCTGTATTAATAGGGTCAATTGAAATGTAGATATTTGATCTTTCGTGTTTTGTCATTTTTTTATTGTATTAAATTGACTCACTGTTCTATTTTTACGAATCATTAAATATTGTATAGAAAATATATTTATTTAACTGTAACGCAATATATATATATATATATATATATATATTCAAATTTAATAATGAAATTGTACACCTTTGAATTATTAACGAAGTAAAGCGTAATAATACAACAGTAGTTATTCTTAAAAATCTAATTGTAGTAATTAGGCTTTTAAAATAATATTTGATTAAAAAATTGAAGTATCCAAGCGTTTATATGCAATGTTTCAGAGGTCTCTCCACAGATTTAGTACGAGTCCACAATCGCAGTATCTACCCCTGAATATAGTTAAAATAATGTAAGACATTGAATAATTTTGACATCACAACATCGAATGAGCAAATTTAATGCCATGAGCCCGCAATGAGTGAAAATATTTTACACGGAAGTATTCATTTGTATTTTCCTTCTAAATTGGTTTGTAAGATATATCATCCAATGTAGTTCTTGAACGTTGATAGTAAATGTATTCTTTTTCCATCAATTACCTGTTAATCTGTTCCAGAAGCGTGAGTGAGAAACTCATCTGGCATATTGCACGCCAAAAGCTGTTTAATTACATTAGGAAATCGTCACGAATAATAAACGTCACAATTTTACGTCACTTTGAGATAAATGACGATAAGGCACACCTGCTCGTTATTTAGAAAAAGGACTCTTTCGACTTTTTAAATGACATCTGCCGCTATTCCACATAACATCTGTCGTTATGTGGAAGGAATGCTCATTAGCAAAACTTTCAACTGTAATAAAATAATATGAACTGCAGAAACGTGAGATTTAAATTTTTGAAGGGAATTTAACCTTGAAGTTAGTTACTTTAGTGATCGTTGTCTACCAGAGGGAAGACTGCAGATTTATAAACTCTGCTTCGAGCGTATTTGAGTTCATTTAAAGATTTTTTCGAAATTTTCTAGTATTGTTTTTGGCTCAATGAAAACTTTTAAATGGTATCGGAAAATATTTACTGGAGACAGCTAGTAAGAGTAAGTAACCATCAGCATTTCATGCTTAAATTCGTGTTTTTATTTTTAATTTAAAAAATACCAAAAAGCACTTGTTTTAATCTTCGCAAGATTTTCATCTATTGATTTTGCATTTTCTTTTTCTCTAATTATAACTTCATGGAAAAGGGTATAGCACCATATTCTATAAAATTTGTCCTCTAGATAATAACAAATTTTCATTTCTTAAAACTGATCTGGTGTGGGTGAAAATAGCAACCGCATAGTTTTTAAAATTATGTCTGCATTCTTGGCGTGTGGAATTTGCCGCATAATCATATTCTTAAAATGTTGATTTGAACTAAATTCGGCCAAAAAAGAGACTTTTCATCAACATCTGAATTTTTTTTTCTTGTACTGTGATTCTTTTCAAAAAATGAGCCGTATCCAACTCTTTTTTTACATACGTGTTGTATTAAAATTATATAAAATATTTATCTTGGATTTTAAATAAAAATACATTTCTTTTATTTGCTGAATTTAATTGTCGACACCTTGTTTTTCACTAGGAAAGAAAATATTTGTCATATTTTTATGGTATTATTTTTCCATTCAGTTCAAGCATTAAATACATTTATTTTTAATCCTACTTTTAACAATAATCGAATAGAATGAGTGTGTTTATAGGTACTCTATTTAGATAAAACTTTTTTTTTGCTAGAGCTACCGAATTTGGCGTAGATATAAAGGGGAAACAAATTTTAAAATAAAAATTTTTGAAATTCGGTAAAAATTTATATAAAAATTTTGATTTCGCTGTAACCATAACTTTGTAGAGTTATTTCGTTATAACTTTGTAAAATATTATCATCTAAATTTTACAATATCAGGTTTTTGATAATTATTTTTTGTGGGATTAATTCATTATTGCAATTAAATCCCAATCAATTTTATTATTTAAGCATATAAACGATCCTTTAATTTTGTTGGGAATGCTAAAGATGGAAGATTTTGCTTATTTCCTGCATATTTTACTCGTATGTGAGGATTCGGAAAGACAAATTTCATTATTGTAAAAAGCAGCGTATAATTTAAAATAATTTATCTTGCTAACATAAATTTTTAAAGTTATTGTAATGTGCCGTTGAACGACGTTAAAAAAATCATTTTCATAATAAATAGAGCAGATTTAAGGTTATTAAAATAACACGGCTTTAATGTTTGAGAATTTGATGGAATCATGGACTTAAAATTATATCCAAACTATTAAAAAGGAATTTAACTAATATTTCTGGCAAATCAGATGGTCACCAAAGAAGATTTGTTATAAAAATGAATGATTTCATGCCATTTAAAATTACTTTGTTGTGGGAATCCTGAACGCCAAGTTATGCATGAAGAACTTCATTAAAATTTACATACACAATATTTTTGGTTAATCTGCTGGTCACCAAAGTTGTTTAATTGCAACTGTAATTAAAAAGGAATTTTTAAAAATATTGCAAAAAACGCGGAAATCCAAATGACTTTGCTGGTTGGATGAACTTACGTATTTTCCAACGTATTCATCATTACGTATTTTCCGTAAAAATTTCTCATCAAAATTTTTCCAAATTTATTGTAAGTTAATTTCAAAATTGTGAGATGAATAAATAAATAAATAATAATTATAATAATAAACCAGTGACGTAACCATCTGTACAAAATTTAGTTTCCATTATTTTGATGGAGATTTTATTTGTCAATTGAAAATATTCTAACTCATCGCACTGCGGCAAAATGGTTTTGATCATATTATCTGTGTGATCTATAAAATATATGAAATAATCGAAGAGATTTGATTTTACTTTATGATTACCCCATTTTAAAATTCTGTCTCTTGAATTTTCGTGAATCTTATAACACTTTTTGCTGGTTGTCGCGTATTTTCTAATCTTACACTAAATTAAGTCCTTTAAACTGACGTTTATGATTTTTTTTTGTTTTCCACTGAGTACTTAGCTAAATAAATCTAAGTGATATGATATTGTATAACAAATCGGAAATGCTTCCAGTAATCATGACGCTATCCAAAAAAGCTGCGTGCTTTGAGAGGAAAATGGAAATCATTGAGGTCGTCATTATATTCGGTCATCGAGACGAGATATAAAAGATAGAATCAAGGATCTGCTTTATGTTACATATTTTAGTATTAAACAGTAATTTCTTTTACATTGGATTAATGTTGGTTGATGCAGCCAATGTGATATTAACATTTATTTTTTATAGCATTTTAACGAAGTACATACTTATTAAATGTAAGATAGCTAATTTAGAATAATGTTGTCATAGAAAAACTAAAAACTGCTGTGGATAAATGCGCTGTGAAAAAATCCAACAGACTCAATAACAGAACACAAACCTGTCAATACTACCTCATTCAATTGTGGCAGCTTGGTCGACTGTGCACAAGAAGAAGGCTAAATAACGGATAATGGCGTTTTATTCTATGCAAAAACACAAAACACAAACGAAACATATACAAAACAGCATTTACAATCAACTATAATATTTATTTTGAGAATTGTTATTAAACGCTTTCAGGATATTAACATTCCAAACAGGAGCTTCGCTTAATTACTCGTTTGAGCTCAACCCAATTCTTCTTCACTTCTGATTAATTTTGGCCCATGCATATGCGCTTTTTTTAGTTTCCATGACAGGCTATCGAATATTCTAGGAAAAAGATGGAAATCAATTCCTGCCAGAGAAATCCGCTAGATTTCCGAATATTCAGGAACCTAAATTTCTATCGTTAACTGATTCCCACGGCTAGGGGTCATTGAGTCGGTAATCATAACTCTATCTGTAATGCTATCCTCCCTACCAGGAGATTACAGCGCTGGGAAATAATATTACAAAACAAACATGTAACAATTTAACCATATATCACAATATAATCATGTAACAATGTAATCATATATTGTAACAATATAACCATGTAACAGTATAATCATATATTGTAATAATATTATCATATATTACAATATAAACATGTAACAATGTAATCATATATTACAATATAATCATGTATTACATGGCATATTAACAAATCTATTATATGATATATTAACTAACTAGCTAATGGGTATGGAGAATCAATAAGATAGAATAGTGTCAGAAATTAATTTATATCAGATATTTAGTTAAGATAAACATTAGGGATAATCAATATCCCACTATATTGATAATGAGCATTTATGAAAATGGGATTCCTTTTCATCTACATAAACGGTTTCTTGCCATTTAGACTTAACTCTCATTTACATCACTATCTTCTGGTTTATTTATTGAAAATTGGGATTGCCCTATATTATGTAAATTTCTATCTGTCAAAAGTATTCTTTTATTTTATATGAATATTTTATTTTTATGTATATTTCACATGCCTAAAAATTTTTTATTATTAGTTTTCTGTTAACGTCCGTGCTTTGTTGATATACACTGAATTTGTTTTTATCCTTCATAGAGAGATCGTGTTCTACTCTGATACACATGTAGTTTAATTACTAGGAAATGTAATCACTGGAAAAATGGGTAGCGTGTTTCCGGAATGGACGTGTAGGATCAAAAAGAATGAATGGAATTCATTTGGGTACGATTTGAGTGATTCGATTCATCTTCATAATTTAATTTATTTTTACACTTTTTTTTTTGTGTGTGAGCACAGTCTTGACCATGCAGCGGACACTGTTAAAGAATTGGTGAGTTGAAAGAGATACAAGCATCTAATTCGAAGCACCGTAGCGTGACAATGTTTTAAACTTGATTCGTCTGGATATTATACTCAAAATTTATTTTTAATTATTGACCAGTGATAATGTACACTCAAAGAACGTAGAACTTAATATGGTTTCAAAATGAGTGAGTATAATACCGCATATAAAATAATGACAAATAATGTAAAATCCACTGAATACTATTTTAAAGTGATTATTAAATATTAAAGAAAAAATTTGTACAGAGGTAAAATTTACCTCATTGTAATCCATTTTTTTGAAAACTTTCTCGTATACGAATAATATTTAGACAAAATATTAAGGCTGTGTAAAAAAAAAAAAAAAAAAATCCCAAGTATGAGATTTTACCGAATTTTCACTTTCTAGAGCTCCCTAAAGATTTATTTCTTGAAGTTTATTGTTATTATTATATATATGTGTGTCAACACACTTTTTGTCTAAAGCAGAAGGCAATTTTGAAGACATAGATGACACTAAGAATTTTTTATTTTGTTTTATTCCCTTCTGGGAAGTTACGATTTATGTACAAGAGGTGCGGACAAGGCGCGTCCGCTCACAGCGCGGAACAAAAGCTGAAGAGCGAAAAGAGAGAGGGAAATCTTTATCTTTGTTCTTAAATACTATTAGATTTTGATAGGGAAAATATTTTTTCATAGCGCGCATATACAATGTGATTTCGATGGCGATTTCCTCGATACACGCTGAACCAGACAAGGAAACCACAGGAACCTTTTAAAAAGTATCTCATTTAGTTAAAAAAATTTCATCCTTTCACTCGGAGCGTGGGGAACATTGACTAAAGCTTTGTAAAAAGTTTCTCTTGAATTAATAATTAATAAAATAGCAAATGTAGAATGGGACGAGGAAATAAGAGAATATTTTAGAATAAAGTTAATATGGGATAAGTTAAATGAAAGTTAGGAAATTAATTTGAATTTAAATAAAGATTTTAAAATGTTAGCGCGCGCACACACACACACACACACGCGCGCACACACACACAATTATTTTTTTCAAAATGAAGTTAAAAAAATCTTTTTGTTCTATAAAACAAAATGTAAGTATAAATAATACTAAAAAATAATTTTTTTTGAGAGAATTCACAAATAAAATAAAAATCGATATTCGCCAAAAGATTATCGATTTCTGACGTTGTAACAAGGGAAGTATGCCCTTTTTAAAAAACTAAATCTACTCCATTTCTTCCTTTATTGAATATATAACGCATTACATTTGAGTGATTGAATTGTTTTGCTTTCGAATCTCAGACAGGTAGTTTCGACGAAACAAATGGATGAATAAAATGAATTTTAATATCGCTCCCCAATGCAAAGGATAAGTGTTTTACTGACATGTTTGTGCAATCTGTCGGCTCGTGATTGTTGCATCATCTTTAATAAATTCTGGCTACGATTGCATTATGAGGTATTGTTCTAGAATGACACAATTAGTGTAAATTGCGGGATTTATGTATGAAGATTTCTTGTGGTGTACATGTGCTCTTGAAATAGCTAATGCTATGCCTCCTTTCCAATTTTTGAATTATTGCTACTATACTCTCGTTTGTTTTTGCGTTTAATTAAGTTTTTACATCTGTATCGTTTTTGATGTTTGCATTTGTATTACAATATGTTATGGAATTTATCTTTGTATTCAGCAGAATCTCGGCTAAACAAACCAAGAGCATTAGGACGAATATGTTGAAATTAAGAGATTTTTTTCGATGTAATTATTAAAATCTATTAATATTTTATATTTTAATACAGTATGTAATTCAATAATGTACAATCGGGACCAATATTGTGGAAACACTTTTCTTATTTTTGAGATTTGGCTGCTCGAAATAGAAATTTTATGAAGAGAAAATTAATAATTATATATCATTTTATAAGTGATTTAAACGACATTTTAATTTAATAATTTTTGTATTGGAACAACATTTATAAAAAATTGAATTAATAACTTACACAAAAATTCTCACATGTAGTTAGTTTTATTTTAGGTCATCTTTAACATTAAATAACTCCAAAATAACGTCATTAATTAACGCTTTGCAACGCCATTCTATGGGATTCACCAGTGGTTTTTAATTCTTTAAGGGTTTTTAATTCCCAATTAATATTTCGATTAATTGAGTTTTATTGTTCGGTTGATTCTGTGTAATAAGTTCTTTAGGCAATTCCGTTGATTTTTCGATTGGGTCAAGGTCTCTCGGTCAATAGTTATTCCCAGACTATTCCTATTAACTAAACAATATTAACACTTTTGAATGAAGCCTTTTTTTTCTTCAGAGAAGCCATAAAAATCTTTTATATATATAAAGAACGTATACTTGTTTTAATCAGTATTTTTTCTTCCGAAATTGATAATCTCTTTTTAAATAGCGATTTTGCTTGAAACGAATGTGGCTACTACAGAGAGTTTTCATTGCTAATATTTTTGACTCTTACGTATTAGATGTTTGACACACACACACACACACACACAAATGAAATTGAATTTTTTTTAAACATCAAAAAATTCAAATCAATAACTTTTAAGTTCTAATTGTTTTCGTCCTGTTATGTACACTTTGTTATTAAGTTTGTTTGAAGTTCTTATAGAGAAAAATAGACATTTTTATAATATCCTTTTATTTGAGTTTCTAACATTTGAGATTTTTTTTGTGTGGTCCGTTTTATTTATATAATGACTCATGTATAAGCATCACGTAATTGTTTTTATTTCACAATACGTTTATGTCCAAGACGATTGTAGAATTGTTTAAAGAATATACAGTTTCATTCTCTCGCTATAAAAGAATTTATAGCAATCTATAATTTCTTTGTTTGTACAATTTAATAGCTGTACATTATTCCTTATTTAAAATATGGATTATGTAATGGTATTATCGAGACTTAAGATATGTAGACATCATGGACCATGACTTTTGTAGACATTATGCATCATGACATTATTTAGGCAGTATGGATGTCCATATCTTTATGTAGACATTTTGGACCATATAATTATATAGACATGAGATATGTAGACATTATGGACTATGGCATTACTTAGGCACAATGGGCTATGACATTACAAATGTAAAATTGGCCATGGCATTGCGGAGACATTATGGGCTATGACATTACATAGGTAAAATTGGCCATGACATTGCGTAGACATTAATGGCTATGACATTAAGTAGACATTGGGGGCTATGGCATTGCATATAAACAATGGGTATTAAATTGAGTAGACATTATGACTATAACATTACGTAGACGGTATTGGGATATGACATTACCTACGCACGATGGACTAAGACATTATATAGACCTTATGGGCTATGGCATTACGTAGGCGCAATGGGCTATTACATTACGTGGGCATTATGGGCTATGGCGTTTTGTAGATAGTAGGAGGTTCTGTTGTTCAATTAAAGAAATTTCGTTGGTTAACAAGAGGTTTGAACTTGAGATATTTGAGCTTGTTTGAAATGGTTGTGGATGCATAAAGGTTACTAGAAGCCACTGTTAGTATGGTTATTTGTAAAACTATTAATAGAATATTATGTTTGGATTAATCCATCTTATTAAAAGTTTCATGTCAATCAATTTTAGTGAATAAAAGAAAGTATTATTTAAAATTATACCTAACCTCATAGTATTATACAAGCACAGACTCTTGTGACTTGTAAGTTGTACATGCTAAGTGGGGGGGGGGGGGATTAGCTAGATTGGTTTAGTTTAGAGACGCCTGACTTTTTGAAAGTTTTATTTTTCCATATCTTTTGAAAATAGAGGGTAGGAAAGGACAAGCAACTATTAATGACATATCCAAAAATCCCATCACTGTGCACTGTGGAATGATCAGACTTCTTTATTTTGGGTAAACAGAAATTACAAGCTCTCATATGAATTAAAAACTGGGGAAAATGAAAATTTTCCACAAAACTGTTGTGGTGGTGGATAGACTGACAACCTAGATAATATGTTTAGACGTCATGAGTTTTCTACTGAATAAAAAATTGACAAAATGAGACCAATAGTTGGTGATTGAGGACTAATTTTTAGTTTTTGGCCAATCATTTTAGATATATAAATAAAGTGCTATTTGAGAGATATTAGTTATTTTGTAATATTTTCGTCACCTATAGAATCCCATTATGTTTTATTATAATTACGATTTTTTAAATTTTTTTTACTGAATCTTCGAAAAATCAGTTCATCCTTACGTGATATATATTATGAATACTTGTTTGATGAGAGGAACTGTGCAAGACGCTGAAAGGTAATAACGAATAACATTCTCAGAGAAAGTATGAAGTATAGGTAACAAGATACAGACGAAGACAAAACTTAAAGAAATTAGAAACACGCCTACGCAAGCATAGAATCGCTAATTAAACAGCAGCAATTACACAATAGTGCTTAATGACTTACACGTAATGCAAGTAATGCAATAATGCAAGTAAGACATTTGACTCGTTTAAGCTCCGTGTTTATATTGTTTCTACGATAGTAAATTCAGTTTTCAAGCAGAAACTTGCAACTCGGTTTCTGGTAGATGCAAACCTCAAATTCTTATATCTACTAGAACCGCCATTTTTGCCACCAAGTTGCTTCAATTATGGTCGAATTCGAAAGCTTTTGACCTGGCATATCTTTCTAGTTATCAAACATTTCCCAACGATAAAACTTTAAAACCTTTCTTCCATCTTGCGAGAAAATAAGAGCATATCTTCGCAGGTTAGCGTTTACATGGAGTTTAATGTTAGATAACATGCATAACTATGTTCATCATTCGTCTATTGGGTGACTTCATTAGAATTTTTGAATCAGTCAATCATTAAATTTACTTGACCTTTCTGTTAAGTGGTCGATTTTTCTTACTGATTGTGAAAAACAGTAAAATGTATTGGGCATCCCAAAAGTTTCTTTCTCATTATGCTATGAATGGCCTTATATGACTACTTGTGCAAACATACAGGATTATCTATTAGTCGCCTTTGTCATCGGTTTGTGCTACAGTCTCTTTTAAGACTTTCATCCTAAGCATGAAGCTTGGGTAGAGAAAGGCGACATTTACTGCAAGTTATGCTTGATTGTTTCAAAAATGGTGACAGTGTAAGGATGATGCTGTAGCCTTTACATAACATAACACCTCTCCATGCCCCTGCAACTATGATCTTTGAGATCATTCAAACAGTTTATTGGACATGGAGAAAAGCCTTTACAGCCGTTCGCAATTGGTTTGAAAGATTTACAGGGTGTGGGGATTTTAATCTGGAAGAAGACCGTAGTGACCATCCCAAAACGACGGATACGGACATTACCAAAGCTATACTTGATGAAAATCTGTGATATAGTGTGCGGAAAATAGTGAATGCCACTAGGATAATCACCTAACCAAGATGGGATATGTTTTAGATCATGACAACAAGAGGTCATTTATTGCATTAATCGTAAGAGAAAAACTCTTAACATCCCAAACAGTTTGATTGGGATGTTTTACCATATCCTGCGTACTCACCTGATCTCGCTCCATCTGATTATTATTTCTTTCTCTCCTTATAATATTCTCTTCACGATAAGCGCTTAAAATCCATCAGCGAAATAAAAGCGTCCCTCGGGGATTATTTCTTGTCCAAAACACAATAATTTCGGGAAGAAGTCATAACGAGGTTTCCTGAGAGATGGGAAAAAAGTAAGAAACAAAAGGCTTCTTATATAATAAAATAAATAATATCTTAAGCAGTGAATATTGTGTATTCATTTCATGTTAGAAATAGGAAAGAAACTTATGGGACACCCTAACGCATCAGGAGGTCACGAATATCCTTGAATTTCGCAGGGAATCATTAAGTTATAACTCATCGTTGTCTAAATTGATGTTTTAAAATTGAAAGAAAGACCCAGCTTCTTTAGCTACGAGTTAAAAAAAACTCCAAAACACTGTTAGTATTTTTATTCGAAAAAAATGCAGCTATTGTTTTCTCAGAATTTTTTGTGGATATTATTTACTGAGTTCCTTATGCTTGCTGAATATTGCATTTATTAAAAATCTTAATGCAGAACTGGAATACAAACTTTCGATTACGAAACTTCGAACATATTTTTCTGGAATCCTATTAATTATTGATTCCGCTTTTCTTATTCGAAACGTCTCAAACACATATTACAATTCACGTAATCATAAAAAATAGTACTTATTCTAAATGATTCTAATCACTCCCAGAATGACTGACAAAATTCTTTCCCGTCTAATTGCTTAGGAAAAAAGCAAGGGGAAAAAAAAGCGAAGTAGTTCTCCCCTTAACTTTCCTTTATATTTAGCTACTCTAGCACCTTCTATTCTTCTCCCCAACCTGGGATGTAAAGCGATAATGAGATAATGTAGGCATCTGGAAGGTCATGGCTCTCCTCAAGGTGATATGCGGAAATTTCTCGTTTCATGCTTTCGCTTATACTTATACTAATGTAATACGGTTAGCTTATAATAATGTAATGCAGGGCATTTCTTCTTCCTAATTTATGAATTAAACTAAGCATTCATTTTGGATACCTTTTTTGTTAATTGGGTTCGAATTTATGTAAGTTATTACGTTTTTGAGTTATTGTGCTTGTTATATTGCACAGACTAACGAATTATAATCTTTTGGTCTAATTTGGTCCAAATATTAACACTTGCTTGCAATATTGATAAGTTCGTTTACCGACTTTCATCTATATAAAAACTGCAATTTAAGTTTTCATATGCTTACAGATAGACTTTCAACCGATATTGTTCAGGTATCGAGAGACACAAATTTGATGTTGAGATTATATACCAAATTTCACAACTTCAAATTTAATGCCTTTTTTAGGTTATTTTCACAGATTAATTTCAAAAATATGTTTTTATAGCCTCAAAAAGGCCCGAAAATAACAAGATTGTCAAGATTCTGCGATCAATTTCATTGATAATTAAATTATTTTTATGTTTAGGCTTTGTATGTTCGTAAGTTAAAGAAAAATATTTTTTACTTTCTCATATTTTCTTGGAAAATGCCCATTTTTCTTTCGTTGACAAAGACAATTCATAAAGCTTCGAATTAGATAATTGAAATTTTGTGTACGGTCTTTACACCAAATGTAGATTTGTATCAAATTTTAGGTAAGATTTGTCCAGAGGAAGTCTGAATATAAGTTATTACGATAATTACAGAACGAAGAGATCGATAAGATTCGTAACTCTTATTTAACATATACAGTCTGTCTATCTGTCTGGACAAAGAACTCGAAAACGCTTTGAGCTAGGTGGATGAAATTGGTATACAGTTTTTATAAATTTTTAGATTTCTGTAAAATTTTGAGCAAAATCCACTGGAAGGACATTTTTATCTCCAGGTGTTTGAATATAATATAAAACGATAATTACAAAATGAAGATAACTAGATAGAAACAATTCGATACACAAATAACATCTATAATCTAGACATCTTCCAGATTTGGAGCCATATATAACAAGGGTTTGATCGTCTGTCGCTCTGTACTCTCAAAAACTTACAAACGTGCTAACTCAGAGACTTAACTGATGACTTAAATATATCCAATTTGTATGGGATTTTGCGACGGCAAATGCAGTTTTGTGTCAAGTTTTATTTCAATTGGTTTGAAAAAAAAAAAGGCTTTTAAATCGCAAATTCGATTTTCGAATACTATTAACTGCATACCAGAATTTAATAGAAAAAAATGAAATCTACGATCGTAAATTTCAAGTAATAATGTGAGAACATTGTTATTTTTTAAGCCATTATTTGTCTTATTTAATTAAAGTCATTAACCAGTTTAAACCGCTTTGAAACATTCACGAGTCTTCTCTATCGGTCCCTATCCCCCATCTCTAAATAGATATTGGCACATACGAATAATAATAACTTTTTAAAACTTTCATTTTAAATATTTTTTTTTGAAATAAAATTTTGGACCTCGATTGATTTTGATTTGAAGTAACAGCTATTAAATCATAGTTCTACACCAACCTTTTAAAAACGCATCTGCTGTTAAGGAAGCATATGTAATAATAAATTAATACTGGTAAAAGCAGGTCAAACTTTTAAAAACCCATATACTTTCAAAGAAGTATAATAATAGTGCCATACTGGTAAAAGCGGGTGAAAATAATATATGCGATAAAAAGATGGTGATGAATATTACAATTTATGCTTTATGCATTGCCTTAACGATTTCGAGCTTCAATTGTTCAGTGCCTTCTATTAAAATTCAAACTCCCTAACGAAAGCAACATCATATCCTCACATGATTTTAAAATACACACGCACGCACGCACGCACGCACACACGCACACACTCACCTTGTCAAGGATGATTCTACTAAATTAGTGAAAATGCCCACTTCATGCCAAAAGTTTATATTTCGTAACTTTTATACGCCCAAAGAAGGCGTTCTCTGGTTTAACTCTTTTATTTGAGAGTACGCAGGAAAGTTTTGGAGAGACCACGCCCGCTGGTTATATAAACTCAAAACGAGTCGAATGATATAGTTGAGAGTTCTAAACAAGGAGACACTGTCAAATGGTACGTCTCTCTAGACTCTTCCTTTGTTAACTTTTAAATTAATCGGAATCTACTGAAACGATGTATTGTCAAACACAGACGAAATAAAGATATTTATGTGCTCCTTTTGTAACATTAAAAATCCCAAGAAAATTTGTAATAAATAAATTCCGATTTTATATTTCAATCATGAACTAAAATTTGTAAAACTTTAAAAAAAGTTTACATTTTTTTGCTTTAATTGATTTTAAAATTGTTTATTACTTTCTTTTCTTTTAAATTTAAAACAATCGCTTAGCAAAATGTTATGTTAATATTCAATACATCTGAGGAAACAAATAATCTCTTTTACATTTTGGATAAACAACTTAAAATTGATCTTTCGTGCAGACAGAGTGGTATTTTGTTTTCCCATTTAATTTTGGCACCAGTCGGCTCCTACTTTTATGATTCATATCTCAAAGTTTATTGTTATTTTGAGAGAGAAAAAACCGTTTATTTAAAGTCTGGAGGTAATCTGTAGAATTCGGTTCGTGTTGTGTTTTGAGGCAGATGGTTTTCTCATTTTCAGTGCTAAGAATTGTCGGAATAAGTGACTGGTTATAACTAGATGAGTCCCCTTTCACGTGTTCGTTCGGTGAAAATATGTTCTTTATTGGGAAAGTTGTATGTATAAACACGCGGTATTTTTTACGCTTTAATACATTTTTCATTAAAACTGCACGTTTTGTACCTGGAATTTATTAAAGAGCATTAAAAGTGAATCTATTATTATCTCTGAATTATGTGATTTAGCAGGGAATAAATTGGAACTGATCATGGTTTTGATTAATTTTTGAAATTTATGAGCTTGCTCAACCACATTTTCATTAAAAAGATCCAGGTTTGGATCATGATAATAGATTAAATGAAATCATCATTTATCATTTTAGTTGTAATTCTACTTAAATTAACTGCTGTCTTCTAAGTTTTTATTTAGATGTCATTATTCTTATGATTTTGAGAATAATCTATCTATTTTGATGCCTTAAGAAAAATTAAATTTAGATCTTCATCGTGCATCTCTTGTCAAAGAAATAACATATTTGTGATTTGTATCTGGCAATATTTTCCATTTTTTCAAATTAACATACTTTCCTTTGAAGATAGCTTTAACAATTCAGAATCAGAAAACAAGAACAAGATTTTTTTTTCTTTTTTCCTTCAAAATATTTTTTTACACATCTTTGTTTAATTAACTTTTATTTTGAAAAGATTCTTTGTTTTATGTTGATCTCTCGTGGCACATGAGAAAGCCAGAAAGAAGTCTCGAAGAAGAATGGCACAGGAGAGTTGCATCAAATATCCTTTCACACGGCAAAATCCACTCCATAGTAAACCATATTCATAAATACCAAGACCTCTTCAAGACCTACAATAGTTGAGACCAGTATCCGCCTTGTGAAGATCAACCAAAATTATAGCTTAAAATGCCCCTCAAAAGTGCAGATCTCATGATGGAAATCAAGACCCCAAGACCCAGATAGAGTCTGCGTACTTCTGACTCTATAGTGATTGTTTATTTGCCATACATATATTCACAATTTAATTTGTCAATACCCCCCCCCTTTTCAGTTGGTAATCTAATTCTCCTGTAATTTCAACACATAATCACCTTTTGTTTCAGTATTCTTGTCCCCTCTATCCAGTGATAACTTCAGCAAATAAATTGAACAGATTCGTGTAAGATTTGACTCCGATGGCATTCTCTCTGGAAATCCCTGAATTCTCTTTCTCCCATCTTGTGCTCATCCAACTGGTTAGATAACTTGGCGTTATAGGCACCGGGGACACAAGATGGCGTTATGCTTCACGTTGACGGGCAGGCATCAAGCACATGAAAATGATACGACAGAACGCCTTACGACGTTAACGGCTTAAACGTTTCTGTCGTGTCGCATAATTTTATAATTATGCTTGTGGCGTTATAGGCAGTATATGAAATTTTGTAGCGATTTAGCAGGCACTACCGTCAAGGTTGCGTTGTCTATCAAAGTGTTAATGATTAGAAGTCCAGAAACATTTTTTTCCCTTCAAATATTAGTTCCTAGGGGGACTATAAATTTTCAAGTATAGGAGTATTTGTGCATTCCAAAATGTTAAATAAGGATTTTTCTCAAGAAATTCAGCTTTTTTGTCAATGTCTTTGAAATACCACATTTGATAGAGCAAAACCAAGAACAAATTTTGCTCTAACATTTTCGAATCTTGGTAAATATTTTTCTTTTCTTTTTAAATATGTATTTATCATATTGACTACCTCTCAATATAAAATTTGGGGATCTTGTAAAAACGTATTTATCAACGACTAAACATTTTCCTCCGATTCTCCCTTTTCAGTGTATTTGCCGATAAACGATGACTTATTTATCTTAATAACCCATAACTGTTATGAAGGAGTCTGTATTTATCAGAATCTTTCGTTAAATCCACTATGTTTTATCTGCTTTTTGCCGGATTACTGAATGTACTGCACGCAGTGTTAACACTTAAACTATGGAGGTTATGTACTAGTTTTACCACACCTGTCAATTGATTGTCATGACTTTCTTTATTAGTTTATGTAAATAGAAGGATGACATTTAACAAAAACAATATTTATTATATTAATTCCTTAATTATTAATTTTTAAAATCCATTTTGATAATGATTGCATTCTGATTACAATTACCATTTAGGGCTTTTAGTTCTGAACTGAATCATAATTGGCATTAAATGGATTGGAATAGAACGATTACACTTTGGATTAATCCGTATGATGTCATATGAAAAATGTAATTCGAATTTTCCCAAGAAATATCTGAAAGCTATATGTAAATGAATATAAATGCATATTGATGCTCATTATTACATATATGATCCATTACTATTATCATGTCAGAACATGATGATGTTTTTGAGATGGGTTTTTTGGCGTCAATAAAAATTCGTAGGCCAAAAATACAAATTTTATTATCTGCATGATCATCTCAAAAAATTCAACTTTTAATAACGCAATGCCATCGCATTTACAAAAGCTCTTATTAAAAAAATAGCTTAATGACCACAGCAAATGAAACCTAGGAAAATGTCATTTTGAACACGTGATGATATGAAATGAAATCAATAGGAAATGTGATATTTTTTTAAAACAATCAATGCGAGACAAATTTTTTTTTAGATCGTTTGTAATACTAAAGTGACTCATTCAATGAAACAATTAAAATGAACAATAATTTAATTTAACTTACACGAGCACGTGGTGCTTGGCTGTTCGAGAAATGATCTTCTGACATGATACATTGAGATATGATAGCAGATTTCATTTTAATCTTTTTATTTTATTAAAAGTTGTCATAGAGTTCTAGAACAATACATAAATTATATTAAATTTTTAGGCATGAAATTTGAAGAATTTGAGGGTTTTAGTAATTCTAGTGTTAATTTAATTTTCGTTAAATATAATCTAAATAGAGTTTTTCGAATGATTTCTTTTGAGTATCGATTCTATTGGTTTCTTATCATTTCTATAATAAAAGCTTTTCCAAAATCTCATTAATGAAATCTCTTGCATTCAAAATCAATTGTCAAAGTTTCTTGTTTTAAAACTAGGCTATTAGTTTTCTTGTTGGATTTAAAGCTTTGGAATCGCAAACAATCCGTTAATTGTTTTGCATCAGTCACACTCCCAATCAATTTTGTTTTGAATCGACCGAACGGTATATTCATCTGTTGAATTCAAAATGCTGCAAAATTTCGTTTTTCATGAATGTATTCCAATCCCAAGCATTTCTTCCTTTTAATTTTTAAATAGGATGTCTAATCATTTAACTTAGCTATGAAAAGTAAAAATTTTGATTGTAATTTTAAATTGATTTTTGTAAATGCACAAATTTTTCCAAATGCTTTGCTGATAATAACGAAATGGGTATAGAGTTTTAAAATAGAATTGACAAGGATTCCTTATAAAATTTACAAGTACGTAAAGAAAAACAGAAGTACAAAATTTTATTTAGAAAGATTTTGTCGAAATGTTTATTCTATTTATTCTATGTTAAAATATTACAACATAAAATATTTTTGAAACTTCTTGGATTGTTTTATAAGTAAAAAAATGTTTCTAATATCTGTGTAACTCATTTCATTAAGTATAAATACAGTAATGAAACAATAAAAAGCGTTTGTAGTTTAAAAATATTATTGAAATTATTATTTAAAGTATTATTGTTGTTAGTAAAAAATTGCACGGAAATAAAACTAATTTATTTAAAAAATTAATTTTTTGAATTTTAAAGTTACGCAAAAATGGTTTTTTGTGATAACTTTTTCCGAAGCTATTTTAAAGGCGTAGCCAATGAGTTGCTAAACCGCCAATAATGGCAAAGAACCGTCATTATTTAAAAAATTGTGATAACCTTAACTGCCTTCCGCCATTTTGTTGGTTTCGCTAAAGATCATTAAGCTCTTTTTCTGTTCTGATTTTTTGGCTCGTTAAAATGATTAACATTTGGGATTTGCATGCCTACGAAAAAGATGCAGTGACGTATTTTCAAAATTATGGAATTATTCCATCTGAAAACACATGTTTGAATGGACACGAAATGAGTTTATACGTGAAAGCGGACAAACAATGGCGGTGTTATGTATCAAATAGTTCTGGTCTCCTAAGTAAATTGACTTGAGGTGGTTGGCGACCGTTGGCAAATAGACGGTCTAATACGTAAGTACCAAAATCTCTTTAGAGGAAGCCCATATGTTCGGCTGTTTTAAAATTAATTTAACTCGATAATTGCAAAATTAAGAGAACTAGATGGAAATTCCGTTCACAAATTTAATATCTTTAGTGTACACACCTATCAAATTTTGAGTTAAATCCGCCAAACGGTTGTTTGTCTGTCGATTTTAGAAGATTTTAGAAACATATACACGCCATAATTCAAAAAAGAACAATAACTTAAATATATCAAATGTGAAATGGAATTTTGTGAATACAAGTGCAGTTTTGTGTCAAATCATTCTATAAATTGAGAAAAACATATTTATAGCTCAAATTCGTTTTTGGAATACTATTAACGGCATGCTAGTGATTAATGGCTTTAAAAAACCCGCCAAGGATGACATGATAGATTCTGTAAAATGTCTGATTCTCGCCAAAAGTCAGTACTTCGTAACTATTGCATGCCAATACTATGCAAAAGGAGTCCTTTGGCATAACAAGTTTATTAGGGAAATTGCGAGAAAGTTTTGAGGAGACCACTCCCGCTGGTTTGAAATCATACTTGCTTATCGTAATTTGTAAATAATATGTCTGTAAATAAGCATTAAGATGTTAAAAAGGGGACTGCGCTGGACTGGGGACAAGGTCTCGGCTCGTGAACCGTAGAGTTTTAGGTTTGAGACCCGATTTCACCATCGTGTAAGGGGGTCTGTTGCACATTAAGTCAGGACCAAACGTCCTCTCACTTGTGTTCTGTGGAAAGGAGTTGTCAGCTCAGGTGTCGTTCTCGTCATCTGATAGCGGTTCGAAATTATGAAGTCCGTCTCAAAAATAGTCCTAGTGTTGCTTTACAACGGGATGTTAATGTAATTAAATTAAAACGTGTTAAAAATGTTTTTACTGACTTTTCTGTTTTTTTGGGTTAAAAAAAATCCGTCCTCTCTACTCAAAGATTAAAAAAAAAATATCTTGCCTGCTCTAAGGTGAAAAAAGTTTTTTGTTGATCCAGAAATTATGAGCTTTTCAAAGAAGAGATTCTTTATTTGCTAAATATCTAACGTACCGGTCTTTCAATTTAAATCGCCATATAATGTTATTGTCACGAATCATCAGCCGTACAGATTATTTATATGTTGTTATTTTAAAGCTGCAATTCTTTTACTCACTGCTATTTTTATGAGAACAAAATCGATTTCTGTTGTTGAAACAGTTGTGTTTGCTTGTAATTTGACGAAAGAAAGCCATAAAGAAAGCAGATAGTTCCTGTGTATTTGGATCCCTTATTAAATTTGAGCCAATTGCTTTCTTGTTTCTGAGATATGTGTGATACTTTGGCCGGATAGTTTTCGGAGATCTTGTCTCGTGGTTGTCAAACAGTATACTGCTATCGATATACGTATTTTTCCATACTTGTTTATGGTTCCATTAAAATGTATTTATCCGCTTTATTTAAGTATATGATCTAAGAAAAGATCTTATGCCCTTTCTCTGACTTATATTCTTGGCATTTTTTGAAGAAGCAGATTAATGTAAAAGTCTGAAGCATGAAAAAGAAAGGTTAGTCGTAAAATGTCTTGATAAATCCGATTTTTATATTTAAATCCTAAATTTAATAGTTTAATGATCTTTTCCTTGAGTTTCAATACATTTCTGCTAAATTGGTCATTCCATTTCATTATTTCATTCAACATGTGGAAAACCGTTTAGCTGTAATATTTATTCACCTTGTGTGTTGGTAAGTTTGATAAATACTTCTAATTGAGAATAATTTGATTAAATAAGTTTGACTTGCTTTGTAATGTAATTATAATTATAAGTATTGCATTATTATTACTATAATATTTGTATTATGACATACATATTTAATTATGTTATATTTATATGTCATTATTTATTTTTCAATTCCTACT
>JAOUZG010036553.1:13559-28626 GCA_026289955.1 Argiope argentata | reverse complement strand
TTTACTTATCCCAATCAATAACATTTTGCAAAAAAGAATTGCATTTTATTTGTATTCTTATACAATATCCATAATCGAATTTTGGCTCAATGTTACTGAAGTTTCATGTTCAGTAGAAAATTTTATGACAAATTAAATAATACCTATAAAAGAACATTCAATGCACATTAGTTTTTCCAATTGACTTTAATAAAAGGATTCGCAAATTTATGCATTTCATCATTTTATTCATATGGAATTGAATATTCTTATTGAATTTTCATTCGCATGACTACTCTTTTTTATAAACAAGAAGATTCATTTTTAACCACATGTTTATGAATAGCTAATAAAAGCATTTCATTATTCGAAAATATCTGATATGATCTATATTGTAAATCCTTCCATTAACGAATATCATTCCTGTTTTCATAGTAACAACTACAAGCCAATGTACAAAGAAACCCAGCGACAACAAATAATTCTAATGAATTGTTATTCTTTGTGTTGGAAGGTTTTGAAGCCCGTTAAATTTTTAATAGTCTGAATCGATAACCGATTATCACATATTGTTACAATGAATTTAACATTAAGTTCTTTCAAAAACATTCGCAAGTCATTTCGTTAAAAAGTTTGTTTTAAGTAATAAAGAAAGATTCATGCAAATCAGATATATAATATGAATATATACACCCTTTAAGTCTAACCATTATACAATGTGGAAAAAAAATATGAATCCATAATAAGTTCAGAGTATTGGAGTTTATGTTTGATGGAACAGTGTCCAATTTAATATTCATCCTTCACTAAAGCAAGGCTTCACGATTGAGAAAAAGGTAAACTGGTAATTTAACATTTATCAAAATCATAGAAAATTTAATTTATTTGAACATATATGTGCACTTTTCAATTAACAATATTTAGACATTTATTTTATAGAGTAACTATTATCTATAAATGAGATAAAAATTTCCAGAATTCTGTACAAAGCAAGCCATTAAACATAGAATTATGAAAGTTTAAAGTATATTTCGTATTGGGTTTCTACAAAAAATTTTATTTTTATTAATTAAATATTATCTGAAATGTTAGCTTTTTTTGTAAATAACTTCGAGGAATATTTATTTCAATTATATTTCGAATTATATTTTTTATCTGATTATATTTTTTACAATCGGATTATTTTTTTTATTAACGAATTATATTTTTAATTAATTTGTATTCAAAATTTCAACGTTTATTGGGAATAACTTCGGAGTGTATTTATATAATAATTCTGATTATTTTTTATCGTATTATATATTTTTTTATTAATCAAATATTAATCGAACTTTTAACGTTTATTGTAAAAAGAATATTTATCGCGGAATATTTATAGCAATTATGTTTCTGATTATATTTTTATTAATTGAACATTATTCAAAATTTTAACGTTTATCGTAAATAATTTAAGAGAATATTTATCATCAAAACATTTTTGGATTGTTTCAAAACTTAAAATATTAGCTAATCAGCATTATACATATTATTTAAAAGTATTTTGTCTTTTATTTATATAAATTTCCCCAATATAGTTTTAGGCAAAACTTTTCTTTTTTATATAATCATGCGCAATAAATTGCAAGAAAATGAATAATCGTTTGTTTATGTTTATTCAATGGATTTCTAGATGTTAAGTGAAGTAAGTATTAGAATTTTGCAAGTCATTTTTAATTAATGCTTTTAAGCAAAATGATGTATGGTTGATGAACATAATATTTCTTTTAATCTGATGCACTTTCTGAAAATACGTGGTGTAAAATTCCTCGTGCGCAGAATTCAATGGATGTTGTAAGCATTTAAGGCCAATCAAGATTACAAAAATATCAAGCTATAATCTCTCTGACAGAATCTAATAACACCTTTTTCTTTGATTGACTATGATAAATTTAAACAGCGTTCTTCCATACGCATTTAAACTCCATAATTCAAAAACTAAACAATCTAAATTCATTGAATTTAAGATGGAATTTTATTATTACAGTTCTAGATCAGTATGACGTTTTGAATTGAATTCTCCAAAGGATTAATTCTTCTGCTCAAGCTTTTGTGAAAGCGATTAGCTCACACTCGTTATTGGCTAGAACGATGACTTTTAGAATGTGGTCTATGGATAAAGCTTCTTTTCCTAATGGGGCAATTTGGGAAGTTGCCATATAAGTCAGAAAGTCTCGATTTTACTCTTAATACAGCAATGTTATTATAATTGGGTTGCCACATTTCTGATTATGGGAGATACCTTACATAATTATAAAAGGATATCAAGGCATTAATGATCCCTTCATGAGTGATCACAATAGCCATTGTGGTATCAACATTCTGATATAACTTATCATTTATAAAGGAATTAAAACTGTAGACTTATATGAACTTTTATATTCTACAGGTCTAAATGCTGAAGTCCCCCTGAGTGCACAATTAATTCCTCAGTGTGATGGAATTAAGTCTTAAGTCTACCATATTGTGTAAATATACAAGAAAATGGAAGGGGGAACTCTCTAGCTGGTTTGTATTTAAGGATCAGAAAGTTGAACATCTGCAGCTCTCAATACTAATACTCTCTCGAGATACAAAAACTTTATTTCAAGATTGTCGAGAAGTCTGATTATTCCAAGCATTTATTTAAAAATCAAAATTTTAACAAATAAATTTTGATTTTCCCAAATTTTAGAATGTAACTCAAAAGGCTAATTTTAAATTCGGCTTATGAGTGATTATTCCGGAGAAATTAAGAATATAAATAAAAAACGCAAAATTAAAAAAATAATATTAATTTTCCTAATATCACTTTGTACACAAACTAATTTTTTTAATATCCCTTAAAAAATTTAACGTGAATACAATATAAGCTATGTAAAAGTTCTTATTTTTTATTTTTTAAACCTTTTATAATTGCACAATCAATGAAGTTAATTTCTTAAAATTAGAATTTTTGTAATAAAAAATATATATTAATATCATATCCCCTTTAAAGATCGAAATTTATTTCTAAAAAACATTTTTAGACTACATATCATTCATTTGGTTAAAATATTCACATAAAATTCTTTTTATATAGGAATTGACGCTGAACATACAGATTGGAAAATGCACGCTTCTGCAAGATTTCGCCTTATTTGTATTTTGATTGCCAAATTACTACTTTCAAGAGCTGCTAAAATTGGTAGGCTTTTAGTTTGAGATATTTCTCATTTTTATGAGAAAAATTCAAGATTATTTTATCTACCCCAAAATATAACCTATTTTGGAAAATTCATTCTCCCACAAATTCTAATACGATTTCTATTTTGATTGCCAAATTACTATTTTCAAGAGCTTCTAAAGCGCATAAGATTTCATTTCTTTATATTTTTTTATCATAACAAATTTTTATTTAATTAGGTAGTATATATAATACAAAATATACCCTATTTGGAAAATACATTCTGATACAAAAAGATTTCATTTCTTTATATTTTTTTATCATAACAAATTTTTATTTAATTAGGTAGTATATATAATACAAAATATACCCTATTTGGAAAATACATTCTGATACAAATTCGTACATGATTTAATTCAAAATTAAATAGTAATTTGATTGTCAAATTACTATTTTACAAGGTTTTCTAAAATTGGTGGTCTTTTATTTTTCAATATTTTTCATCCTAATAAAAATATTAAAAATGATTCATGCAATACATACGCCCCTTGTTTCGTCGAAAGCTAAATATTTCATTTTTTTACAAATGTTGCATGAGATTCTATACAAGAATGGTAATTGCTTACTCCAAAATTATCATCAGAAAATGAAATTAATAAAAAAATAATAGCATTTAAAAATTCCATAAAAATTGAGTATAATATTTGGAATATCAGTTACTTGTTGACAGTCGAATATTAAGAAGGAAATTTCAAAACTTTATTAATTTTTTTAAAAAACCGGAAAAAGAACTTTTATAAAAATGAAAAAGACCGAATATGAAAATTATTGAGTTGAAAATATTTAAAACTTGAAAATACATGTTTAAGCTTAGTATAGATCTGTCTCTCAAAACATTTCTTTATTCCATATTTTTAATATTCACCATTATTTATATTACCATCTTGACTGCTCAAAAAAATATGGATTCATTTCATTGCTAGTTCATTCAAATTCTTCAAAGCTGCATGTCCTGTGGAAGTATATCTTCAAATCAAATACAGCAAATAAGTCAAAAGAATATCTAAACACATTTATAACTGCTTCTTATATTGTTAGTCCGAATACAACCAAAAATGGTTTAAATGATTTGTTACAAATGGTTTAATGATAGTTTATGGTAATATTAGTTCGAATACATTGAAAATGGTTTAATTATTTGTTAAAGGGAATGGTTATAAAATGTTTCATTAAAACGAATATTTCTATGTAAATAATTGTAGAATATATTGCATTATACACCTTTTATTTTTATCTTAAAAACTTTTTATGCGTTATTTACAGTTGTACTCTTTGATTCATATGAAGAAGCCTCCATTAATATCTTACACTCGGTGAGAAAATCTGTGGGGAAACATATCACTCTAAACAATTATACCGGGGATGTATGTTTCCATAAAAATCGAGTTGAAAAAAGCGTTAGGTTTTTGAGTCATGCTTTCAAGAGTAAGTATTATAACACTTTTATATTTACAAGTTTGACACTATTTGTAACTGTCCCTTGAATAATGTGTCAAACGTACAAAATGTCTCGAAGGACAGAATAACGAACTTCGAATTATAAGATTTGTCATTTCAATTACTTGTTGACAGTCGAATATTAAGAAGGAAATTTCAAAACTTCATTAAATTTTTTTAAAAGCCGGAAAAAGAACTTTTATAGAAAAAAAACTGACCGAAAATGAAGAATATTGAGTGGAAAATATTTAAAACTTGAAAATACATGTTTGAGCGTAGTATAGATAATTTTTTCAAATTTACTTTATTATCTTCTACTTTAATAATATCGGACAGCGTAATTTTTTTTTTTACGAAGTCGTAAAAAATTATTTTCATTAAAAAATGATAATATTATTCTGTTTTTTGGCTGAATTTCCTCTTCAAGAATATCATAATAATACAGAATATTTATTTCATCCTAAAGCACTGTTTATTCATGATGTAAATATTCGCTTTAATATTTTTTATGCAAATAATTTCGCTGTTCAGTTTTTAGAAAGAGGATGACAAGTCCACCAATGACAATGGAATAATAATTCAGATTCAAAGAGTTGTAGATTAATTACTGTAACAGTTACATCAAAGTAAAATATTGCCTCAAAATTGTAATCGAAGAATAGAATTTAGAATATATATAAATATTTTTATTAATAAGATATTACATTTCGTTTGAAAGCACAATATCTTATCTTTTGTAGAATATCTTACACATAGTAACAAAACACAAAAAAATAATAAGATGTAATTAGAACAAAATCTTATTATTCGAAAGGCAGAAAGAATATTCATTGATCATATTTTATTCTTTCAGTTAGAGATTTAGTTGCAGAAGGCATGGTAGCACTCTTGGCTGTATCAAACAACAATTCTATATTGGAAAAACTTGATTCAGAATCTGAACCATTTGCACTGCCGCTCTTGACGACTGTGAACACATGTGATGCCCCCTGTGCCTTCCCACATATATCCATATCTCAACAAATGGAGCTTGTAATTTTTGATTACTTAACGGAGGAATTAATTAAGGAAGTGATTATGCTCTATGAAGATGGAAATGGTAAATTTTTACTCTTTGAACCTACTTCTTTGTAAAACTTGCGTTATGCCTACTGTCTTTCAGCCGATTATCACATCTTAAAAAGTGAAAATAGTAATTTTTAAATACTGAAAAGATAAGCTCATAAATGAAAGGGTTTGTGTTCCATGAAGAGAGATATGGTAAAATTTTAATCTTTGAATTATCTGATTTTAAAAGTAGATCTTCGTTATTTTTAAGTGATGAAAATTTTAATAAAATTCTTTAATTATTTACCTATTTTTTCTTTTCCTCTCTCTATTTTAAAAGTTTTTTTTAAAGGAAATCAATACTTTTTACTTTATTTCATTGAATAATTGGTAAGAATGAAAAGAATGTATGTATTTTTCGATATATACGTGATAGTATTTATGTTTAAAAGCTGTTTTTTTAATGTAACTACTTGCTTTTATTTCCTCTATAAATAAAGTATCTATACTTAAGAAATTTTTAAATAAAATTTAATTTCTCTAAATGAGTATTTCTAATGAGTTTCAAACGTTACCAAACATCAATTCAAAATCTAGTAGCTCAGATATTTCTCGTGGTTCATATAAGTAAGTACAAGGCGTCCATAATTAAACAATCCTATTTTAAAGTTGTCTACAGGCGAAATTATTGTTCAGAAAATTATGAAATTTTCTATAGAGCATAACAAAGGGACGGAATTTGTTTGAGGGAATAAACAAAATAGTTCAAAATTTCACCACCAGGGACTGTTTTTCAAATGATTTACACATACATTTATCATGTTTTTGACAGATTTAATTGCAACAAAACATGTTCAACTTGAAGGCCATCATTTTTCGCTATCATTAGAATAGTAAGATAGCATGTTCCACAGTCGACCATAGTAAGCACGTTAATGCCTCTCAAACACAGTTTTCATGCAATTTAGAGCTCCTCCACACATTAGTTGTTATGTAAAGGATGTTCTCCATAATCATTTTACAGAAAAACGTGTCACCAGCCGTCACTTTTGTTATCTGTGACCTCTCCTGTCTCCAGACCTAAATCCATGTGACTTTTGGTTTTGGTGACATTTAAAACATCTGGTAAGTCGTGATAATCCAAAAACATTTACCTGATTTAAAAAGTAGCAACTAACAACATGTTCTTACCATTTCTCAGAACACACTACGGTCAACTGTGGAGCATGCTATCTTGCAATTTCAGACGGTAGCAGAAAATGATGGCTGTCATGTTGAACATATTTTGTTGTAATTAAATTTGTCAAAAATGTGCTAAATGCATAATGCATTTGAAAAACTGCCCCTGGTGACGAAATTTTGAGCTATTTTTTTATTCTCTTAAACAAATTCCTGTTCCTTCATAATGCTTTATACAGAATTTCATAACTTTCTGAACAATAATTTCGCCTGTTGACAACTTTAAAGTAGGGTCGTTTAATTATGGCACCCAGTTTTTCTCAAGGTTTGGTTGTTTTTCTAATAAAACTTGAATATAAAAAAGATTATCCACACATAGCAAAAATGATTTCATGTATGTGTGTAAAATATCATCGACAAAAACATTGTTTCATCCAGTTTCCGTTTTCAGATGGTCTGCTTCTTTCTGAACTTCTGTTTTCGAACGGAGCTCGAATATCTCATATAAATGTCGCAGAAAGTTCAAAATATTTGAAAATCTTAGAGAGTTTATTGTCGTCCCCGAGTACAACTGGCCTGAGGGGTGTAAAAAAAGTGTTGATATTACTCAGCAATGGACTCAAGTCGAAGCATCTGTTGGAATATGTAAGACATTTTCTTTTAATGATTACTTATATGATAATTTTATGTCGAAGTTTGCAAAGAGTAAATACTGAAATAGCCGAAAATGATCGACTTCAAGATATTGATAATTCTTCCAACCCTCCCCCAAAAGAAAATAGATCTTTAATAATGTTTGTCCATCTGTCTGTAACCGCAATATCTTAAAATTATAGCTAGTTGGACAGATGTCGATTAATATATAGCTTTTTCATTTAATTTATACAAAGTTCTATTTGTTCATACATTCCATAACCATGTGAACAAATGGTAACTCAAGGATATACACAGCAGTGTCAAAAAAACTGGTACATTGACTTATAAACGTGTTGAGTTCAAATAAGCCTAAATGGGCCGCAACACGGCAAGGAATGGATTTAACTAACTTGTAAAGAAATTATTCAGACATTTCAGATCGTGATTCCTGCGGAGCAGCTCACAAAGTCATGGGAGTGCGAGGTGATGCAAATTTCCTTAGGACATCAAGTTGCAAAACATCCCATATATGCTCAATATCATCCCATATATGTTTATAGGAAAATTAGATGGCCAAGAGAGGAAACGAAATTTTACAGAGAGCACCTCAAGCCACTTGGTAGCTACTGTAGATCTGTGGGGTGGCGCATTATTCTGTTGGAATTGTTCAGGTCTATCGGAATGCATACTGAATGTGAATGGATGCAGGTGGCCATAAAGAATATAAACGCACTTCTGACATATAGGCTTCGAGTTTTGGATTCAATTCATAAAAATTTTCTCGTTTATATCTCCATGTTTTTGCGAGTAGATGTGTGATTATATTTATGGCAGGATTATACTTAAACAGAATTTGATAAATTTAGAAAATAAGTAAATATTGTCATCAATATCGTGAAGTTTGATAAAAATTTTGGAATTAATTAGTGAAAAAGAAGATATTCGAAATCTTCAATATTAAAAAATTCCAAAAGGTTTAATTTTATGTTAATAAATGAGAAGGTTTAGGTGGTAAGTGTGGATTCTCCCGCTGTACAAATTAAAAATTTCTTAGCGCTGTTCCTATGTAATCGAATACTTACATGTGACTTTCAAAGCATAGTTAAAAAGGAATCTTCATTACTTATTTTATGCAGCTGAGGTTTTTCTATTATCACCAATAAAATCCTATAAATTACTCTAAATAAAATCTATCTGGTGAAATTTTCACGGCTTATTTTCTCATATGAGAAATATATTTAAAAAAATTATAGCATTCGTCAAAGTTCGAGATTTTGACTTTTTGAATCTCCACGTTTTAAACTTCCCTGGGTTAAAAAACAACAACACACATTTGTGGTATTATGTCTATATATCTGTCCTCATGTGTGAGTAAAAAGAGTAACTTAAAAACACTTTAACCTAGATGAATGAAATTTAGATCTAATGTGCGGATTTCAAGCAAATTTTGAATGGAGTGTATACCGAGTGTCTACCTAGCAAGGTGTGCCAGGTTAGGTCGATAAAAATTTGAAACCTGTTTTAATTTTTTAAATGTATATTTTAATCAAATTTTGATTCGTTTTTATCACAAATGAAACTTTTATCGGTTCACGTACATGTTTCTGTTGTTTCATATGGCAATTGTCATGGACAAGCCAGCAGGCGAAGTCAACGATTTTAAGCCGAGGGAGCGTCACTTGTTTCAGTAGCGCCATCTAGAGCCAAGAGTACGACTTAGCTGCTTCATTAATCAGTAGTTCTGGGCACCAAAACTGAAGGTTAACTTAGTCCCAAATGTTCATTTACTTTAGTTTGGCAGAGTGAAAGAGTTTTCACATTTTGGCTGACCTTACTAGGAGTATCCTGACATAGCTCCGCCAAGAAACACCTCCAGCGCCAAGACGAGACAATAGAGCAGGATTTTGGAGAAAAAAAATTATATATCTGTAAATCTATTACATATTTAAACCAATTAGAAAGAAAGGAGAGTGCCCAAAATCTATATGCACAGCAAAATTTATGCTTTGTTTTCTTCCCCATGCTAAAGGAAGTACAAGTTTATGTTATGTTAGTATAGGTGAAAGTCGATAGGAAAATACTCCCATTGATTTTATCTTTTTTAATAAGAATATCAGACATGATTTTTATTATGGAACATATCTTGGAAAAATTTCTTTTTCAATTTTCACAGATAATGTGCAATATGAAGTACAACATTCAGACTAAGATTCTTGTAGTTGGTGGACTTCAGAAGTGGCAGGAAATGTTGCTCCATGTGAGAGCATATGAGGTGGATTTAGTTGTTTTCAGTAGAGATTCATCTCTCGAAATTGGCTATCCCTTTGCCTTGGAAGTGAGCGGTATTTTTGTATACTTAATTTTTAGCAGTTATCTGATTTTTGGGTATATAATGATTTTTGGAATAAAGTTTCCAGAAAATAAAAAGGAAAATCACATTTTGAGCTTTAAAAATATTTTTAAAAAACATGCATTCATTATATGTTTTTTAAATCAACTAAAATACTCTTGGGGTATTTTTTAACCTAATAAATATTTTAATGGTTACATTGTAAAATTGCTTTCAATACAAAGAAGTCTGATACTTCATTATTAACAATGTTAGTAAAATTGATTGTAATTAAAAAATTGTTTTATGGAAATTCTAGACCCGAAAGCCTTCATATATGCTAAAGACATTTTGTGAACGTATATGCTTTGTTAAAGTAATTTTAGGATCTTAACCAAAGTCTTTTAGAATATTTCTAATGTTTTTCATGAAAAACAGAGATTTATAAAAGATAGCATCCTCTATATTTTTTAACTTTCTAAAATCCAAAATCTTCTGATTTTTGAATTGTAAACACCTTATTTTTCAACCAATGCTGTTTTAGAACGCCAATAGCACGCTAAAAATAATTACGTGATTTATATTGTATAAAAGATTATTAGTATTCCTGTAATAGCACGATTTTGTCATTATTTTTTAACTATATATGAAACCGCGAAAGTGTATGAATTCAAATGTACTAAAATAATTTCGAAAATTAAGATTTCGTGAAGAAAAATTAAATAGGTGGACATATTATAGAAACATTGTTCAAAATTGTTAAAACATTACTTTCTCAGCACTACACATCAAAATAGAATACAATACTTTTCGATTCATTAAAAAAATCTTAATTAGTTTTAGTTTTGCTAACTTTCAAACTAAAGTAAACAAAGTAATAAAAAATCATACTATTCAATATATTATAATATAGTTTGAATAATGCTTTTCCCGATAAATTTTTTCTATTTATTTATTATTTTTATTTTTTTACTGAAGGAAAACATTTCTTATGAGTGGCATGTAATAATATTCAGAATAAATTTTCCTATTGATCTAAAATCTCACTTTTTTTTCAAAGGAAAAACATTGATATTTTCTTGGAAAATTGATATTTTCCTGTTTTATTGCCTCTTTCTATTTTTATCTACATTAGATACCATCCACTGAGTTCCAAACTCAAGTGGATGTAGAACACAAACGATTACCAAAGAATCAACAAGAGAAAGGAAAAGCTATTTTACACAATATACAAGTAAGTTTATTTTATTAAGCCAAATAAATCTCGGAATACCACAAGACCCCATACCTAAACTAGTATCAGTGATTTGGAAGCTTATTTCACAGAATTAATTTCCAATATCGGTAGAAATAAGCTGCCAAAGGTTTGGCAAAATTTGAGGCAAATGATTATTGTAAACCAAGAGGGGAATTTTGGTTATGTCAATACTTAAAATCGTTTGACTTATCTTAAATGAGTTTTTTATAAATCTTATCTAAATGGGTTTATTTATTTTATCTAAACGTATTTTATTTATCTCTTATTTAATTTATATTATTTTGATTAAAATATTTCATACTTGTGTTTAGCTATTTAGAATCAGAAGGTTCTTAAAACACAAGTCATTCTTCAGCTCTTTCTAAAAAGAATCTACCAAATATTCACTCCAAACTCATGTCAGTTCTGCACCCTCCAACGCCCCCTTTTTTTATTGTGAATATTATATTTTAAGAATGGGAGAGAAAATTTATTTAGATATGTTGCTGTAGGGTGACATCAAGTAAGTAACAAAAGAAAAAGGAAATATATGTAATTATGGCATTTCAAACTTGAACAGATTATTTTTTTTCAATGATGTATCCTTTAAATCAATGTAATAATCCTTCGTTGAATAGCAATCAGGAAATACATTCTTCCTATTCCTTCTTATTTTATATTCCAACTGTCGGCATTGGAGTCCATCTGGTTTTGCAGGAATTTTGGAAGTGTTTACTTTCAATAAAGTTTCTAATTCAGAAATTATTATTTATGGTTATCACAGCAAAAGGTTTTTAAACATCAAATTGTGTTAGAATTGTAAATGGTGCAATTTTAATATTCTTACTGTGATTGTTTTGTGTATAGACCTAACTAATGAAGTCAATTCTTATGATTTCATATATTAATGATAAGTGTAACTAATCACTTAATCTAATTATAACTTATTTAATACAATGCTTCTTATCCTTTGAATAAAAATTCTCAACTGATTCCAACTTTAAAATGTTGCAGCGAATTTAATTTGTATTGTGACACATTTTATTTCATCCATCAATTTCTAGTATTTTTAACCAGCACGTAAATGGCAAATTTTTCAACATTGTTGTTCTTGAGCGGACCATTCATTCTAGGGGTGGATATTTCGGTTATTTTCTAAATGAGAATCAAATTGCCCTTTATTGCGAAAAAATATATTTTTGAAATAATGAATGAAATGAACTTGCGTTACTGAATAGAGGACTGAAAGTCGTTAATGATTTTAACTGAAATAAAAACTCAAACATCCTTTTCTCGAGTTAAAATGTCAAATAAACATACCTTTGCAATGTGCTAAGCCTTAAATATAAAATGTTCTTGAGAGGAAATTTCATGAATTCATGAACAATAAAAGTGTGCCAAGCAAAACAGAAAGTATTGTAGTTCAAAAAAAATTTTAAAAACATATATAATAAGTAAGGACACTGTATGGGATGTAAATAAACTGTATTAAATAAATGAAATATTATTAAAAACAAGAAAAGTTAATTAAACCTATTCTTTATCCAAAATGGATGGAAATTCCATAAAAATACAAATGTATTATACAAAGCTGAAAAATAAATTTAACTTTAAAGTAAAATTGAAATCCTCAAAATTGTGGAAGCAAAATTCGGTTTCCCATAATGCAAGATAGGTTTAATTGTAAAATAGAATTCAATGCTTAAAAATTATAGGTTCAGAAATTGGTTTCCTCGTATGCTCACATTTGCCATTAAGATGATTTTCCGTTTTAGATCTCAAATTTTCTGGGAATAAAACCTTCCATTTATTTCTTCTGAAAAACCTTTTTTCCAATATCTAAGATTGCTTTTGATCCCTTTCTTTTCCGCATGAATTGTCCTTTTATTTCATTATCCTGTCCTTTTTATGAATCTCTAATCTATGTAATATTACGCGAATCTTCTTTCAAAGTTGAAATTCATTCTTCTAGGCGGAATTAAACCACAGTTGTGCTTGCGATCCTCAGGATGAGTATATAGTGTGGAGGAGTTTTGCGGTATCTGGTGGAATTCAGAGTTTGCTTCCTGTTGCCATGTGGGGAAATGATACTGGATTACTTCCAATACGACCCCTTCTCTTAACAAATCCTATACTTAGAATCCCTTTGATAAAGGTGAGATCATATATATGATAAGTTACATCAGACATTTTAATTACATTGTGTTTGAAATATGTCAATTTATCATATGATATTTGCCATATTCGTCTGTTAGACCCAAATTTATTCGTCAACTAACCAACTATCAGAAGCAGATGAGAGCATTTGCAGAAAGACAAAGAAGAATGAAGCTTAGAAAGAGCCACTAAGAAACATTAACCCTTTGCCCTCCGAAAAAAATTAGATGCAAAATTTTTCACCTAATACAAAGATTTGTTCATTGCTATGAAAAATAAATATACATAATTCTTTTAAGAGGAATTTCTTCGAAAAATTAATCTACATCTCTTAACCATTATGTAGGCGTTTTTAACAAATTTGAAAAATAAATAAATAAAACGTTAAAATGATGCACAATCTTGAATGGTGAGTGAGTCAGTCCTTGGAGTGCAAAGGGTTAAAACTTTACCAAATATGGTTATTTTGATGTTGATACATTTTATATATTCTATAAAGCAAAGAATAAATCTCTTTCTGAGTTACTAAGAAATATTAAGGTTGTAATAAATATGACTGTTTTGGGCTCGATGTATTTTCTCTTATATATTATACTTATTAATATATATAATCACAAAAATATTATGGAAGAGGAAAATCCTGCCGGCTTTGGCAATTCTTGATTCACGCAAGCTCTCAAATTATTAAATATTAAGGTTTTAATAAATATGACTGTTTTGGGTTCGATGTATTTTCTCTTATATATTATACTTATTAATGACTTTTCTTATATATTATACTTATTAATGACTTTTCTTATATATTATACTTATTAATGACTTTTCTTATATATTATATTCATTAATATATATTATTACATATATAGTACGGAAGAGGAAAATTCTCCCTGATTGGCAATCTTTGATTCACACCCCTCCTAATTTATCAAAATAGACTCGTCTAATATCATGCTAACGCGTCAGAGCCAGGATATAATCTTTTAAATCTATTTTAACAAAAAATGCAAGTGTATTGACACAACTGGCTTATTTCAAAAACTGTGTTAATGGTTCCTTGCAAAAGGACGCTTTATCGTTGCTATATCACGCCATTCAATTTAAAATATCACTTTAATAGTTGAAGAATAAATACAGATTTTTCGAAATTTATTGAACATAGGCTGTTTGCTATTTATTAACTTAAAATCGATGTTGTTTCAAAGGCAAAATTCATTGATACAACTGTCGCTTGAATCTCTCATGTTAGATTATATAAAAATTCTGTTCTTTTTTGGGAGAATGATGATTAATTTAAATCGAATTCCATTGTATTTAGTTTCTTCTCTTTTTCTGTCTTCCTGACCACCATTTATTATGAGAAAGGATATTATCAATACTTTGCGACGATAGAATTCCGCTACCGGAAACAATATAATCAGGAAATCCTTAAAAAATATTGAAAATTAGATTTTCAGCTTAGTCAGATAAACCTCTTCTTAATTTATGAAAAACAGGCGGAGATTGTTTTAATCGTTTCATAGTGTCAGTAGATGCAGAAGTTTTGTTCAATTTCAGTGTAAGTTGTTTATATAGAAATAAATAATTACATCAAAAGTTCTTATCCATTTTCAGCCATCACCATTCGCGAATGGGAATGTATCTCACAAAGACAACTTTTTGAAACGTATCATGGAAGCGTTCAGTCAGAAGCTTCATTTTAGGTGAGTATTTTAACTTACTATATCATTTCAATATTTTAGCTTTCTATTTTTTGTTGCGTAAATACAATAAAGAATTTTTAAACCTACACACACACACAAACACACACACACATATATATATATAT
>JAOUZG010036553.1:0-13159 GCA_026289955.1 Argiope argentata | reverse complement strand
AGCTATCACAACGATCTCATTGATTAAAAAACCGAAAGATTCCTCGTTTTCATAATTCATGTGACCGTGACGAGACCCAGTCCTTCACAGCGTGCTTTACTTCACCTTACGAGTGTAAGTTCTTCCCTTTGTGAGTTTTTCAATGGACCAAACACATGAAAATCGCCGAGTGCTATGTCCAGGCTGCAGGTCAAGCTGCTCCCATTTGCACCTGTACAATTTCAAGAGTATGGCCTTGGAGACGTGTGGTTGTGCTTTATCATGGAGCAGAACCATTCCCTCAGTGAATAGCCTCGGTCTTTTGTTCTTGATGGACTTGCGTAGTTTTTGAAATATCTCACATTACACATAAGAGTTAATGGTTCTTCTGCACTCAAGGAATGCAACAAGTTGTGGATGTTGGACAGCGAATTTAAGGGCGCTGTGAAGGACTGGGTCTCGTCACGGCCACAGGAATTCTGCGAACAAGGAATCCGTCGGCTCGTTAATCTATAGTATCGTTGTGCTCAGCCTTATGGTGTTGGATTAAAGTCTTCATTTATACATACAGTGTCGTTTCGTACCTTTTCATTTGAGCACCCATTGTATTAGGAAATAATATTAATGGAAACAAATTCAAGCTTAGAACTTATTTATGCTACAAATTTTCGATCTAAAGATTTGAATCTCCTTGAAATACTTGTTTTTCATAGAAATTTTATTGAGTTAAATTTTATCTAATGTTCTGGAGTTCTGTTGCAGTTACACATTTTTGAAACCCCCGGAAGCTTCAGGGAAGAAGGTCTATAACTGGACAGGTGCCATCGAATCGCTGTTGAAAGGTGTAAGTAGGATGCATCTTTTTTTAAAAAAACAAGAATAGAAAGTATTTGAAAACTTCAATAGCAATAGTAACAAAATGCCACGCTTTATTTCATCACAAAAATAGTATAATCATAGTCTTTATTTGAAATATTTTTACTTCAACAAACTTCCAGATAATTATCTTGTACTACATTCATTTCTCGAAAGAAAAATGAAAACGACAAATACAGAGATATTATTAACCCTTTGCACTCCATGGTGCATCTTGGGCACCATTCAAGACGGTGCATCATTTTGATGTTTAATTTACTTATTTTTCAATTTTGATTAATGGAAATACCTACAGAATGGTAAAAAGACGGAGAAATTCAATTTTTAACACACACACAAATTTGGAGCAAAAAACAAGCCTTTGTATATTGAATAATTATGCATCGAAGTACTTTTCCGAGTGCAAAGGGTTAGTTGAAAATGAGATCAAAGTTTAATAAGGTGATAATAACAACAAAAAACTTCTTGCATCTAAAACTCCAATACAAAAAAAATTAGTAAAATTATATTAATAATTTATAATAAATAAGAATAAATTAAAGCCACAATTACAAAACTCCCTGTTTTATTTTGATATGATTTTAATGTACTGAAATCTTTCTTAATAAATGCTCTACAAAATGGTATAAATATCTCGGATATCCATTAGTTATTTCTCGAGTATTTTTGGTTCCAATATACAAACACTTTCAAGAGACTTCATTTTATACTATGTGTGGATATAGATAAACATACATAAATTTAGTGGATTTAACTAAACCAGAGGGTGACCGAGCTCCGCTCGGAGAAAACAGGTATCGAAGCTAACTCGAATATTTAAATTTTCAATTGTGATTTATCAAAACAATACATGCCATAAGAAAATTTGTGAAACCAATGGTGAAAAGATAACTGGTCAAAGTGCACCATTGTAAACTATTCTAAACAAAGTTAAAGTTTGGAAAGGGAACTATTCTATACAAAGGTAAAGTTTGAAAAGTCATAGGAAATAAAATCGTATTATAGTATAAGATAAAATTAAAACTTAAGCTCCAAGCATGCGTTACGAGTAAAAGGGAAAAAATTATCTTATTAATATGTTGCCATCAGATTGATAAAAACTCAAATTTAAAAAAATAAACTATTATTGCGCATTAAACATATAAAAATGCAATTTTTATCACGTGTCTGCATGAAATGAAAAAATATATATATATGAATATTGATATAGATGGCATATTGGCTATAGATGGCAGCACGTTACCACTTAATTTAAGTAGCCATTATGGCGAACTAATAAAGTTTGAAAATATCCTATCTGTAACTCCGAACTGCTCAACCGTAGCGCTTCAAAACCGGCGCCAATCGATTCCGCGTGGCCAAAAACCCCAGACCCCCAAGTTTACCGGAGTTTATTAATTCTGGGGCGATTTTCGACTTGACAACCATTCCTCGTATTATAGTATAAGATATGCACAAAAAGCTATGTAGAAGTAAGATTAAAATAAATAAAAATAAAAATAATGAAATCTACAGCCGCAAATTATCCTGTGAGAATATTTTTTAGCATTATGTGTCTTAATTAATTTAAGTCATTAAGTAGTTTAAACGAATTTGGAAAAACAATACTGGTAAAAGCAGATAAACTTTTTTAAAACGCATCTGCTTTCAAAGAAGCATACATATTAATGATGCAATACTGGTAAAAGCAAGCAAAACAATATCTGCGATTGAAAGACATTAATGAATATTACCATTTATGCTCACTATGCCTACGCGACTTTGAGCTTCAATTATTTGTTGCCTTCAAGTATTCAAAACCTAACTACAAAAACAAAAACATATTCTCACAAGATAAAAATATTATGCTAGAAATCTAATCATAATTTTTTATTAATATATATACACACACACGACAAGTTTGGTAGTTTTTTTTCTCTTTCTAATTCTATAAAAATTTCTGTAAAGTGATATTTGATATAAAATCAAACATTACAATTTAAAAAATTGATGCTTACATTGTTACTTCTCTCTCTCTCTCTTTCTTTTTTCCTGAAGGAAGCAGATATGATACCATTTATGCCCATGAATTTACAGCACGATGCTGTAGAATTTACTAGACCAATTGCTTACACCTCACAAGGGATGCTCGTTTCTTCTCCAAAAGAACCCCCCCAAAGTGTTAATTTACTTTAGAATCTATCATAAGAAGGTATTACTTTCGAAATATATCATAAAAGTGAAATTCATGTACTGGACATCGATATTAGGTGCTTACGTATTAGACGCCAACGATCGCCAATGGTTTAGTAACTAATTGGTGGCGGATTTAAATTTGGCGATGGAGTTGGATGGTCTAATACGTAAGTACCTGATATTTATAAAACGCTAACGCATATTCGACATAAACTGCTCTTGTCATTAAATATCAAATGGCATCAGTCAAAATGTAAACATCTTCCGAATTTCAGATTACTTCATTGTTTATAGATGCAATTCAACACTTTGCTTGGTTGTTAAATGAAAATACAAAATATTAAATGTTCTGAAAAAGGTTTTTTCGCAGAATTATCAAAAAGTCCATTCAATCAAAGGAAACAAGATATAAAAGGAATCGAGAAATAAGCTTCAAACAAACTTCAATTAAGTGCCAAAATAAGCTTAACGGTCAAAAGTTAAAGCATGCAATGCCTCCGACATCTGTTGAAGGCACCGGGCAGAATTTTTTAACAAAAAGAATATCCTACGGTTTCACTAGCCGCGGGAGCGAGAACCTAGTAGCTTCGCTAGCACCTTGAACATAAGGACTGTGTGGGTAACAGAAACAGTGCATAATCAAAAGAAGAAAAACAACAGAGGAAGAAGTAATCAAACTGTTCTCCATACAAAATTTCAAACAAACATTATTTCCTAAATTCATCAGCTCGTAAATATATATAGTATATATTCCACTCACCCTTCATCCATTCGATTCGAATTACTGACTTCCATTCCACTATTCTTGCACAATTATCGACATAACTAATTATTAAGGAAACCAACCGTTAGAGCAAAAAAAGAGTTATCAGAACTGCGGAAAATTCCATCTGACTTTTAAAGTAAGAATGCAGACGATTTCGTAAAATAAGAATTCAGACGATTTTTTAAAGCGCATATTGACAGTTAAAAATTTCAAAAAGAATAAAGTTCGTTATTTCGTGTTCACATTAAAAGTAAAATTGCAATATCTTAATAGTTGTAAAAAAATTCTAATTATAATGAAGAACAAAATTAAAATCCTTCATCGATATTTTTTTAATACTTTTAATATAACATTTTTCTTAAAATAATCGTAGTTCATGTTCAACTCAACTATGGTTAAAGGTAGTAAACAAAACAGCGTTAGGGTTGCTTGAAAAGCGTTTCGTTGGTTTGCTATATTGGCGACAAACTCGGTGGGGGGGCACACTAATCCTCACTTTAACCAAAATATCTTTTTAATAATACCAATTTTATTTCCACTTATCCCCTCCCTAATTTTAATAATATTTTGAATTTAATTTTGTTCATAGCACTTTTTAATGTTATGCTGAAACTGAAACTCATCCTTCAAATTATTTAATAGCAAGCTTTTTTCGATTATTTTTCCTTAATAATATTTTCTCTTTCTCTTTCATTTTTTAATTATATACTTTTTATAATCAATTGATTTAATGGATTTTACGTTTTTCAGTCATATAAAATATCAAGGCATATTTTTACAAAAAAAAATACATTCCATATTAATCATTTAAATATCTAAAAATCAATAATCAGGTCAAAAAAGCTGGTCACCATGAGCGGCTAGCATTTATTTAAATATCTTTACTTTTTTCTCCATTTAGAGATTTTCTATTTCATATAATTGTTACTTTTTTTAAAATTATGATTCATCATTCTTATCTTGAGAAAAATTAAGGGATTTATTTTCACCAGAAATCGAAAATATATATGTCCACTGGTTTCAGTAAATCACACATTGCTTGAAATAATCAAATCTATAATATTTCTAAAAAGTAACCAGTCTTTTTTTAAACGTATTCATTTCACACGAAAGGCGTTGTATGGTATAAGATGAATAAATTGTTTTAATTTCTTTAGTTTTTAGCTTACTTTGATATCGCTCACGCTGAGTAACGTAATAAATTGCACACATATTTTATCAATTTTTTTGTTTGTTTTTAGCTTTTTTTGATATCGCTCACAACTGAGTACGTAATTAATTGAACACATATTTTATATTTATTTTTCTTTTTAGTTTTTAGCTTATTTTGATATCGTTTACATATGAGTTACGTTATAAATCCTACACATGTTATCATGTCAGAACATGATATTGTCTTGGGAATGAGGTTTTTCTGGCGTCAACAAAAATCCATAGGCGTAAAATTAAAATTTTATTATCTGCACGAGCATTTCAAACAATCAGCTTTTAATTACGCGTTGCCAATGCATTTACAAAAGTCCTGATTTAAAAAGATTAGTTAATGACTATAGCAAATAAAACCTAGAAAAAAGTCATTTTGTGAACGTGATTATATGAAAGGAAATAAATAAGAAATGTGATATTTTTTAAACAATAAATGCGAGGACAATTTTTTAATGCTTTGCAATACTAAAATGACTCATTCAATGAAACGAATAAAAGGAATAAAAATGTAATTTGACTTGCACGAGCACGTGCTGCTTGGCCTTTCAAGAAATTATGTTCTGACATGATACATTGAAATATGCATAACAGATTTCATTTTAATATTTTTTCTATTTTAGTTTTTAGCTCATTTTTAAATTCGCACACATATCAATAACGTAATAAATCGCACACATATTTTATTACTTTTTTCAGTTTATAGCTTGTTTTTTTATTGCTCGTATATGAGTAACGTAATAAATCACAAGCATATTTTATTATTTTTTAGTTTTGAGCTTCTTTCGATATCGCTCACATATGAGTAACGTAATAAATCGCACACATATTTTATTATTTTTCATCCGCGAAAACCATATTTGGAAGGTGTTTCTCCAACAAGCTGCAACATCAGATGTGTGAGATGAGTTTTTCTCTATAAATCTTACCGCTGCCATTATATGAGTGACGTGAAATGCAATGTGTCAATCAAATTGATTCTGATTGAAATAGGCTAAACATATGAAAATAAATCAATAAACAGAGATAACGTGGGAATTTTGTAGAGAAAATTATTTGATCTGATGTGAATTGTAGTATTTACACCAATCGAAGAAATAGGCATAAGTAAAATAGAGTTGCTATAAACGATAGCGTTCATTTAGAATGGTGTTAAGCAGCAACAATTAATGTGTAATTAACTGATTTATCCAGTCTAAGACACCCTAATGAACTGATGTCTCATAAGAACTGTTAGGAGTTTAGACTGAAAATTTTGTAAGGCTAGCAACTAATAATTACAAGTAATGCTGATTAGTAATGATCTAGTGTTCTTTCCGATTACTCTATTATTTTTAAGTATGTTTTACAGTTCGTATAATTAAATAAATCTTATAATAAATAATTTTATTGCTGTTGCTTCTTATGGTACTTGTCATAGGTAAGCCCGCTGATAAAGTCAGCGATTTTAAGCCGAGAGAGAGTCTCTTGTTTTTTCGTAGTGCCATCCAGGACCATGCCATCTCAGCTACTCGTGTTAAGAACTCAATACTCACTTAGTCTTCTTGGGCGGAGCCAGTTTCCAATCATGTAAACATCAAGTGATCTGACTGTTGATGTTTGTATTTTTTCCCCCTCCAGCGAAGAAGCGAAGTTGATCCTGGTACGAGGGGGAGTGTGATCTAAGTTCTATCCCGCGTTACTTAAATGTGAAGTTTTCTAGGCCTGCTACACTATGGCGTAGTCATGTGCCTTTTCCCCGACGGTTTTTCTTATTTTTCACCTAAGGATTTTTGCTGACGCTCATTCCCAAAATAACATCATGTTCTGACATGATAATAAAGCTTGCATTTATGTAATTACATGTCAATTAAAATATGACTATTTATTTGATCAATTAAATATCCTGGACTCTTCAAAAATTATTTTAAAATAGGACTACGAGATAAATTATGATTATTCTTTCATTTTTTCAGGTTTGGATTTTATTGCTTCTCACAATTTTTGCTGTCATCGTCATTATGAAAAAAATTATCGAATGTCGTGCTTGTATTGAGAAGCCTACATCTTTCTTTGGTTGCTTCGTATTGATATTCGGCTCTTTGCTTCAACAAGGTAACATGTATACAATTGTTTTTCTACACTGAAATCTCACCAGTGTTTATAATTTCTCTTCGAAATATTGCTGATTTTACTCATTTAATAAAAAAAATATTCAAACGTATATTATCTCATTTCAGAGTAAGTAATTTTTTTAATAGTTCAGTTTAAAAAATATTTATAAAGATCGTTTAAACACACTGAAAAATGTTTCGAAAAAAGTTAAAACGAGTTTTACTTTTTAATTTGTTTTAGATAATCAGGTGTCTTCGACTGCCGAAGTGTCTAGATAAAGATAGCAATTGCGATAATGTTTATGAAATAATCAAGCCACTAATTTTCAATCACTTCCCCCTTTTCATTTTTAGACTTCTCTAAACAAATTGTTTAGTTAAAATATTTCTGCATGCAAATAAAAAAACTGGATTTATAAAAAGCTGCGTATTCAAAAGTTGCATATCTTTTAAATAGGTCATGTAATGTTTTAATTAAAATTTACTATTGTGAATCATAGATCTTATATTGATTGTAAATCAAATAAATCAAACAATTAAAGACTATAAAAAAGAAAGCTCCGTGAGTTCTGATCCAACTCATTCTGATGTTGCACATATTTTTAAATATGTTGCACATAATTTTATAATAAATAAATAATTTCTCATTTACAGAAATAATTTAATTTCGACTACATTTTTTCTTTATTTCCTTTTATACATATTATAAAGGAAATATTGTAATAGTCAAAACATTTGAATTCGAGATTTTAATGATTTTCTACATTTCAGACGCCCCTGCATTCAAAAAATACATTTTTGTCATTTTATCTGTTTGTAAACAAACAAAGTGTTCGAGTGTAAGTTAATTCGATAAAACGTATAAAACTAAAAAAACATAGATAAAAAAATTTTCACATAGATTTAATATATTTTGATCCGTTAAGGAATGACTATCAGTCGATCTATTATTCCGTATGCATAAAAACGTAATAATTGCAGTGAATTAAATCAACAAAATTTGTTGGCCTTATAAGTCCCATGTCAAATTTTGCTTACAATTAATTAGCGAAAATGACTCTAAAATATATATCCACATAAAAGACCCAATAAAAAATTATACACCCAAGCCAAGTACCTGTATTTGACTACTAAAAATTCTTTAAGGTTTTTCTCTTGTTGTGTCTTTTATTTTTTGGGCGCATTTCTTTTAAGTGTTTAAACAGTTGACTGGCTATTATATAGTTTGAGAATCCAGGCATCATACTTTATGTTTTGAGACAATTTTCAAAATTGAAAGAAATATTTTGTTAAATGTGTGACCAGAAAAAAATATTTAACGATATTGCTGCAAAGAAAAGCATCAACGAAAATATATTTTCATTCTTTCTTATCTTACTTATTTGTAGGTATAATATTTACCAGAGATATTTTGTTTGTATTTAGGAAGTACACAAATTCCTCGTTCATCTTCCTGTCGCATTATCTTGGTGACCTGGTGGTTCTTGGTGATAGTTATCACGACGACTTTCAGTGGCAATTTAGTCGCTTTTCTAGTCTCAAACCAGAAGGAATACGTCGTAAATTCCCTGGAGGAATTGGCGAATCACAAAACAGTTAAGCTGGCCATCAATGAAGAATCTCCCGTCTGGGAAAACATCAAGGTGATGCATTGTTTATATTGTTACGAATTTGTAATATTGCATCCCTACGCAATTTTTCTCCTGGTAAGGAAGATAGTTTGGTACTTTTCCGTTAACCGGAAGCAAAAGTCGCCAATTGTGAACCAAACGCGAACCGAGTTGCCAAGCGAAGCGAATGACAAAACAGTCAACGTAATTCTACATTATTTGGCAATTTTTCGCTTGCACTGGCTAACGGAAAAGCACCGATAGTTTCACAAATATAGTAATTGCTGCTGAAGGAATGCTGAATGATCCCCAACTTTGGCGACGAATTTGACGAGTTTAGTGACAGAAATGAAAAATCTTGAATGTTCGTGAATCTAGAGATATCTCCATTAGGATACTATCTCCGGTGTTTATTCTAAAACCTTCTGTGCCCTATTACGGAGGCTATAAAAATTCGAGTGACGGGCGGCCCTTTTCAGCAACTAGTTGACCCCTCCCTTCGACACTCCGTTGTCGTGAGATTGAGGGTTTTGTCGGCCAAATTTTTCTTAACTTCAGGAAGGTTGTGGAGAGCTGGGTACAAATATATTTTAAAAACCATCTTAAAAGTAATATACAGTAAGCAATTAAAATATCCAAATAAGGTTTAAACAGTAATGCACTGCATTCAAAAGAATCGCCCAATTTGTCTTCTCAGAGAAGTATTAAGACATGAAGTTGAAACATAACTTGTTATGTGAAAAGACACTAATAATAATTTTAAGCATTAATAATTAATTATTCTAAAATACTTAATAAAGAATAGCGAGATCATTTCGAAAGTAAGTGGCGTGAAACTTAACTTGCCTGCAGTAACAACAATTATTATGACTATGTTTTTAAAAAGGTCAAAAGCCACTTTATGAATATTTGTTATGAGGTCTTCGCAAAAGAGATAATCTAGTGAACTAAGTGATAAAGATAATGAATATTAAAACATAGACCAGTCCCATCCGATGCAAGAATCATTTAACTATTTTCGAACTCAAGTTAAAAGTGTGACAAGGTGCCCGTCTTAGTTCGATTTTTAGTGTTGATTCCACAAAACATCTAGTATCTTTCCAATTTTTAGTTAAAATACAGTTTTCACACAACTTTCGATCGGCACTAGTGAACCACATATTCTGAGGACACCGATTTCTTGGCAATCTCCCCTTGAGAATAACTTCGGTCGATATCCTGATGTAATTCACTAATGTTGCGAATCAACAGCTGGTAGACGGTTTTTAGATATTTTATCGTCCTCAGTACAAGATTTGTATACCTTTCTAATCCATAAATCCAACCGAAATGTGTTTTGATATTGGGAAAATAGATTAAGAGCAGTTTTATACCTTTAAACTATTGGGCATGTGTTATATAGGTGTCATTATATCGAATAAAAAAAAGGTAGGGAAAATGAAGTATCGGTCTTCCACTTTATATAAATTAATAATGTACGAGAAAACATCTAAATAAGTGAGTTATAGGTATTAGAAAAACCTATAAAATGAAACGTTAATAATAAAGGTTCTTCACTGGACCCAGCCCGTTCCCAACATAACCATACAGATTCCATCTAGCCAACTCCCCTTGCTGTAGCTAGTGAAGTTCAACGTACAGTCACCATCTGTTTAGGTAATCCTATCACCTCTATCCAAATATAACTTCAGCAAAAAAATTGAACAGATTCGTGTAAGCTTTGACACCGATGGCATTCTCTCTGACGATCCCTGAATGCTGTATAGTATCTTTCTTTCCTCTAACAATTGTTTTCTTTTTCTTTCTTTTATCATGTCAGAACACGATATTGTTTTGGGAATTAGTTTTGTGGCGTCAACCAAAATCCGAAGGCTAAAAACAGAAATTTTACTGTCTGCACGAGCATCTTAAAAAAATCAGTTTTTTTTATAACGCGTTGCCATTGCATTTACAAAAGCACCAATTTTTAAAAAAAGTAAGTTAATGACTATAGCAAATAGAACCGAGAGAAATGTCATTTGTAGCACGTGATTATATAAAATGAAATAAATGGAAAATGTGATATTTTTTTAGTTAATAAATGCGAAACAAAGTCTTTTTGGATCGTTTGCAATATTAAAGTGACTCTTTCAATGAAACGATGAAGATGAATAAAAATATAATTTAACTCACACGAGCACGTGGTGCTTGGCCGTTCAAGAAATGATGTTCGGACATGATGCATTGAAATACGCATAGCAGATTTCGTTTTAATCTTTTTTTTTTGTCTTCCCATTTTGTGTTAAAGGCAACGGAGCCACATGATGGCGTTATATTATATTATATATTCGTGAATCATGGTGATAATTTCATTATTATTCAATTTCTGAAACTTTTCCTAGAACTTTTGTTATCCTGTCACCGAGGTTATAAAAAACCGGAACGAAGGAGTGAACTTGGTTATTGACAAGTTGAAAGTCCTGAATAATCAGGCCAATCTTGGAGTATTGATCTCCTTCGATTTCTCTTTGAGGGCATCGTGTTCTTACATTAATTTATTCTCAATTTTCCCCTTGCGTGATGCTGTTCATTGCTGCGTTGCTTGTGAGTATTTCATTTGCGCTTTGTTGTGCATCATATTTTCATGACGAAGAAAATTTCTTTGTCTATTATAGAGCTGATTGATTTTTTTTCATCGTGCAATCCATGGATCGATATTTGGATATTCCTCAACTGTAGTAACAAAATTATAAAAAATTATTTTGCGACATGAAAATTAATAATGATGCTGTAAAGCGAAACACTTTCAGCGAGTGCTTACATGAAATCCTTAAATGTATTTTACGGCATAATCATTAAAAATAATTTTTTTAAAGCAATTGCTAATTTTTAAAGTAACACGTCACAATCCTAATTTAATGACCAATTGAGCATATTGCATGAGTTTTTCAAAACATTAAATCAAACAAGTCATTAAAATACTACTTTTTATCCTTTAAACCTGACGAAAAGCATATATTCAATAGCATCTTGTAGTGTTTCATGTTTTTTTTCTGTTCTTATTTCTGAATAATGATTTTCAAGAATATTTTAAACCATTATAATACAATACGATATAATATGATTTGTATTGGACATATAAATCAAAATAAGCCAAAGTAATTTGGAGGATGTTAATATAGTAGACTCCGTTACTCGGCATAAGCAAAGTTGCTGGGATTCAATAAAAGAAAATGTCCTAGAGAAATAAAAGAATAGAAAGAAAGAAAGGGAGAAAGAAAAAAAGATGGACTATTTTTTTCTGTAAAATAACATGTAATGTAGATAAAATTTAATATTTTTAAGGATTCACCAACTTAACATTTTAATAGCATTTATTTCAAATTATCTATAAGTTCTAAGCTACCAAACCAATCAAATAGTTCAATATCCTATATTCATAAATGATTATCTAAACTTTGCAAGATTATTAAAAGTACAACCTAGTTTTTCATTAAAAATCAAAAATAACAATAAAAAGTTGACACAGTTATAAATATTCAATATGAGCCTTTCTAGAAATGTGAACGGTACCGAGACGGTACGATTATTCATTCTATGTCCGGTATGAAGTTTTGAAAAACAGCAGATATACAATCATAAGGATAATCGATATTTTTATGGGGATACATCACGCAACAGATGTTTGTTCCAACGCTACCATCTGCCTTTGATGATTTTATTGTCCTGCATTCATACAGCCTTTCAAAGTGTCGCACCAGACAAGTTTAAAAAATTGTGGGATGAATTATCATATTGCCTCTATATCGGACTATTTCTAGAAAGAGTATTATACTGACTCTATATCGTAAGTATTTCTAGAAAGGGTATCATACTGCCTCTATATCGTAGGTATTTCTAGAAAGAGTAATATCGTATTGCCTCTATATCGTAGGTATTTCTAGAAAGAGTCATATCACACTGCCTCTATATCGTAGGTATTTCTAGAAAGAGTCATATCACACTGCCTCTATATCGTAGGTATTTCTAGAAAGAGATCTACTGAATAGTTAAAACAATGTTGAATTTGAAATTTCAAACGCTATTTCTAATAAACAATGCGGTTGTATTACGTTTTCTTTTCTTTTAGTAGTCCTCTAAAATTGAGATATTCATTTATGAACAAGCTATATAGTAAAAACTAAAACAACGTTGAAAGTATTCATTAAAGACATAAACAACAAGGATTTATCTTCTTAAAAGATTAGATTATTTTATGTTATGTTATATAACGTTTTGATAAATCCATTCTTTAATGATTTTTTTTTGTTTATCTTAGTTATATTGACATCCGGTTTTAAAGCAAAGCTAAGGCTATTTTGGGATGTATCTCGTAATTTTAAATCATGGTCAGATGACAAGGTAGACACCTGAGTTGAGCTATGTTGTCATCACTGGAATGTTCGATCTCCAAGGTCAAATTGACAAAATTACTTATG
>JAOUZG010036550.1:0-11102 GCA_026289955.1 Argiope argentata | reverse complement strand
TGTATGACCTCGTGGTTTCTCTCTATTGTTTTTATTAATTCCTTTTTGAAGCAACGGGTGTGGTATGAAGTTTCGTACTGTATAAAACTTGTAATTTCAGATCAAGGTTCCTTTCCCTCAGCATAATTTTTCCCTTAGTATATTTTTAGTATAATTTTGAAGAATCCTTCTAAAATAAGCGAACTGTATGCTCTGCTGCGTGGCTATGATTACACTTGCTCAAGAAAGTTGAAGCTAGGAAAAACAATGCTATTCGGCTAACAACTTTATTGTTTAAATATCAAATTTCACTCAAACTCGCACACAGTGAGGATGATGGTAATGTCGTGTCCGCTCTGTAACGGGAGGGGGTTGCAGTTGCTTCTGAGGGTAAAGACCCCTAGGCACTCGAAGGCAGATGTCTATCTTTCAGCTCATGTGAAGATAATACCCACACACTCGCTTGTACCATCTCTTTTGACAGGTAGGGGTGGGGGAGAGGATCTGTCACATATCTCACAGGTAGAACACAGATTAAGGAAAAATCGTTCATGAATTAGGACCCGAACATGGGACACCAACTTCATGGGGACCTTCGAACATAGTCATTCATTGTTCTAACAACTTCTTTATCTGTCAATTTTTGCATATGTGTACGAGTTAGTTAAAAAAAAAAGGCATAATTTTAGATAAAAATTATACATTTTTTTTGAATAAATGCATAGATTTAGGTGGGTATCAGTTCATGAAAGTTCATATGGTGTGAATAACAGAAACGAATCTGCTTTCATATGAAATTCTTTAAAAACCAAAGTTTCTAACGATGAAAGGCACATTAGTGGAATGACGAATTATGGAAAACCCATGGGAGCTTCGGTTCATTCTCGTTATATGATCGGCATTCACTTTAAAAGGTTCAGTCTAAAATAGATGTTTTTCTCCTTCAAATCGGGATTTTCTAAACTAAACTAAAGTAAATATTATGACTCTAAAAGAGAACAGAAGAAAATATTTATGTAGTCTTAACACTAGTTCTATCTCTCCAAAATACTCGCACTGCGTCTATTCATAACCTGCTACATAAAAAAGTGCTAGAGTAAAGCCCCCTATTACGAAATGCATTCAAAAATAAGTTCGAGTGCTTATTGAATTGATACTATAGGTGTATTAAAAATTTAAAGCATATGTATGGAAAAACATACAAACATTGAAACTGTTTTCCGTAACATTTTAAAGCAAACGACTTCCTCAAATTATAAGGCAAATTTCAGAATAGCTTTTGATAGTTTTACTAAAAACAAAATTCAAAAAACAATTATTTACTAAAATCATTTAAAACAAAAAAAAATATTATTATTTGCTTCCAAGAATGAACAAAAGGATAACTTTAAGCATATAAAATTTGCTCATAAGTGTGAAAAAAAATCTTGTATCAGATACTGATAGTCACATGAACGGAAAGAAAATCTATTTTCCGCATAAAAAAATAGTATCTTTCAGCAATGGCTTAATTAGGGTAAGTGGCAAGAGGGTCATAATATCACTTTCTCGACCCAATTATTTCTGGGGTTAGAAATAATAATACCCAGACTATGGGTGGGTTATATTTCTTTTCCTTTCTTTTTTTATCAAGACAATGATTTTCCCCTTTTTATCATTTGTATTTAAAGAGTGGTACATTATAACTAATATATCTTCTCAACAATAATCTGATAGATTCCCCTCACAATTGCTGTTTCTGCTCTCTTAAAAAGAAATAAATATATATTTAGTAAATTCAACTATAATGATAATTTGATAACAACTGTTTAAAATTCAATAACTCATTGGGAACGACAATGTTTTTTTATAATTCAACAGTGGAATGAAAAACAAAAAGAGGCAACATTTGGACAAATATGAAAATTTTGATCTCCAAACGGAATGACCTTTAACACACATTATTAAATAGTCCGAAAAGATTATTCACAAAGAAAAAAATTGAATTGGGAATTATTTTTAACTCATTAGATCATTTTAAATATTGAAATTCAAACAAAAATATTCCTTTTAAACTCAAATAACTAATAATAATTTTGATTTCCAAAACTAACTTATTTTAACACACATTATAAAACAATCTGAAAATAAAACTCATAGAGGAAGAATTTTGAATTAGGATTCTTTTATACCTCAACAGACCATTTTAAGTATTGAAATTCAAATAAATAATATTAATTTTAAATTGAAATAATTGATAATAATTTTTCATATCAAAATTAAAATATTAAAGCAAAATCCAATTTTTTCATATTAAAATTAAAATATTAAAGCAAAATGAAATTTTTCATATTAAAATCCAAAAAGTCTGTAGAAATGTATACAGTTTTCTTAATTTAACCGTCGATTACGAAAAAAAAAAGTCAGGATTTAGACAGATTTGGAAATTCTGATCTTCAATACTAAATGACCTTTAGCATATATTTTTAAATAACCATAAAATAGCATTAACGTATGTTTTTGAAAAAAATAAGAGTATTTCTTTTTCCTTTTCTCGTTTTCCTTTTGTTGCTTTTTTGTATGAATATGCATTCCCTTTCGTTTGATGTTTTCCTCTTAAATTTTATTTAGTTATTAATCACCATAAAATAAAGTCGATCTTAAAATTTATGAGCAAGATCATAAAATTATATTAAAAAATAACAGTAAATAATTAGTTCCATAAAATGGAAATAAAATATATTCCAGATCACAAACCACTTTACTCTTGCTGGAATCCGTCATTCGACACTCCGATATACACGATGAATGAAATAAACAATACCCCCTTAAGTTATTGCAATACACTTTGCAGAAAATAATATCCTCTAAATAGAAGAGGGGGAGTTACTATTTTTACAATTTTGAGGAAAGGAACTGGAGCGATCCAATCATCCGAGGAACATCAGTGGAGATAGCTTGGATGGAATGTCGGTAATGAGAAATTAGACAAGGCAACGCAACCATGGAAAGACGACAAATAAAATAAAATGAAAGAGCACAAATATCCTTTTACTCGGGAAAAAAAGAGGATTTTATACCTTATCCTCTCTATTTCCTGATTGAGGATGTGTATTCGTTATGACTGAAGGCAAGGGAGGAAAAATAATAATAATTTCCGCAGCTATTTCTCTTTTTTTCCATTTTGTGATCGCTTTTCCACACCACCCTTTCACTCTCTAGTGTCTCGCTGGATAAAAGAAATCCTCGAGTGCTCATACTGCGTCTAATAACGGCTAAAAGTTACAGAGCTGGATCAAAGTGTATTTCTACTTAATGGCGGTGTAGCTACTAGATGATTTTTCCGCTCTTAACCAGATAAAAATGTCAGAAGTAAAAGCGAGAAAGCCACTCGAAAAAAACCTCCGAGGAAGTTGATAAAAATTGATTATTTCAAACGAAGGTATTTCGAGGTTGTAGAGAGGATTTATTTAGCTTTTTTTCGAACACTAGAATTAATCAACAATTATCTTTTTGAAATAATAAATATGTCCTAATTTAGTTCAAGCTTGTATATAATAACGGAGATTGACAATGCCGAAACAAATAACCAACATAATAAAGATTCAATTTATTAAAATGTTGGAATTAAGAAATATTTAATCTTAAAACTTGTGCAGTAAACGAAAAGCTACATTAAAAAATTATAGTAGTTTAAAAAACTTTTTAAAAGTTTTTCAGTATTAGTTCAAAATCCTTTAGTACATGACAAACATAACTCCATTCTCATTACTATTAGATCCCATACTGATTATATCTTAATAGATTTAAATCTTTTCTATATAAGAACAGGCCACTTAAAAAAACTAAATGATAAATGCACTTAGTTTAACATATTATTCATAACAATTTGCTCTATAATATTCATTACATATATTTTTGAACTTACTATCAGTTTCTACATGGTGAAATCAAATCAGAGATAGACTATATTTAGTAACCTGGAAAATCAGAGATGGACTATATTTAGTAACCTGTGATAACCTGGAAAAATGTTCTAATAGTGAGTTGTAAAAAATGATTTTTAATAAAAATCACCTTTCTTTTTAAAGAAAAGACACGTTTGTAGATAAAACCTTATATAAGTATGAAATTTGATCCAAAAAATTAGGGCAATTTCTTATATACATGAAATACATTTATATAAAAACAAGAAATGTTCGTTCATAATTACAATATTAAAAAAATAATAAACTAAAATGATAATAACAGGATCAATAATAAGTAATAATATAATTGATTATTTATTAAAATTTCAAAACTAAAACTTTTGATAGTTTTTCATGTTTAGTAAATAAAAGACAAGCAGTTTTCTGAATTAAATTATAACATAACTTTAAGATAAATAGAAAAATAATAGGCATCAATCGGGTCTCTTATAAGTAGCAAATATCATTCTTTGAACTAAATTTTTGCTTTCTCAAATACGAATTATGTAGGGGCATTATAATAATCGCCAAAAACTCTGGCTTAGAGATTTCGATGAATCTCGAATGCTCCAAATCTTCTTTGCATCCACAAACTACTTTTTTGGAATTGTGTCAATTTGCGAATAGGTAACTCAAAAATGCTTTGAGTTAGAAGAATGAATGTATGTTTTACGAATTTCGCTCCGAATATGGAAATTTCCGTCAACTCTTTAGTGAAATACCATTAGAAGGACGTCTGTCTATCCAACTTTTTGAATATATGTTCACAAGTAACTTCAATGCTGAGGCAGCTAAATAAATAAAGCTCAGTGCATAGATTAAACATCTGTAATTTTTTGTTAATTGAACAACTAGAAACCCCCGTGCAGCACTAAATATCACATGGGGCTAACAAATGCAATACATGTCATACATAAATACCAGACAGAACAGACATAGAACAAACACGCAAAAACGGGAACTCGAAACCATGACCTCGATATCACCGGGAAATCGTGTTCCCCCTATGCCAGGATATGGGCAACATCTGTAATTTAGACACGTATCAAATTGTAAGACAAATCAAATAAGAGAAAGTCTGTTTTGCTGGTTTGTATTTTCAGAATCATGTAAAAAATAATTCTTCAAAAAATGACTTAAATAGATCAAATGTAGTTTGTGATTTTATGGTTGCAATTGTCTATGTTCTATCTAGTTATCCCTATATAAATTATTATGAAAATTGCAAAGTGAAAATGTCAGATGGATAATATTAAGAGTTCAGAATTTATATTAGATAAATATGTATCAAATTGAGAACGATATCCTTTAAGAGGTTGCCATTATGTTGGATCTATGCTTTCTCTTGTATATAAATAAAATAACTTAAAAATGCAATAATGGATTATTTAATACTTCACTTATTATTTCAGAAGCTAAAAGGGAAGAATTGTATCAATTTTTGAAACGCATCAAATCAAGGGTTGATCGTCTGTATTTTTATAGCATACAAATTTTAAATTCAAGCGACTTGGATAAATTAAATCCCTGATTTTATGATTACAATTGCAATTTTATGACTAATTTTTGTTTAAATCGATTAGAAAAAATGTGTCCAGAATATATATTTGGTTTTCTGTTAATTATGTATTAACTACATCCTAGTAATTAATCGCCAAAAAATAGCTTAAGATCTTATTGTGTCTTTGGTCATTAATGTTTTCCAATTCAGAATTACTTTTAACATAGAGTATGAGAGAATATATTAGGTAGACAATTCTTATTTAAATAATAATAATAATTTCTTTTTATTTCATATTAGCCGAATTCGGCGACCAGCCGGTCAGCCAATTTTAAAGCTCTCTAAAATGCTGAATCAAATATTTTATGTGACTTCAGTTCTCGTAAAAAAATTTTTTAAATTAAAGAGGAAATTATTAAACAGCTATTAATATAGAGAATCTTTTTAAACCAATCATTTTTTTAAAATTTGAGTACTGAAAATTGAGTCATTCACCATTTTAATTTTCAGTTCCTACAAAATATTTTTTTCGTAATTTATGTAATATCTCAAGCATTATTCAATCAAAATTTCGCCGATGCATCAAAAATTGAATTTTTTAGTTTTACTTTCAAAACAATTTTGAATGACAAGGATAATAATATTTTATTTTGATTCGACCTATTAATAATTGTGAAGTCTGAATTTTATACAGTCGTCGACCATCGTCTTAAGGAACCATATTCTTAGAAACGTTTTTGACTCTTCAACTTTTAAATAAATAAATGAACGTTTATATCTTCAATGATCAAATCTGATAGATTTATGAAGTTTTGATTTAAATAGTTTTGACCAATCATTTATTTCATAATTTTAGGGAAAGGAATCTTGAGAAATACTAAACGCTTATTGAAATATATTTGAGAAGGCCGATAAAGTGTTCTAGAATTACTCGCTTTTAGTGAATATTGATATTCAAATATTATTAAATTAGTCAGTTTTAGTGACTGATTTATCGGATTGGAATGCAACTCTTTTTAATTAAAATATCGGTATCTCATAAATATTTTATTAAATATAATTTGCAGAGCAAAGGATCTATATAGAAGCTAAAAATTTAGAAATTATTAGAGCATTTATTTACTCAAGCTACATAAAAAAAAATTATTATTTACCTCATTTAGACCATTTTAACAAAAGTATTTCTATTATTAAGATTTAGAAATTAGCCGTTGAACCCTGAATTTAAAATATATGTTTTAAACCAAGTTTGTATCAAATAAAACTGATTAATTGAATCATTAATGTAGGTATTGAAAAATATTATAGAAAGCTTTATCTTACATTTATTACTAAACAGTATATAGCTTGAAACTTGAAAGAAGTAAGATTTTGGGATTTATAGTATCAATGGCCGTTATCCAAAGTTTCCAGATGTAGAGAGCAAAAATAAACACAAGAGATCATAAACATAAAGTTTTTATAAATAAACATAAGAGATCATACACAAACACAAACAAAAACAATTTGAAGTGTCACTCAGTTAACAGTTAAAAGCAGTTCAGCTGATGCGATTTAGTATATTACATATTTATTTCATTTTATACAGACAAGTGTTGAATATTGCATTTTTCTTGATTGATTTTACATTAACAGTTAACTTATCTTTTAAGTTGAGCTATTGTGAATGTGATATCAACTCGTTGATAAAAGCTAATTTTTTCACATTCATGCGTAACTGCTCGAATTAAAATTTTATTTTCAACTTTAAATTTTATTTTTATTTTCAGGAAATTAGTTAAAAAATATAATTAAGTTATTTTTAAGAAGTCCATTAAAAATATAAATTTTATTTAAACAATAATATTATCGAAAAGATTATTTTTTAAGACTTTAATTTGAGTCAAAAGTTATTTTTGAGTTATTATATTTTCTGATAATTTTTGCATTTACTTTTTTAAAAAATAACATAATTCATATTTGTTTCATTTCATACAAATATGGACGAATTAAGCTAACAAAATGGATTTGTAGCAAAAAGGCCGACGAACCCCCTGGAGGAATGAAAACAATTTTTTTTAATATTTATCATCTACTAATTAAAATAAATTTCAATTATACGTAATATTTTCTGATACTAAATAATTTAAGGATCATATAAAAAATACAAGTAAAATTCCAATGTTTAAAATAATTTTTAAAGAATAATATTTCAATACCTTAAATAATTCGTAATTTGTTTCTGTTACGCAAACAATATTATAAGTTTGAAACTTTAACGATAATGCATTCTTTTATAAAGTCAGATAAGCTTTTCTGATATTTGTTCTTGATTGATTAAAAATGTGAAAACGGTTTAACATCGATGAAAGTTTTTCATTTGCTTTTAAGTATTAATCAATAATTGTTATAAACTCAATGTATGTATACTAAATTATTATTCTTTTTTTAAAAGAAAAAATTAGTCTATCATTAAACTCATTAGAAGTTAAACGGACAGTCATAATTTTAAATTAAAATCTCTTCTTACTCGGCTTTATTGGACATAGCATAGCAAGGCATTTTTTTTTTGGAAGTAGTGTTTGTAATCTGTGAATAAGATCTTGATACTATTTTAAAATATTTCCAGTTATTTACCCTGTATGTTTATTCATTTTTAAACAATTTGTTTTCGAGTTGCAACCTAAAGTTTTAATGAATAATGGAATGGTTTTAGTTAGAGAAATAATCCAAAATTTGGTTTCATAACAATGATAGATAAAATTCAGCAATGCATATCTCTAAAAAAAACATGGATGCAAATTGTTGCGATGCACCTTCAAACAAACTATTTGGTACTGCAGAGGTCATGATTTGGTGGGACAAAATTAGAGCGAACAAATTATGAGGGAAATATCATCATAGATAGCGGTAAAGAAAAGTAGCTAAAGCTTCAAAATTATTTTTAAAAAGTGAAGTAGAATTTTTGAAAATAAAACTCACTTTTTTTATTTGAAAGAAATAAGGATTTTATACCCAATTTCATGATTGAAGATGTGTATCAGTTATTTCAGATGGCAGGGGAGAAGGAAAAAAGATATTTTCCACTACTATATCTTTTTTTCTTTTCCTTTTCTATACTTTCTTTTACTCTGAAGGTTATGGTTCGACATAAGAAGCTCTGAAGCTCCAGTGCTGCGTCTAATGACGGCTGAAAGTTACAAACTTGGATCCAAATATCCTTCAACTTAATGGCGGTGTAGCTTCTAGATGATTCTTCCACTCTTAACCAGGTAAAAATGTCAGAATAAAAAAGTAAAGAAAGTCACTCGAAATTTATCAAGAAGAAAAAATTTTGGGACTCTTGAAAGAATTCATTAGATTGTTTTAGAATGGGAAACCAAGAATTATGTTTTTAATTAATTATTTTTGTTTTATATTCATATTTTTATAAAAATTGTATAAAATCAATTTCACCAGAAAAAATATCTGTAACAAGACTTGAATGTATTTTTAATGAGGTAAGTAGAAAGAGCTCCCATATCCAATTCTTAAGTAAAACCTTAAGATATTGATAAAAAAGATTTATTTGTTCTTTAAATAATTCATTCATTTAAGTAAATCATATCTAGACAATCCAACCCTTCCGAAGGAACACGGATTTAAACCACTAATACTGAATGACCGGTCCGCTTCAACAGCATCACTGGCGGGAACTGTGGTTGAGTCCTAATGGCAATCACCAGCAACGGTACAACCCTTCCCGTAAGAAGTAAGCCCTGCCATCGGTGGAAAGAGCCTACCCTCCAAGGTATCCACCGTGGCAGAAATATCTGATCCTCATTTCAAAGTATCCCTCTCCCAGGATGTCATTTTTTAAATTAAATAAAAAGGACAAAAATTCACTTAATTTGTGAATTATTTAAAATATCAAAATATACTATTCACAACAATATTGATGTTATATATATAAATTCTAGAAAATTATTTGGGGAATTCTATTTCGAATGATAAAAAAAGATGATTTTCTTCGTAGAAAACAAAGATAAAATAAAATTAATACTTATGATTTTATATTAATAAACACCTTGATAAATGCGATATAAATAAATCAGTGTATCTTCATCATTTATTCTCTCTATCTTGTAAATGATGCTTTTATGTTTTAAAACAAGACATAGTTTTAATAAGAACTGTACTTTCTATGCCAATAAAAGGCACAAGAAAGCAGAATAGGACCTCTGTTATTTTTGAAAGGAAAAATCTTGCGGAAGTCTTTGTACCAGTAAAACAGAATAAGATATAGATATATAAAATCATGAAACCATATAAAATAATATGGCGAACCGTATATTATCAAATAGTGAGAAGAACTTCTGTTGAATGGTTTACTAATATATCTATTTATGACATTGCATTCACAAGTAAGAATAATAATCATTTCAAAAATGGTGGGAAAACGACGACGTAGAAAATAAACCTCCAGATAGTTGGATAGAGTTACAAATAGTCTGAAGCAGATTGATTGGAGGGCTGTTATAAAGAATGAAGCTATATATGCTAATCGCTTAAAGGCAACCTTGAACAATAAAATGCTGTATTGTATTTTCAGAAGAAAAATTCCCAGATGGGCTTCATATAAAAAAAAAATTTGCAACGTCGAAATTTATTATTCAATATGTGAAGTAAAAGAACAAACAATTCAATTGAAATTTCGAAATAACAAATTTTAAAAATTTTAAATGTTAATATCCTGTTTCATCGGTGCAGTTAAAATCTTTAAATGTCATTACATTTAAAATTCTAAAAAAAAAAATTAAAAAGGAGAACTATTGTGAATAAACAATTCTAGTTTAAAATAATAAGCAGAATTTATGAAACTGCATTTTTTCAGGAGAATAATTTTAAATTTAATAAAAAATTTATTCTTTTTTCAAAATAATAAAACTGCTCAGCAGAGTCTGGCATTGGAGCAAACCTCGGAAGAAAGTCAGACAATGCCGACGTTCTACTTACAGATAGCTTTCACAAAATTCCCCTCGTAGGGGTGGATTCTGAAAATTTAAACGGAATTCGTGAACCGTAACCTCGCTAAACGAATAAGGAGGGGAAATTTTTCATTCTTCCCCCTCATAGGGAAAGCCTCCTCGTGTGAGAGGGAAAGGGAATAGGATGTTCTATTCTTTTTTAAATCGCAAAAAAAAAGAGAGAGAGAGAGAGAGAGAGAGAGGGAAAGGAAATCCAATATTAGACAACGAGTGAAAGTGATTTTTTAAAGGATAAGGTTGGGGGGAAAGGAGGACTGAAGAGTAAAATCGTTAATTTACAAAATTTTGTGGCTTATAGAAAGGTTTCATTATTTAAGGATTTTCCGATTGCTTTTAAAATTAATTACATAATGTTTCACATTAGGAAGAATTTTTTCTACAAAAACTAAATTTTATATATTTAATTTTTTGAACAAATGATTTTTTTTAAATATTAATAAATATTTACTTTTTATCTGATAGCATCTCAATGCTTAGGTTATGCCTAATTATTTGTTAGCATTTTTTTTGTCTTTTGTAATTCTTTGATAATGTATTTTATTCATTTCATATCAATTTAGTTATATAGATAGATAGATTGATTGATAGATAGATAGATGAATAATAATAAATAAATAAATAAATCGAAGAAACAAGAGAGAAAAAAATATATGTAAGTGAAAAAAGGAG
>JAOUZG010036549.1:15951-43134 GCA_026289955.1 Argiope argentata | reverse complement strand
CTTAGGATTAACCAGAACTTCAGATCAATGTCATGTCTGATTTATAAATCCTTTATTCTTTTAGACTTGATACTATATTAGAGAACTCTTGTATGATTTAGCGAGAGGTTTAAGTTAAGAAATCGCAAAGTTTTGCAAAGTCATTTCTTTTTTGTGTTCATCTCATAATGTAATTATTGCAAAGCTAAACATTAGTTCATTGATTTAGTCTTAAAACCAGAAAAATACTTTGTGATCAATGAATTTTCCTTTTACGACCATATATTTCATAATTAAAGTACTCTTTTAATGAAATCATTTTTATATTCTATTCAAGTTATTCTGATTGAAGGGAAAATCAGTGCATTTGAATGTATTTTAAACCATTTCTTTAAAAAAATCTTCCTTTGTATAATTTTTATTAAATTGTAAATACGTCTGATTGAATCAGATTTTGTATTTAAAAAAATTAATATCAAATACGGTGTCGAAATATTAACAATTTCTCTAATATTATATTTTAAAGCCTTAAATATTTTCAGTAATAGAATTGAGGTTTACATTGTCATATGCTGAGAAACGGGCCCTTTGATCAAGCTAGGGATGAAAGCAGCCGCATCCTTGCATACATCTGGCCTTTTGAAAGAAATGTCTTCTATTTGACGGCGTTGCTAATCCTGCGATTTTGTAATGATTGGTCTTATTTATTAATATCTATATATTTTTAAAGTCTGATTGGAACTGATCAAGTGTTTGCGAGTCATTAATATTTTCATAAAAACAAACGCATGTATACAAATGTAAAGTTCTCTTTTCGAAGTGATAGTTGTAATTTATACAATCATTACCTACCGGATTTATCTCGGATTTTATTCTTCCCCATTTTATTTGTGTAGCCATGGCTATAAGCAAACTTGTTTTTTAGGAAATTGGTGCGTATAAATACAAAATCCATCTAGTTTTGATCAATGTCAGTCAGAAAATACTAAATTCTATCTAGTAATCATAGACACACTAATGCAACCCGTCCGAAAATACGCGGATAAATTAGAATGACCCAACCTCCGTGACAGCAACACTGGCCGGAATAGTGACTGAATCCTAAAGACGGTCACCGTACGAGAACTCCCTTAAGAAGTGCGCCCCGTCATTGATGGGAGGTAGTCACCCTCCACCTTTTTTATGCCCGCTATGGTGAGAACCCCCCTTGACGGAATCTTCTCATCCTCAATTACGACGTGAACTCCGAGGGACAATTATGGTGAAATAGACAAATAAAATAAGATGCACAATTTTCAAAAGCATTAAAATAAAAAAATTGTGTGACTTCTGTGTCTGCAATGATCTGCATTTTCATATGGCTTTGAAGTGTTACCATGATTATTAAGTATATATTTTCATATTTTAAATCATTTACTTGTATATTGTATATAGTATAATATATACTGATGTTAATAAAAATTCAGTATATGTTTATATATATTAAAAATAAAAACTGCTTAGAATTTAATAATCATTGAAAACATTGTTATCCATTTAAAAATTATTCGATTTCCAGGCGCAGACTACTGTTGATGAAATATCATGTATACTTTTACAAAATGCGCGTAACTGATCTAGATAAAATGCTCCAGCCGATACGGACTGTCAATGTTTGCTTTGCCCCGTCTTGTGTGTGCTTCTTTTTCCGCACACATTCGTCCCAAAAGAGTTAAACTAAGTTCTTAAAAAGGAAACCAAGCAATATTATAAAATGTGTCAATATTCAATACCAAATATATGTTTTCCTTCCAAATTCATCAAAATTAAAAGAATAGGTTTTATAATTTTGATTCACTTGTTGCTATATCGATTTATTATGTAGCGATACCCAAATCAATTCTGCTAAAAAAATGTAATTTGCATTTTTTGTAGTTCTGATGCTGAGGACTTCCGATATTAAAAATATTGAAATAAAGTATTTTAATTATAAAAAATATATAAGAAATAAAGTATTTTAAGTATTTTAATTATAAATACTTTAAGTATTTTATTGAATAAAGTATTTTTTTAAATCCAAGGATTAATCGCCAACTATATTTTAATAAAAGCTATTGATACAAATATTTTAATGTTGCTCGACTTGAACCCTTTGTGATGGAAAGAAATCCAGATATCGGTGTTGAAACTAAACACTAGAGATCGAAGTGAATTCTCAAAGTATATGGTCTTTTACAGAAATGGAAACATTTATATCTGCTTAAATGATTTTTTCTACTCAAGATTCTGCTTCTCGAAGCAGAGTTCCGACAAATAATGCTGGTCAAAATGCAATGAACACTTTTACTTTGCACTCAATTGCCTGCTGGCGTGTGTAACACGACTTTGGCTATTCTTTGAAAAAACATATCCACGTAGTACGTGTTCCATTGTAAGAGATTTAAGCACAGTTGTTGGAAAGCTACATGTAAAGTTTTCTTCGGGGATTTTAACAAAAGTTAGGACCGGTGAATCCAATTAGATTAGTTTGCCATTTACCAAAACAAATTGTGAATATTTAGCCTTTTTAACACTTCCTGAATAGTTTGTGTTACAAGATGTTAGAAGAGATGTCTCATTTTTATATCGGTATTAATTACAGCACCTCGAAATGTTTCAGTGAATTTTTGAACTGATATAAAGACTAGTTTTTTTTTTATAATTTAGTAAGAATTTTTTAATTGTAAAATATAAATTGTCTAGCAATGAAAATTATGTGGTTACAAAGATAATGCGTTTAATTGATATTCTTGGAATAGAATAACTAAATCCCTTTTTAAAGAATTTTTGCTTATTCTTCAGAAAGAAACTGAACCGGATTTTTCTTCGTGTCCGAATAACAGGCTTTGTATTTCCATATTCATAGTTACAATTAATGACTAGTAGAGATTTGAGTTCAATCTTTTATCAGCTTTCGAAGATCTTATTCTAATAATTTACAATATTTAAATATGAGAAAGTTCGGAGAGGGAAAATCCAGTCAAGGGTGTTTTCCTTGTCTTATATTTGGCATTAGAAGTATCGTCAAGATATCCTTACCAAAATTCTGCTTGCATCATTTCCAAACAGAAGGGTTATATAATTACACAAACCAATCTAGGATGATCCTTACTTAATAGCAGGATTATTTCTGCTTATACAAATATAGTGAAATCACACCAGACAATAAACAAACGTTTTTCTAGGCAAAGAAGCGAATGCAAACTGACACAAGACATTTAAAACATGAAAACTTTATCAACGAAGTTATTTCTAAAGAATTTGCATAGTTTATATTACTCGGGATTTGCGGAACTTTTTATTTTCTGTTTCACATTTGGAAATGCTAAGCAACAATACTTCAAGAATTTTTTTATCTAAAATAATTGCAAGTTTTTGAAAAAGAGTTTTAATTTTGTATGTGCATTAACAATCCCTCTTATGCATGAGTTAGGAAAGTCAAGTAATCATTAAAAAATAAATTTAATAATTAACTTTTCCAAATTTACAAGTTTGTAAAACCAATTTTCCGTCAAAGATCCAAATGACATTGTTCACTGGTCACATATCTATTGAGCTTGTTTAAGAAATGGATCGCTTGCATTATATTTATGTATAATTTGCGGAAATTAACGTCTTTTTTTTCTATTCTAGATGAGCAAACGTAATGGAGGAGAGCCTGAAGGTAAAATTTGGTTCTATTTTCTAATACTTAATAAACTAACTCGAAAGGCTTATCTAACGGGATGTATTAAAGATGAGACTGTTTCAGCTTTTTTGTCTTGAGAAATTGTTAAAATTTTATATTTTTACTTTGTGAATTTTTTTTCACTTGGTAGTGGACTACGTATCCAATTTTTTATTTAAATGTTAATATTTTTACCGAGGTAGACAATGATAGCCTTTTTTTAAACATTGCTCTCACGTCTTGTAAGTCTTCTGATAAATAAGGTAGTTGGAGTTAAATAGAAATGAGTGCTGAATGGATATGAAGTTAAGGTCCCCTGGCGTTCATTTGTTGACTTGGTGACAAAAACAAAAAATTCAGGAACTTCTGGAATTTCGGAGATGTAACGATTAAGAATAAAGACGCTTATCAGAACATTTTTTGTGATTTAATCGAATCTGTAACGAGTGAATGTGCACAGAAGAATAAGATAAGTTACGAGTTTGAGTGCTTTCTCTTTGCAATCCTAATCTTAGTGCAGCAATTTTCGGCCCATGGACATAGTATTTGACCAGCCCGTTATCCTATAGATTCTCAGATAATTCTGAGGCTAATGACACCGCTTTGGAAAATGCTGATGAATGAGATGCATTCCGGTTATGAAGTTTTGCTCTAATTTGACAGTATCTGTTGTAACTACCTCTGATAGCTTTGGGAATACGGTGTAAGCTAAACGAATGTGACGGAATTACCATGCATGAAAATGTTTGATAATGTTGTTGGTTTTTTTGTCCTTCGAAAAAAACAATTTGCCTTCGTCTATTTCGAAGAATACCATTATTACTTTGTATGTTATTATCGTTTATCTTTTATAATAGATTAAATACTGTAGCTTTCCAAAAAATTTCATTTTTTAAAAAACCTTTTACATGATTACTTTTTCGAATTTAGAAAATTATTTTGCAATTTAAATTAGCTGTCCATCAATCGACCTCAAATATGGGAAATTTAAGAGAAAAGACAAAGATCTGATTTGATTTGGATCCTTATCCCGAAGATTAAATTTTATTAGTCTAGGAATGTGTTAGTAAATTTTGTACCAAAAATAAAATGGTTTTTCAATTTTTCCCCTTTAATTAAGAGCATTTAACCGATTCCAGAAATGCAAGATGTATATAAGTAACGGAACACTTTTAAAATTAAAAAGTAGGTCAAATTAGTATTGTTACACATGATTTTATAACATGAATTAACGTGTAAATTTTAAAATCTTTTATTTCAATTAAACTTGCAATGAAAATGTACTACTATAGAATTTTCTTCACTTAATACGAATTATGCCTTCAGTTTTTCTAAAATTGTTTTTCTTTAATGCAGTAATTTATGATTATGAGCTAGGAATTATACACATTATTTTTTTGCTTTCAAACTGAAAACTAATACTTTAAGAACCGAATATTTTTATTTTAGTGGCGAAAAATAAATTCGAAATACACGTCTAGGTAAAACCCATCCATTGTAAAGTCTCCAAATGCCCATGATTATTTTCAGTTACAAGATTTGCTATGCATAAAACATTCCTTTTTTTTAATATAGGAAGTGTTTTTCAAACGGGTCTATTCAACTTTTTTTCATTGTATGAAGCTGCATAAAATGAGATATATTTGCAAATTCGCTTTGCATGAACGATTCTTCATGTTCAATAGAAGATAAATGTTCAATATGAAAAAAAAATCATTTGTAATAATACCCTCTAAACTGATAACGCAATATATTTTGAGGTAAAAAAAATACATATATATAAAATTTAGATTCCACGTAAGCGTCAAATGTATTCTGAGCTTGAGTAATTGTGGCTGTGATTAAAATGGGTAAAATAGAAACTAAATAAAAACTAAGGGGATAAATTGTCTTCCGAATATGTTTTGTTATAGTTTAAAATTGTTTACGTTCGCAGATAGTGGTAAAAAAATCCGTACGTGAAAATTATCGTTCTGAATGGTTTGGGAGGATTTTTTATGCCAAATAAAAACATAAGTTTATGTATAAATCCAAATTGCCTTTATTTTCTTAATTGTCCTTGGATATGGAAATAGAGGACCATGCATTTTTTTATTATCTTTCTAATATCAGATGAGCAATAATTTTTTTTCTTTCAGGAGGGCCCGGAGGAAAAAAAATTCGTTGGGCAGATGAATCCATCTGTGGGAAGGTAAGAATGTTTTCATTATAATACTTTAAATCTTTCGGAATTTCCACTAGAAAATTTAAACAGCATTATTATCATTTATTTCATTTCAAATAAACGATTGAAAATAATAATTAAGAAATAGAGGAAATGATCTCTTGATTAATAATTTATTCAAGACAAAATTTATTGAATTGTTGGTAAATTTGCCAATAAAATATATCGAGTGCTTAAATTTAAATTTTATATTAATCGGCATTTATATCTAAATGTAAACTTACACTGAGCTTCAAAGCCTCATTTAGATTTTAAGGAGAATGAATAACCTCCGAATTTCACCAGCTTATAGAATTCTAACGCACCACATCTCCATTTCTAGAGATCAAATGGCCCCTTTCCCGTTTGGTATAGATGCAGGTGGACTTCATTAAAAAAATAAGCTACAGATTACCTTGTAGAAACTTCTGAATTTATTTTAATAAAATTGTTCCATTCATAGAAATAACGGTATTTGAAACCAAAATTATTTTAATTGGAAATTATTGAAGGTGTTCTTAGATATTGCTGGTAAACACTTTTTCCTATGCGAGTACAAAATAAACCTTAATTTGATCTTCAACATATATTATCTGGTTTCCAAACATTCGTGATACAACCAGTAATTTTTCTTCTATAAAATATAACTTATTTGTTTGGAAGCTTATGCTCAACCTATATAACAGCCTTAAGCATTCGAAAATTTATTCACATTTTCTAAATCTTATGAATTTTATAGATTTTTATATTGGTTCCATTTGAATTTAAATAAGCCTTCATTTTAAAACTTTTCTATTGTTATAAAGGTTCCTTTTATTTGGTATTTATTCTTCTTCATTAACATTTTAAACAGAAAAAAATCTAGAAAGTGTCCTGCAAAATTTAAATGTCCAGATATATAGAGCAATTGTAAATAATTGCTCTATATATTTATATAAAATATTTGGTGTTACTGAAAGGATTTTGAAATGAAATTGTTAAAATTACCCGTAAGTATAGAATAAACATCAGGTTTCATATCGTCGAATTTAAAAAGTAACTATAACGATTAACAGATGTTTGTAAAAAGCGGCTTTTTAAAGAATCAAGGGGAAAAAGTGTTGCATTTCTCTTTACGTAACATGCAGTGCCTTAATACAGTAGCATGCCAATTTTAAAATTGGTCAACTATAGGAAGTCATGGTGTTATAGCTTATTTCCCTGTAGTGAGAGTACTAAAAAACAATGCTTCAATGCAAAGTAGTGGAAAATACCGGACAATTTATTGGTTCACAAAAAGAAGCAAATGTAAAATTAGGAGCTTTATATCTACTGCCAATTATAATAAAATTTGAACATTATATTTTTAATTTGAAGTATCTTCTTACAAGGGCCCGTTTCCGATCTTGTTGCAACTTGTATGAGTTTTTCCTGCTTCTTAGAATAGTGTAGAGGATGCGTTGCTTTGGTTGGGTTTTCGTTGTTATAAAAGGGAATGCTATTCAGGGAGGTATGAAGATAAGATTATTTTTAATTAATACTCTTAAGCTTTCGAAGAAAAAAACCAAGCTAGAATTTTTTTAAAAAAATCTTTTAAAAATTTTAAAGAAATGGAAAAATTTGAGTATTAAGGACATTGAGTTTCAAATGTTCATAATAGTAACCAAAGACTACCTATTAATCTACCATCAACAATCTTTCCTATAATTTGCCCTTCTAGTATATGGAAAGGATTGACGTTTTACAAAATTGATCCCTAGATCATTAATAAATCGAAGTTAGCGAGATCCATAATCCTTTGAAAGAAGTAGACTTAGAACAATAATCTTATATGCCATCGAGGGTAAACTGTAAAAAAGGAAAGTATGGAAAAAGATTCTGACGTGGGAACAAAACAAAATAGGAATGAGCATAAAATATTGCAAGATATTTCACAGCCCCCTCCCCCTGGGAAAAAATGCATGGGAAAATGACTGGGTGCATCTTAATATGAAAGGACTATCTGGATTATATACTTAATTAAATTAATGTTAAATTAAGCATTCATTTGGGTTATCAATTCATTAATAATTGTATCTAGATAACATAAATAATATTTAAATTCTTGTTTTAACAATCCTTCAGAAAAAATTTGTTTTGATTTAAAAAATATATATGTACGATCGTAGATGAAAACATCCACTTATGTTGATCGGCTTTACAAACTGACATTTAGCGATGAAGTTGTCTTTATTAATTACCTGCAGCCTATAGCGACCAGTCGGGTCGCTATTATTAATACGTGCTAAAATGTTCAAATAAATATCTCGTGTAACTTGACTCTTTTTATAGAATCAGAAGCAAAATATTAAGAACCATCGCATTTCTTACTCCTATAATTCGTCCACTCTCATGGAGAACTTGAACCGTTCTGTTCATCACACTATGCATCTCCTTTCCTGCGAGCTCCCGTAAAATTTCAACTTTCAAGGGCAATCGATTATCTGGCAATTAATTCACCATTGCTAGATGTTTATATTAATTTTATGTAATACATCAGAGAATTCATTAATCTTTCAGATTCCTCATCAAATTAATTTTTTAGTTTTACAATCAAAAGTACTTAGAAGACTTAAATTTGACTTCTTAAATTATTAGAATTGACTACTTAAAAGTATTTAGAAGACTTGAAATTTCAAAAGTACTTCGACTTCAATTTATTATGTTCTTGGTTTATAAATATACTTCAAAAGTTATGAAGTGTAAATCTTATGCAGTCTTTTGGCCCTAAGAATCGCAATCTGATAAATATTCTGGAGACATCAACATTTTAAAAAAAGGAGCATTTTTGTCTTTTATCGATTCTGATCGATTTATTAATTTTTTAATATAATAATTTAGAAGGGCCATTTTTTTGTAATCGTAGTGCAATCGATCGCGAGGAAAAAACTAGTTGCTGATTGGGCCTCATCTTTTTTAAATGGTCAATGAAGTGATCTATAATTGCCTGATTTTATTGAATTGTGATATTCGAATTTTTCTTTTATTCAGTAAGTTTTTATGAAAGATTTAGTTGATTAGAGCACAAAACTTTTAAAAAAACGTTAGTGTATTGAGAATATTTTATTAAATGATTCCCAGAGCGGAAGATATAGATAAACGCTAAACGTCCATAATTTATTAGATTTGTCAAGTTAAATCAAGTATAATTATTTCATTTAGACCCGTTTTAACGTATGCATTTCTTAAAAATTTACACACTAGCCATTGGATCCTAAAGTAAATGGATGTATATTAAAAACTGTTTGCCTATTGCTATATTAAAATTTACTTCATGTTAATAACTTGTAAAATAATAGTCAACTTATTTTTTCACTCAAATATAATACCGAACGGGGATTAGTGTGGGTAAATGGTATTTTTATTCAACACTCCAGGTTTAAATAAACAGTTGTTAATCCGAATAGGAGAGTTGAAAAAATTTTCAGGTCAATATTTGAAATAATTTTTAAAAAATGGATTGGTTGAAAAATTAATCTTTATTCTTGAATGAAAATCAATCTTTATTTAAAATTTTAACGCCACACGATTTTCACATATATGGCTGCTGATTTCCGATAATCAAATTTTTAAAATCGGTTTTTGAAAAGATTAATTCTTAAAATAGGTTAAGAAAGTCATGATACTAGAAAAATAAAATCAAAGTTAAAAACTGGACAGTCTTGATATTTAATTGAAACTTCCCCCTTTATGTGGAACTCTGAGCCATTTGAAATTATAATTTTTTTTTAAGAATTTAATAAAACTAAAACTTTCCCCACCTTACTCTGTAAAATATAGAAGGTATTCTTTGTTTTTCTATTTGCTCTAAAATTGCTAATTTTCTCGGCGCTTTCGAATGAATGTGGGGAATAGGTATTCTGATATTTATTGCCAATTGGCGAGGCGTATCGTTTTGAGACTTATTTGATTTTAAATATTAATCAAATTCCTTTTTTTTTTCATACCATCTTCATTGATAGACAGTTGCAAATAGGTATTAACTTCTTGACCTGGTCTAATTGCTAAATGTTTCCTTTTCTGAAATTAGTAGGCATACATGGCTTCAAAAATCTTTTGCATCCCAAACCAGAATTTGTAAATTGTCAGAGATGAGCAGAAAATTAATAATATTTGTTTGTATCGAGTTTTATTCCTCACTTTTTAATTCACTTAACAAGTATTTCGTTTCCTTACTGCTTACGACTTTTGTGCTGTACAAATTGAGAGGTAAATGTCACATAATAGGTATTATGTAAGTTTTACCAATTCTGAATGGAACCACAGGTGTGCTGTGCGTATTTAAACAGTGCCTCCCTATCTCCCAAGCTTCAACTACGTACATAACAAAGTGCATCGGCTGCGTGATGGTGCGTACTTTTATCGATGATACTTTTTTTTATCGATGATGGAGATACTTTTATCGATGTTCATCCCTAGTTAGAATTTGACGTACCTTTCAATCAATTGTTCCAAATTCCCTCAAAGACGCTGCTTCCTTCTTCATTCCATTTTCAGTTCTAATCGACTAATGTTTTCTGACTAAATGTCAGTTTATAAAGTTTAGAAGTATGGTAACGATGTGGTTGTTTACTTAATATCTTGTAAATTGGAAGCTTCGTGTATGTTCTTCAGTATTTACTTCCAAATTTACCATATAACTAGCCTTTAAATTTGGGAGAAATAAGAATTTTAAAAGAGCTAATACTCTTACTTTCTAGAAGATGTTACTAACTTAAATAGACAACCTATTTACATTTAAAATAAAATGTCCACACTATTCTATAATGACCCATAGTTTCCTGTTCTAGTTGATGTCCAGGGTAAAGAGAATGTTTCTGTGAAATACACGAGTGAACTTCGTTTACAACCCCATCCTTATGCTGAACTGGGGGCATATTTTTGGAAAAACATTATTCAAAAGAGACAAGATCAACGTAATTTAAATACAGCAAAATGTACAATGGAAAAACATTTGATTGCTTCATGGAATTCTTTTCCAAAGTGCAAATATTATCTTAATCCGGTTGATTTATAATTCAAGGCTTATTCACAAATATTTACCATCTCGGAACTTCCCCACCTAAAAGAAAATGCAATCGTTGTTGATGCATTTTAAGGAAGCTTTAACAGCTTACCAACCATTTTTTTCATTAAGATTTTTATCTTTTTATTTTCGATAGCTGCCGTCCACCATTTTTATTTGGACAAAACGGGTATCTCAAAATTATTGCCTCTTTATAAAGAAACGGATATTTTACTCGCTCTTTGATCTTAATCCCTTATAAATTTTTCTTCTAGTCATTTGTTCAATTATTTACACATGCTGTTTCCCTAATGTTTTGATAAAAATGACAGTTATACTCTGAATTTTAAGCTAGGCATAGCTTATCCTATAAAAGTCTTGCACAAATATAATACTCCCATCAATTAACCTTTCTTGATGCAAAAAAGCTGTAGTTAATTTTGATTAATAACCTTTCATCTTATGCTATGCCTAACCATTGAGGAGCAGTTTTATGCTCGATTACGATAAGTTTCAGTCCTTCTTTTTCTTGATCTCATGAGAATCGCATTTAAAAAATCCCTATAAATTCTTATCCAAATTTCATCAAAGGATGTGATTTTAATCTTAAAATTTTGAATCTAAAAAAATATCATATTATGCTTTGAATATTATTGTTCATAGGCATTTCAATTTATATTTACATGTAAAAATAAATTGGAACTTCATTGATGGCTAATATATTAAGTTAGGCTAATATATTCAGCTAATATACTCAAATATATTATTGGCTAATATATTCAATAATATATTTGAGTTAGGGATTTAATGGATATAAAGTCACAAAAGAAATTATTTTATGTAGGCAAATGGAAACATGCCTTGCTTCTTAATTATGAATCGAAATTGATTGTCGTATTTTGTAAAATGAAAGCTCAAATGTTGAATCAAAATTACTTTTGAGGGTTTAGATATCTATTGCTTCTTTGACATCATCAAAATGCGGAACACTACAATAATATTAAAAAGTATCAACGTTTAGATTTACCTCTGGAAACACGGGCTTTAAACGCATTTATAAGAGTCCGTTGAAGGCTTTAGATCTATTTAATAAGTCATAGTTATCTCTAGACTCTCCGTTACACCCGATGGCTCACACGAATTTGGATGAATGACTAGACCGGCACAAAGGCAATACAGACGGGAACTGTGAGTCCTAATGTCCATCATCGGTCACGGTACAATCCTCCCTGTGGCAGTTACGTCATCAATGTACGTTGAACCCCCAAATATTAGTATATCCTCAATTTTGGTAAGATCTCTCTACTGAAATCATCTCATCCTCATTTCGAGATGCCCCACGGGGTGAAGAGATCTATTAAATATAATTGTGCTAAAATTATCATTCATTCGGCTGATTAGCTTGAAATGTTTTCTAAATAGAACAAATATTACCATGAATCAACATGCAATGAGAAGTTTGAAGTAAAGGACGTCATTATCATGGTGAAATCATAGTTTTGCACACTAGGAATTTAAAGCTATAGAGCAAGTACTTATTAAATTATTCGTTGCTAAATGCCAAATCGTAGTCGTGGAAGAAGAAACTCGGGTTTCGTCTTCATTCCTTAGAAATTATCGGCTCCTTGGAGAACTTTATTCCCATGATTTGCTATGATACTAGGAATGATTGTATTTGTTTGAAAAATTCGTGCTTCAAGGAATGTTATCAAATTTTAAATCGAAAATATTCATTTATTGAATTTGATCATTTTCTTACAGAAAAATGCAATTCTTTTTTATGCATGTCTTTTCTAAGAGACCGTAGATCCTATTGGTTGCTCAGAGCACAAAATTTTATATAGAGGCTAAAATCTACAAAACATTATCAAAGAAATTATACCGATAGAAAAATCAATATATGGATATTGAAGACAAAAAACCCCGCATTGTTATTTAAGATAACAAGTTACAATAGTTACTTATTAAGATAGTACCTTCACGTCCAATAACCATCGCTTCTTCGAAATTTTCTTGCCATTATTATACTGGAACGCTTCTAAATTTTCCGTTTATTTTTAATTCTATAAAATTGCACACTTATCTATTCTGATTGTATTGTTCTAAAGAAAAAATCTATTATAAATTGTAAAACTTCCTTGTTTGAATGCAATAATTCATTTTATGTAATAACTATTCATATTTAAATATATCTAACATGTAAGTATTTTTAAATTCCAAATTATTCCGAAATGTTGCAAAAAATTAATATAGCCTGCATTCGTGTAAATCTTAAACTTCATGCATCTTAATTTTCATGTAAACATACATAAAGAATTCTTTGCACACGTATTCAAGAATATTTTATCAACATGTAAACACGAAGTACATCCAAAAACATTCTGATTTTTCCTGACAGTTATAAGTTTTCTAAATTTAGGAGGGGTTCACAAATTTTTTAACTCCCTAGTTCGTTCGGGAACTTTTTTCCATGCCGCTTTTTTAAGTGTGAAGCCGAGGGTAATTACTACCAGCAAAATCATTAGTACAGATTATTTTCTCGTTATTCCGTTTTAAATAACTGAAAATATTTTTTAATTCAGTTAATGCCAAATGGTTGAATACATAAAGTCTTGAGTTTCCATGTCATTTCGGATTCTTAGGAGTAAGAATAATTCTTGTCGTTTTCAGTTATGTTTTATTCTTGGCTAGGTTAATACCTAGCCAAGAATAAAACATAACTGAAAATTTTCTTTTTCTGAACTGACAAACTGAACTGACATATTTCTTTTTCACAGACGTAAGGTGAAATTTGTTCTATTTATATTTACACCCAAAATCATAGATTTAGTTAATCTTATTTTCAAGGAAACATGCTGACCTGAACGGTAAGAAATTTAAATAGATATGGAAACCAAAGATTGAAAATACAAAGTTTGATTTTTTTTAAAAAATAGATGTCTTTCAAGCATTTCTTATTTCTCTATAAATGAGTTTGAATAATCTCTTATTTCGAGAAGTAATCATGTATTTTTCAGAAAAGATGCTTTCTAGATATTGAAAATCCTAAACTCCTATTAATGGATTTAATGTTTCCTCAGTACCCTTAAGTCCATTCATGCAATAAGGAATTTTTGTTCATTACATCAAAATAGTTTTTAGGCAAGATAATTAAAACGGTGTTCTGTAGAAAATGTTTGACTGATCCCCCCCCCCTCAAAATCTATAGCATGAGCTTTTAGGTTTTGATTCATGTCTACATTTTTTTTTTCATAGAATTGAATATCTGAGTTGAGGCACTGCAGCTCAATTCAGGTGTAGGCCAAGATAAAAATCACGTGACTTGTGGTTTGAATTGCTGAACCGAATTTTCCTTTCTTTAGTATATTTCAATAGCAGAATATTTCTGGCTTTTATCTATCAAATTTTAAAGAAATGTTTCACTTTGGTGCAATTGAATTCAACGAAAGCTTCAAATGATAATCCTGTGTTTTTTCAGTTACATAGAATAAGTACAAACTATTCAAATCTATTTTAAATTACTTTGAAACTTCAAAACTCGGATCACTCAATGTTTTTGATGTTAACTGAATAATATTCATGCTTCCAATTGGTTATTGTATTTAATTTGTTAAGATTTGTTTAAGCTGATACGATTCCAATATGATTTGCTACTTGCTTTGTTTTAATCTCGAATGTGTTGCACGTTCTTGATTGCAAGCTTGGCGTGATTTGTTTTGGTCAATGTTAGAATATATAACAATATTATTGACTGATTAATAATTATGATTTTAAGGCAAATAAAGTTTATTTCCAACGGCTGTGTCTTTCTTTATCACAAATATTCGAATTCTATTATACCGGGAGCGATGATGTTTCAATAAATATTTATTAGTCAAGGATCGTGGTTTTTATATAAAATTATTTAAATATTTTACTTATTGAAAAGTTTATAAAACTAATATATAAGAATTATTAACTCATTAATTAATTTCTACTATCACTAAAATCAACAATTTAAAATTGCATTACGTCTATATACTAACTGTAATAAGGTAGCTTTGCGTTAAATTAACAAAAATTGATAATTTTTTAAAATATATATAATTTTACTACTCTAAAATTACTAAAATGAGCAGTCTTCAGAATAAATATTTAGAGTTACTATAATGAATTCTCTTTTCGGGAATAATTAAGTATTCTGTGCGCAATTTTTAAATTTTTGTTTGGAATATTAAAGTAATTTTAGAAGCATTTTGTTTTACTCAAAGAATCAACGAATAATTGGTAATAAAATTTCCTAACAGTTTTAAAAATTAAAAAAATAATTGCAATACTAGATAACGATTACAAAATAAGTCTCTAATATATAGTTCAATATTCTATAATTTCCCTCCCTAATAGCATGCATGCGTGTATACAGTATTTTGAGAAAGACTTGGATCAATTTTATAATGTGTCTTTTTAATTGATCTATTTGAGACAAAAGAAAGTATCAGAATATGTAATGTAATATTAAGAAGTTATAAGGTAAATATTTAAAATATTTATGAGAAGAAAAATAATCTCTCTTAATTCAGGCAAAAAGCAAAGTAAAAAAGGTATAAATAATTTTTTTAAATGGAAATATTAAAATGTTCTGTTGATGTATTGGGATAAGCAGATTGTTTGAAATAGAAGGAATAGAATACTCTCTCAAACCTTGGAAAAAATCCTTTTTCTGAAAATTGAAAAAAAAATTTCTAAATTCATTCTTCTAATTGCAATCTTTGAGAGGGGAAAATGATTTTCCGAACATATTTCTAAAATGCTAAAATTAAAGGTTTGATATTGGCCAAACGTTAAGTTTAAAATACTGTGTAGAAACTGAACCAAAATATTAATGCAACGATATGCCATCGAAGATTTAGAAAGATTAAAATTAAATTCATAATGTTTAAAATAAATTTTGCAAGAATTCTAAGTAATTCTGAAACTGTTGCTTCTGCATAAATTATTGTATTTATCAAATTATAAAAAAATCTGGTAATTGGTTTTTGTTGGGAAGTGTTTGAATAAAAGTCAATACCATGGCAAAAGTGTTATAATTTATATGATGTGGAAAAATATTATAAAATTTAAGTTTTTATGAATTTTGTAGTTAAAAAGCAATATGGTTTCAAATGAAATCCCTTAAATCCATGCAGCCTTAATACAAATTTTTTTAATAATTCTTTTCTTGATTCCAGGAGCACTTAAGGCTTGTAGAAAAAATTGCGAATATGGAGAGAAAAATTTGGGCCTTGGAAGAAACGATAAGAGACAAAGATGCCCAAATTGAGCATTTGAATGAGGTAATTCAATTTTGCAATTTCAAGGTTTAAGAGTATGCGAAACAGCAAAGGCTTGCTACTGATGCTGCCATATCTTACACTTTAAAGAACCTTTTAGAAATTTTTTAAATAACGTTTCGAAAATATTCAATAATGGCCCTGCACGTGTGTATAAAAACTTCATTTGGTGTGAAACAAGATCAAGTATCCAATGTAATTTTGGAGTAAAATATTTCGAATATAAAATCTATTCCTCTACAAATTACAATCTCCAGTATTTTAAGATTCTTTTTTCAGTTTGATAAAATTTCAAATCTGTTCATTGATTTATAACAACTTTCATTAGAATTTTCAAGGAGTCTTACAAAACAGGTTAACTTTTCATTAATGGGAAAAAATTAAAATAAACTGGAAAAGTTTTTTATGAGTTGTAACTCATCCTCTTTTTTACCGTATTTTATTCCACATAACTGCTAAAATAGTTTAACAAAGTTTATAAATATAGTTTTTTAGTAATAAAAAATATTACCAAGCATTTTATATAATTTAATCTCCAGAATGTATAAAAATAAGGAAACCCTTTCTGCGTCTGTGAAATTTATATCAGTGGATAGTTAAGTTTAACATGACCAAATAGTTCTTTCAAAAATTTTATTTGGTCAATTTTCAATTAATTATAACTTTAAAATAAAAACACTTTAATAGAATTGTTTTTACTGTTATTAAATAAATTTAAGAATACAGTAATACAAATCCTGTCAAAAGCTATTTTTTAAAATTCGAAAAAAAATATGTTAAAACAGAATAGTTAAAAATTTACATCGTTGAGTATGAATATATATCTGATACTATTATTTGATGAAACAATCAATTCGTTTCAATCTAATTTTATAAAACTTCCTTCAAAACTCTTAAATCTGGAGTAATTGATGTGTTCCAATGAAATCTAAAGTATTAAGAAGATAGTATTTAGTTTTCAAGTGGTGTAGTAATAACGTATAATAAATTTTTGAGCTACTGATGAATTCTAGTTTCAGCTGTATAATTCAACATATTAAAATTTTTTTAAATTACACAGCTAGCCGAAATATGTTCTTCCGATTAGCAATTTCAAATCGCTACCTTTTGTAATTTGTTGAAATCAACGCACACTTGAATTATCATTTTTGAAATTGCCGTAGATTACAGGTACTTAATTTTTTTAGTTCCCGGGGAAGTTGAATGCAATCGCCAGAAACAGTGAAAGTGTAAATTTAGTAATGCTATGACAGCTATACTCTATTAGTTATTTTAAATTTTGCATATTTTCACGAAGGGAAATTTGGTTTTTGTATTCAATTTGAGCTTCCGTAAATTAATTTAAATTCGATCTTACTCCACCGCATCCTTTTTATTTTCAAATAATTGTATCTCGGGAGAAAGTCGGTACTTTATAAAACTAATTTTTTTACATAATCAATAAGTATTAACATTTATAAAAGATGTATTCACACCTTCTCAATCATTACACTAAAGAAATGTTTGGCCAAATGTATTAGAACTTGCTGAGTCGCTTAATAAAAGCTAATATTAAATTTAAGTTCCAATATGATTACTTTTAATTTAAAATTGTTTCCTACTATACTTGAATTGCATTAAGACATAAATTTTAGGATTTAAATAACTACTAGCAAATTTCAAAGATTTGTAAATATAAGTTTGGGCACTTTTTGAAATCATTCTTTTTCACAATGGCTGATTTTAAGTCACTCATACACCCACCCACCCCAATGTAGAATCAGATTATTAGTCCTGAGCATCTTATCTTGGAAAATGTTTGATTTGATTTGATTCGCTTCTCTGCTTCTAAAATTTATTTTTTCTAATGTATAAACAATACATTTAACCCTAATAAATCTTGTAGTTAATAAAAAAAATCATAATAAACAAAGAATTTAGAACAATTTCTAAAATTTATAAATAGTTTCGGTTGTTGTATTATGAAATTAGTAATGAGAAATGCAAAATTATTGATTTAAAGAATAAACTAATGCTGACAACTCGCAATAATAAGCAACCCTTAATGATGTCGTTACTTCTAATCTAGAAAATTTATCTCGGTGCCTCTTCTCGTTTTTTATATTTATTTAGAATTGCTATTGACACAATATGCAGATACTAATCCAAAATATTAGCATCTGTTTAAAGATAAACGTTTGTTACTCGCTTTGAAATAAGTTTTTTCGACTATTTCGTTTTTTAACACACTTTGTCAAATTGCTTACCCAAAAAATGTAATATATTGAACTGTTAACCATTTACCGTACTGACTTCTGTATGCATCTCCGATCAGCTTATTTTTTTATACCTTTGTTTTCAATTATTTGGATATTTTGAAAGCATTTTCTATGTTTTGTATTCAGATGCACATCAAAAGAATTAAATGGGTTGAGAGCTGCAATTTTGTTTAGAACAAAACTGCTACTCATGTTGTCCTAATAACGGACTTTTCAGGAGACTCAATTACACAATGTGTTAAGCTTGATCTTTCAATCCCTCAACGGCAAACGATGAAGCTCTTCATGAAAAGCTGCCACCATTGCTTTTGCTTCCTGCTTCTCATGTGCAGCCAATAATCCTAGATATTGTCCGTGCGTGGCAATCCTTTAAACAGCTGGTGCCTTTATGTACCTGATGTATCAATCGGCTGGTATTCTGATCACATGACTGGTATGCTTAATAGAATCAAAGCAAAAATGTTAAAATTTCGAGACTAAACATTAAGGGTGATCAATGTGAAAGGAAGTGACTCTGAGAGTATAGGTCCTGCTCAGCACTAAGTTCGATACGAGGCAGGGATAGTTAAAGCTGACAATTACCTTCCCATTTTGAGTTCAGTGGGGGAGGGGCGGTGCAGTCAGGACCTGATATTTGATTTTTTTTGCACAGGTCATTTATCTTAATGTTTCGGTTCTTATAGTTGTAGTTTTTATATTGTTAAATCTTTTACTGATACTCTGACAACTGTCGACAATCTTCTTAACAAAAAATAAATATTAGCATCGTTGGTAAACTAAAACATTTTAAACGTTTTTGCTAATGAATTTCTTGTTAAAGTTTAATTTTCTGTGCAGGCTAAAAAAATGCAACAATAAAACATCAGAAAATATGAAGTATCACTCTGTACACGTAACTTCAATAGTTTACTTTTCGTGGCATTGTCTCTCAATGAGACTTGAAAAAGGATCCAGTATCTTCTATTTTAGAAGGTTTAAAATCTGGTCACCGCAGTGGAAAGAATGAAAACTAAACAGGATGGTAAAATTCTTCCTATCTTATTTTAATGCATCTTAAATTGAAATTAACAGCAGATCTGTCAACATTGTATATTAACGTTGCCTGGTTCCACCGTTTATTCCAAAATCGGTACATTGCTACGAACGTAAAAATTTTTATCACACCGTTCAAATTGTCAAGATAAACAGTCATAAGCTCAATGCTCTGTCATTTGTCACACCGCAAAACCTGTTCCATATTCTCTCCAACGTGTCTCAATTACACTGCAAATCTTGCCCACATTGGATTCACAAAAAGAAAGTTCAAAATTTAAGGGTAACATAAAATATATCATTAGCCGAACCCCGCAATATAGTTACAAGTAGATAGTTACAATAACCTCCTTCACGTACACATATAGAAATATCTTGCCAAAATAACTGTTTATTTTACAGACAATGCTTCTGTCCTAGCATAACCAAATGTTTGGGCTTGTAAAACAATTCCATTTAAAGCAAATCATGTACGTAATAAAAGCAATATACCCTAACCTACTGATATTTCTATGCCATTCCAAATGTCATCCTCTTCCAAGGCAATTTGAACAGATTTCTCTCGCTGGCCTCAATTTGCACCATATATCTTTATCAAAAGTTAAAAACTACGATCCAAGCATCTCTTCTAAAAGTTTAAGAAATCAAATAAGACCAAAGAGGGAAAAATATAGATCAAGAAAGAATCGGTTAGATGCCCCCAAGAAAGGCAAAGATATACATACAAACAATTGAAGAGATATTATCTTTGCAATATTTTATTAAAAAACCAATATGAAAAATTGTAAAATGTGAGCATTCACACAAGTATAACTTATCAGATGATAATTCAATATCTAACCGTGCTATTCCATCCCTCTCACCAAAGAGAAGTTAGTAATTTTTCCTCCTTTTTCTTCCTGCTCTGCCACCGACTTATGGATATACTCGTTTATTGGAACTGTCATAGAGGGAATCAAAAAAGTTTTGATCTGAAAGATATAATTAATCCCTATAACTCATCTTACAATGCCCTTCAAGAAAAATTTCTAAAATTTAATGCTACTGTTTTAGTGCATTACTAACATGTTATCTATAAGGTCAATGTAAGCTGATGAGCCACATAAAAAGTTACTACCTTTTTTCGAGTTCTATGTCCTCTTATCCATCGGTCTGGAACACTACGTTGCAAGTTATCGCAGCCCGATTCCACAAGCCCCCAATGATTAGCTTTCGCAGTCTTTGTCTACCATTTAATACCTATATCACATATATCGACGAATCTAATCTAAATGATCTTTAATCTCAATTTCCTGTACTTTCATGCCCACAATCAACTTTGGAGAAATAACACTAACAGAAGATACCGTCACAGACTTTGGGTGATCATAGCCTTTGTCTATTTAACAATGATTAGCAGACTTACTTTCATGCAAATACAAGCAGTTTTCATGCACTGAATCTAGCAATATTTTCTTCAGCCCACTAACCTATTTTTACATTGCAAAATGATAAGGATTTACAAAAGTAATTATTTTCCCTTGGTATTAAATGATAATAGAAGTGATCAGTCACCCACTACCCACAGTTCTCCCAGATATAAATTAGACGCGGCCAACTGCTCCAAATTCCCTTCATTAGCAAATATTACAAAGGAAATGTTGAATAATATTGACATATGTACAGCAGTAGCACATATTACACCGGCTATATTAACTGCTTCAGATGCTTCAATTCCTAAATCTTCTGCAAAGTTTAGGCGGAAACGCAAAGAATGGTGCAGTAACGAGTGTCAAAAAGCATTTAAGATGCAAAGAAAAGTCTGGACCACATTGAGTAGGCATCCCACTACAGAAAACTTTAGTTTCTGCCTTTTTAAAGCTAATAATTAAAGGCGGATCCAAAGAGGCAGCAAACGAAGCTCTTGGGAGAAATATATGAACTTCACCACCACTTCACTTTCCAGTAAGCAACTTGGGAATAGTGTTAAAAAAATTAGAGTACCTGCGAGTCTTAATGAAGACGCATATAGCCTGCTTTAATATATTCTGGAATTTTTGAGAAACCACAATCAAAATCAAATGTTTTGTCTTGTAAAGCTCGCCATCTCTTTCTATTAATATACGTCTCACATGACTCACATCTTGGCTGTTCACTTCTTTGAAAATTTCATTTTCTTCAGCATTAACAATTTTTCACACGTAATAACTCCCTTGGATGAATTTAAAGAAATACGTAAAGAAACAGTGATTTGGATATGAAATTTCTGCAATTTGTTGCGACTGTTTCCGGGATTGAACTTCTACATGCAAGTCTCCGGAACGAAGTTCCTTATTGTTTTTTTCTTCCCCTACTTTACCAGCGATGCTCTTTTTTAACTAAGAAAGGAAATACCGAATGCAAAGTCTCATTCGTCTTTGAAACTTGTTTGACGGTAAAAAAAAAGTTGGAAATATAGATGGCATTGTATTATTCGTAACAATTTGTTGTCCACCGAAGGGAGATGATTTACGTTTGTCCATACATTGGCGGAAATTCAGACCCGATGGTACCACGCACCAAGGGGACCCAAAAAGGGAATGCAGCCACTGGCTCTGTCGGACCACTTCCAGCCCCGGCGCTTACCTTGATGCTAGCCAGAATCTATACGCTCAGTTACCCCTGGGGACAGTGACCACCCTTAACGTCAAGCCCACAGAGAAACCCCTTCGATTGATCCCTAACTAACCACTCAGGTGACTATCTACCAGCAGATTGAGAAACCACGGAACACAGTGTTACAATCGTCTAATGGGTCACCGCACGCGGGGGTATTTGCTGTCCATGCGAAACAAGAAGCAAACAGAACGGTGACAGCTTCTCATGAAGAGCTCCCTCTCTTACCCTCGACGGAAGAAAGAATGAAAGGAGAAGGCGAAGAGAAGAATAAACCATAAAAGAAGTAAAGATCCCTGTGAATCTCGTGTTTGGGACAACCGCACTCACTGTAGTAGGTGAGCCCCTGAGGGGAGTTTACCTCGGAGTATCTTAACAAAACAGGGTGGGTAAATTCATATAGATTTGATAGACGTTCGTCAAAACAATTTGTGACTTATTAGCACTTTCTAACACTTTCAAAATCAATTGTGTTACAATTGTTTAGATGAGAAAATATCTTTTTTATATCGTTATGAATTACAGCATCTCGAAATATTTCAGTGAAATTTTGAACTAACGTAAAGACAAATTCGTTTAACAGGAGGAATATTTAATAATTTTTTTAGGAATGAAAATTTGTGTGGATACAAAGATTATGGGTCTAATTGATATTTTAGGAATAGAATAACTAAATCATTTTTAAATAAATTTTATTTACTGCTTCAGAAAGAAATTGACCTGGATTTTTCTACGTCCTCAAAAAAACATATCTGTATTTCCATATAAAAAACAATTAATAGGTAGTAACGGTTTAAATTTTTTTTATCAGCTTGCAAATATCTTGATCTAATATTCTAAAATATTGGAATATGAAAAAAATTGGAGAGAGGAATTCCGGTCAAGATTATTCAAAATATCTTAGGATATCCCTCTTAAAATAACTGTCGCATTGTTTCCAAACAGAACAGTTATACAATTAAACAAAACAATCTAGAATAATACTACTTAATAGCAGGATAGTTAATGCGTATACGATGATAGCAAAATCAAACTAAATAATAAAGAAACGTATTTCCAGACAAAAAAACGAAATGCAAACTGGTGTAAGACATTTTAAAATTGAAAATTTTCTCAACAAAATTAACTCAGAAGAATTTGCATAGACTATATTACTCAGGATTTGATGAATTTTATATTTTCTGCATAAATTTTAGAAATGCTAAACAGATGATACTTTTAATTAAAATTGCAAAGTTTTTGAAAAGGTTTTAAATTTTGAATGTGCAATAACAATCTCCCTTACTAACGCCCTAGTAAAATAAAGTATTATGCCAAAGAAAAAAAAACAACAAAGAAACACTGAAATTATTAATTGACTTGACCAATTTTACTAGTTTGTCGCAAAACCAGTTTTCTGCAAAATATCCAAAAGACAATGATCATTGGTTTCTTTTCTGTTGCGCTTGTTTATTAAATGGGTAGCATGCATTATATTTGTGTATAATTTTGTTGAAAACAATGCTTTTTTCTATTCTAGGCGAGTCGACGCCATGAAGGAGAGCCTGAAGGTAAAATTTAGTTCTATTTTCTAATACTTTACAAACGAAATCAAATGGCTTATCTAACGAGATGTATTAAAGATGTAACAGCTTCGGTTTTATTCTAAAAAATTGTTAATATTTTACATTTTACTGAGGCAGACAAAGATAGTAGCTTTTTCTAAATATAGCTCTCACGTCTTGTAAGTCTTATAATAAATAAGGTAGTTGGTGTTAAATAGCAATGGGTTCTGAAGGGATATCAAGTTAAGGTTCCTTGGAGTTCATTTGGTTACTTCGCGACGGAAACAAAAGTTTCAGGATCTTCTAAAAATTTTGGAGTTGTTACAATTATGAATAAAGACGCTTATCAGAAATTGGTTGCTTTTAATCGAATCTATAAAGAACGGAGGTGTACAAGAAGAGTAATACAAGAGTGGATGGGTGCTTTCTCTTTGGAAAGCTACAGTATTAGTGCTGCAAGTTCCGGCTCTTAGAGATAGCATTTGACCAGTCCGTTTTCCTATAGATACTGAGATAATTCTGATGCTAATGACTCAGATTTGGGAAAATGTGTCCCAAATTCGAATCAGGTTCTAATGGATGGGATGCTTTCAGGAATTTGAAGGTTTTTTTCTAGTTTGGCAGTATTTATTCTAAACTATCTTTAGTAGCTTTGAGAAGGTGGTATAAATTAAATTTAATGTAACGGAATTATTATATAAAAAGTTTTTTTGTCTTGTGAAAGAAAATTTGACCTTTTAGTCTATTTTGAAAATAACATTATTACTTTGTTTTATTATCGTTTATCCTTTGTAATCGAGAAAATACTGTAGCTTTCCAAAAAATATTTCAATATTTCAAAGAAACCTTCACATGAATACTTTTTAGTATTCAGAAAATTATTTTGCAAGTAAAAGAGTTGTCTATAAATCGGCTACAAAAACTGTTAATTTAAGAAGAAAGCCAAAGATCTCATTTGAATTTGATCCCTATCCTAAAGATAAAATTTTACTGGTATAGGAATATGTTACTAAATTTCGTACCCAAAATTAAGTGTTTTTTTCTATTTCTGTCTCGTATAATTAGGTACATTTAACCGATTCCAGAAAGGCACCAGTTAAATAGGTCACAAAACACTTTTAAAATTTAAGAGTAGATAAAAAAAAAGTCGATACAAATGATTTTATAATATGAATAAACGTATAATTTTTAAATCATTTTATTTCAATAAAACTCACAATGAAGGTGTTCTGTAGAATTTTCTTCACTTATTACAAATTGAACGTTCAATTTTGTAAAAATTGATTTTTCTTTATTGAAGTAACTTATAATTATGAGCTAAGAATTATACATAACACTTTTTTGCTTTAAATCTGAAAACGAATACCTTAAGAAGTGAATATTTTAGTTTAGTGAAGAAAATCAATTTGAAATTTATAAGTAAAAACCCACTAATGTAAAATCTTAAAATACCCATTATTTTTAGTTACAATTTTGAATATTTACTCATCGTAAATGGGATATATGGAAGAATATAAAGTTCCATTTCCTTTTAATTGAAATAAGTATTTTTCCAACAGGTATATTCAACTTTTCTTCAATGCACAAAGCTGAATAAAATGGGATATATTTGAATGATATATTGGCATGCACGCTTCTTCATGTTGAATAAAAGATTAATGTTCACTATTTAAAAAACTCTTTTGTAATCCTATCCTCTAAACTGATAACTCAATATTTTTTGAAGCAAAAAAATACATAATTGAGATTACATGTAAGCATTTTGAGCGTGAATAATTGTGGCTGTGGTTAAAATGGTTAAAATAGAAACTAAATAAAAATGAAGGAACAAATTTTCCTCCGAATATGTTTTCAAATTTGATGTTCGGATATAGTTGTAAAACTGCCTAAATGAAAATATCGTTCTGAATGCTTTTGAAGGATTTGTATTTAAGCCAATTAAAAATATAAGTTTGAGTATAAATAAAAATTTCTTTTAATTTCTTAATTGTTTTTTTATGGAAATGGATAATGATTTTTTTTTGTTATTCTAATATAAGGTGAAGAAGAATATAGTTTTTTTTGTCCTTTCAGAGGGCGAGGGAAGAAAAAAAGTCCACTGGGCTGATGAATCCGCATCTGGACAGGTAAGATTTCATGCATTATAATACTTTAAAATTTTCATGATTTGCACTTGAAATTTTCATTCAGCATTCCATCATCTAGCTGATTTCAAAGAAAGACTTATAAATAATCATTAAGAAAAAGAAAGGAAATGACCTCGGTATTAATTGTTTATTCAAGGCGCAATTTATGGAATTGTTAGAAAATTTGCCAATAAAATATATTTAGTGCTTGAATTTTAATTTTATATTTTCAATCTGTATTTATATATGAATGTGAACTTATACTGAGTTTCAAAGTCTCACTTAGATTTTAAGGAGAACGAATAACCTCCGAATTTTACTAGCTAAGACAATGTTCTGAATTAAATTAAATAGATTTATTCCATTCATCGAAATAACAATGTTTTAACCCTTTACTATTTCAATTGGAAATTATTGAAGCCTTCTTAGATATTTCTGGCTAACACTTTTGCTATGCGAGTACAAAATAAACCTTAAACTTGGTTTCTGATGTTCTTCGGCATTTAATCTTTTGTTTCCAAACATTCGTGATACAACCAGCGACCTTTATTCTATAAAATATTACCTATTTGTTGGAAAAATTAGTCTTAGGAAAAGTCTATCTAACAACCTTAAACATTTGAAAATTCATCCACATTTAATTAAATTTTATTTTGTATCCATTTTAAATTCAAGCAAAGCCTTCGTAATTAAATTTTTCTATTGTTATAAAGGTTTCTCTTATTTTGACTTATTTTTATTCCTCTTCATTAACATTTCAAACAGAAAAATCTATAAACCTGCAAAATTTAAATTTTCCTGCAAAATTTAAATTTTTATTTTGTAAATATAGAGAAAATATTTACATTTATATAAAAAATATTGGATGTTACTAAAAGGTTTAAAAAATTAAATTTTTAAAGTAACCTGTAACTATAGAATAATCCTAAAGGTAATACGGGATTATTCTATGTAAGTATAGAATAATCTCGTCGCATTAAAAAGATAATTGTTAAGATTAACAATGTTTGATTAAAAGTGATTTTTTAAAGAATCGATCAAAAAAAGGTCAGCATTTCTCTTTATGCAACATGTATGACTTAATACAGTAGCATGTCAATTTTAAATTTGGTCAATACAATGAAATCACAGTTTTATATCTCATTTTCATTAACTTATTTGAAAGATTTAAAATAAATGCTTCCCTGCAAAGCAGTAGAAAATACCGGGGAATGTGTTGATTCACAAGGGAAAGCAAATGTAGAATTTATAACTTTGCATGTGCTACTGTCAATTAGAAAAAAAATTAAGCGTTCTATTGTGGATTTCATAGAGTAACATGTTACAATGGTTGATGGTCAATTAACCAGTAGTCTTTAATTACTCATCTCAAATCTCAATTTCATAATTA
>JAOUZG010036549.1:0-15551 GCA_026289955.1 Argiope argentata | reverse complement strand
TTTAAGTTCTTGTTTCACCAATCCTTCTGAAAGATTCTGTTTTGATTAAGAAAAATATTTGTATGATCGTAGAGGAAATCATCCGCTTCTTTTGATCGGCATTTATAAACTTACGTTTAGCGAGTCTTAATTAACTACTGGCATCATTTAGTGACCAGCCGTTTCTCTATTAATTCTTACTAAAATGTTCAAATAAATATTTCATGTAACTTATCTCTTATTTATATAGATTCTGCAGTAAAATATTTAAGCCCATAGCATTTTCATACTCCAATAATTCGTTCACATTATCATGGGGGACCATAAACCATTCCGATCATCGAACTACGCATCTCGTTTCCAGTGAGCTCAACTTTAACGTGCAACAGATTAATTGGCAATTAATATAAAAATATCTCGCCCTACCGAATATTGTTTTTTTTATGTAATACCTCAAAGAATTCAATAATTTCTCAGATTTCTTATGAGATCAGTTTTTTTTAAAAAAAATTACTCTCAAAAGTATTTAGACGATTTAATTACTACCTATCTTTATAATTCTTAGTCTATTAATATACTAAAAAATAATGGAGTGTAAATTTTATACAGTCATTTGATTCCGAGGAATAGCAATCTGCTAAATATTCTGGAAACTTTGACACTTAAAAAAAGCATTTCTGTCTTATACCGATTCTGATCAACTCACAATTTTTTAATATAATTGTTTAGAATAATCAACATTATCATAATCATAGTACAATGCATCTTGAGAAAAACTACGTGCTGAATGGATCATCGGCTTTAAGGCGGTCAATGAAGTGATCTATGATTGCCTGTTTTATTGAATAACGATATTTGAATTTTCATTTAATTCAGTAAGATTTCCTAGTTTTTTCATTGATCGCAGTGCAAAACTTCTTTTTAAATCAATAGTGTCTCAAGAATAGTTTATTAAATATTATTCAAGAGCAGGGGATATAGACAAACGCTACATTTTATCGATGTTTGATAAAAAATTACCATTTAACTACCCTTTCACTTCACGAGAAATATGTAAAGAAAAACTACTACTCTTACTCTTCAGAATCTGTCACTAGCTTAAATACAAATAATCCATTCATATTTATAATAAAATTTCTACACCATACTCCGCTCCATAATGACCGATAGTTTCTCTCTGATCTCTGTTCGTGTAGATATCCAGGGAAAGGAGAATGCTTCTGAGAAATACACAAGTGACTTTTGTGTGCAACCTCATCCTTATGCACAATTGTGTTCTTATTTTTGGAAAAATTATTTTTCAAAAGAGGCAAGATTAATTAAATTTAAGTGCAGCAAATTGCACAATACAAAAACCTTTTATTTCATGAAATTTTTCATAAGTACAAGAATGTTATCTTAATCCGGTTAAGGATTGATAATTCAATGCTTATTCACAAACATTTACAGTTCTGAATCTCTCCCTCCTTCCGAAAATATACAGTTGTTGCTAAAGCATTTTGAGGCAGGTTTTAAGATTATTCATCCCTTATTTCATTGAGACGTTTTAGATTCGATAACTGTCCTCCATTTTTATTTGGACAAAACCGTCATCTCAATTTTTCCCTTTTACATAGAGTTGGCTATTTTACTGGCTCTTTGATATTAATCACTTATACATCTTTGGAATGTATACATTTGATGCTTTTGCCCATACAGTTTTTCTAATATTAATACTTCGATCAAATTTACAATTATAGTCTGAATATTAAGCTGGCTTAGCTTATTCTAAAAAGGACTATTGAGCAAATATAATATCCACACAAATAAGCCCTTGCTGCAAAATGAAAAGCTATAGTTAATTTTAATGTATTTAAAGTTGGTTTAAAATAGATGTTTGTGTAAGTAGGTACGTTTCTCTAATTTATGAGCAATTGGTCTAAAAATAAGAATATAAAAAATAAAACGTGGCATTAAATGCTCTATTTAAGAATATTATTGTTTTCAATTTGGAAAATAAAATTTTGATTCTATAAGTATCATGTAATGCTTGGAAAATAACAATTTTCACAATTATTTAAATTTATATTTACATGTAGAAATTACAATAGGTAAATTGGAACTTAATTGATGGCTAATACATCCAGATTGTTTATTCTCTATGAAGTCACAAAAGAAATTATTTTATGTACACAATTTTAAACGAATTACATCTTAATTATGAAATCAAACTGAATGTCATATTTGGTAAAATGAAAACTCAAAGGTTTAATTAAAAGTTCTGTTGAGGTAGTCGAGATCTATTGCTTCTTTGACAGCATCAAAATGTGGAACACTACAATAATATTAAAAAGTATCAATGTTTAGATTTACCTCTACAAAAGCGGGCTTTAAACGCATCTATAATAATGTATTGAAGACCTTAGATCCATTAAATAATTAAATCAGTCATATCTAGATCTTTAACTCGCCCGAAGGCACATGGATTTAAAACATTATGTCTAAATGACCGAACGGTCGCAACAGCAACACTAGCGGGAATTGTGGTTGAGTTATAATGGTCATCCCCGGCCACAGTACAGCCTTCCCCGTAGGAAGTACACCCCGTCGTCGATGGGAGAAGTCTAGCCCCCACTTATCAGTGCACCCTCCTAGGAGGCGAGATCCATTCACCCAGTCGGAAGCCTCTCATTCCCATTTCGAGGTGCATCCCTAGGGAAAAGGATCTATTAAAAATCCTAATCTGTTAAAGTTATGATTTCTTCGGCTTATCAGCTTGAAATTGTCTTTAAATGGAACAAATATCGCCATAAATCAACATGTAAGAGAAGATTGAAAAAAGGACGGCGTTATTCTCCTGGGAAAGTCATGGTTTTGGAACGGGGAAATTTAAAGCTACAGAATAAGTAGTGTATTCAATTCTTCGCTGAAAAATGCCAAATCGTCGGCGTGGAAGAAAGTTGGAAGAAGAGAGTAACTAGGGTTTCGTCTTTATTCCTTAAAAATTATGGACTCCTTGGATACTTTATTCCCAGAATTTACTATGCAACCATAAATGATTGTATTTGTTTTAAAATACGTGCTTCATGGAATATTAATATATAATATAATATGTAATAATAAATATAATAATATTAAATCGAAGATATTCAGTTGTTGAAATAATCTTTCTTACAAAAAAAGCAATTTTTTTATGCATGCTATTTCTAAGAAATCGTTAAAACGGTTTTCTGTAGGAAATGTTTGACTAATTCCCCCACAAAAATCTATTGCATGGTATTTTAGCTTTTGGTTCATGTCTAAATATTCTTTTTCATAGATTGAATTGGTGTGTTTAGGGATCGCAGCTCTATTTGTGTAGGACAGGATAAAAATCGTGTAACTTGGGGTTTTAATTGCTGAACCGATATTTCCGTTTTTCAGTATATTTCAATAGCAGGATATTTCTCGCTTTTATCCATTAAATTTTAAAGAAATGTTTCACTTTGGTGCAATTGGATTCAACGAAAGCTTCAAATGATAATCCTGTGTCATTTGTAACATGTAATGGATGTAAAAACATGTTATTTACATCTATTATAAATTACTTTGAAACTTCATAACTCGGCTCACTTAATGATTTTGATGTTAACTGAATTATATTCATGGTTTCAATTACTGTATTTAATTTACTATTAAGATTTATTTAACCAGATATAATTGCCTTATATTTTGCTACTTGGTTTATTTTAATCTCGAATGTGTTGTTCGTGCTTGACTGCAAGCTTGGCGTGATTTGGTTTCGCCAGTGCAAGAATATATAAAAGTATTATTAAACGTTTAATAATTATGATTTTAAAAAATAAAGATCCTTATTTCCACAATACTGCCTTTTTTACAATAAATACTTGGATTCTATCATACCGTGAACGATGTTTTATTAACTATATATTAGTCAGGGATTGCGATTTTTATTATAAATAGAAAATGATTTAAATATGGTACTCGTTGAAAGGTTTATGAAACTAATGCACAAGAATGTATTTACGAATATTAAGTAATTTCCTTTTTTTTTCAAATTAGATTTTTATCTATATAACTATAGTAATAAGGTAATTTTGAGTTAAATTAATAAAGATTGTTTAGTTCCTTTCACTAAAATTACTTAAATAAAACAGTTTTCAAAATAAATGTCAGAATTGCCGTAACTAAGCATTCGCTTTTTGAAAACATTCAAATAATCTGTGAACAATTCTTAAATTTTGAATTCGGATATTAAAGAATTTTTTAGAAGTATTTCGTTTTATACAAACTCTCATCAGATAATTGGTATAAGAAAAATTTTCCTTAAAGTTTCAATACTTAAAAAACAATTGCAATACTTAATAACCATTACAACATAAGTCTCTAATATATAGCATATTCTATAATTTCTATCTCGAATAGCGTGGATAGTAGTAATATTTGCATGCACACAGTATTTTGAGAAAGATTTGGATTAATTTTAAAATCTTGTTTTTTTTTTAATTGATCTGTTTGAGACAACAAAAAATAATAGTCCATATAATCTAAAAGTTGCGAGTTTTTTTAGATAAATAAGTTTTAAAATATTTTTATAAATAAATATAACCAGTTTTAGTTAAATAAAAAGCAAATTAAAGTAAAAGGACTAAAATCAACACATTCGGATACTTATGTCACGCTTAATATGTAATTTTCAGTTTAAAAAAGAAAAAAAATCAGAAATAGTTATGCCTATTACAACTAATACTGGGAATTGAAAGATTGAGAGACACCATTGTTAGCAGACAAACATTTACATTATACATCCAAAAATGATATTTTTGCACTAAGATTAACCACGAGTCCCACGAGTCGTGTTGTGTGTGCTTATTTCGGGAAGAATCAAGTGACTAGCTCCCCAAACTTATATTTTAGTTCAATGGTCATTACATTTTTTTTTTGCTAAGTAGACGCCTTTGGCAACCAGTCGGTTCACCAATATTAATGCCGGCTAAAGGGTTCAATCATTTTTTTTATATAACTTGATCTTGTAATTTTTTCAGCAAAATACTTTTAAGCTTCAAATTTCGATAGTCATATAGTAGTCCTTAAGCAGCCCTGATCTCTCTCTGAATTTCTATCAGTGCACGTAAAGTTCAGTTTTAAATTAAAGAGGAAATGATGAAACCGCAATTAATATAAAGATTTCTTTACTCAATCCAAGCATGTATTTAAATAAAACTACGAAATGAAAGCAGAGTAGTCCAACATTGAAGTTTAACGTTAACTACAGAAATTGAAACCTTATATATATTTTTTTATAATTCGTAATATCTCAAGGAATTATTCAACAAACGTTTCGCAGATTAAATGAAACCTTCAGTTTTTAATTTTATTTTTAGATGTATATAAATGCTTTCAATAATATTTTATTTATTTATTTGGTGTATAAATATATTTCAAAAAAGTATGGTTTAAATTCCTTTGGTCCTATAGATTTATATTCTCTAAAATATTCTTAATATTTCAATTTTTAAAAAAATAAACATTTCAATCTTCTGTGATCAAATCTGGATGATTTATTCAATTTTGAATATTGAACGTTTAGAACAATCATCGTTTTCATAATCTAGGCCAATTATTCTGGAGTAACCCTGATTAGCTTCTTTGAGATCTTCATAAAGTGATCTAAAATTACCAGTATTTATCGAATAGTTATGTTGAAATTTTCATTCATCCGTCATCTTTGATGATTGATTTAGTTAATTGGAGTATCACTTTTATTTTAAGGACTTATTGTCTCTAGAATATTTTGTTAAATATGATTCACAGAGCAGATGATGTATGTAAAAATTTAATTCATCAGCATTTTTTCCTTCAATCTACTAATTATATGTTTCACTTAGACCAATTTCTAAGAGATTTATGTCTCTCCCAAAAAAATTAAGAAATTAGATGTTGGGCTCCGATTACAGGAGATGCCTCTTAGATGTTAATCCATATTTGCCTTAAATAAAACTGTTTAATTGGATTAGTAAAATATGTATTATAAAATATCATAGAAAACGTTTCATTGCATTTATTTTCCAAAAATATCATGTTTAATTATTGTTTCTTTTTATCCAGACACGTGCTGAAAATGACTTTTTTTATATGTGTAATTTGGAATGATAGTTGGTTTATTTTTTCGCTTGTGAGAACATGGTATTGTTTTGGTTAAAAAGTCTTGATGTCTTCGAAATATGCGGGTAAAATATGTTATCTGCTTTTACAAATGTTGCATTATTAATTATTACATATGCTTGTTTGAAAGAAGATGCGTTTTCAAATAGCTGTCCTGCTTTTACCAGTATAGCTTTAACATTACGTATGCTTCGTTGAAAGTAGATGCGCCTTTATTTCGCAAGATTCATTAAATTACGGAGATAAAGTGGAATTACGAAGGCGAATTTTTTGATTTGCACAATATATACCTTCTTCACATAAGTAAAAGTAACAATTCAAAACGTGTCTTATTGTTTTAAAAAACGAGAAAAAAAACACGAAGACAAAAATAGTTTACTTCTATTTAATATCAATTGCTTTTTGTTCGTCGTTTCTTTGAAATGACCTCTTCAAGTTCGTTTAAGATTTCTTACTTTGAAATAACTAATTTCTCTCTCAGATAATCGTTTGGTGCTTTCCCAAAATCTCTTTTCCAGTTTTAACTGTCACATTTTTGTAATATATTTTTATTTTGTATTTTTATTTATTTTAATTCTTAAATTGAGTTAATAATTTTGATATTGCAAACTATCAAGAAAGCTTTTCTTGCATTTATTATGTTAAAATATTACATGTCTTATTCATTTCATATAATCACGTGATGAAAATTCTTTTTTTCTGTTTTATTTTTGGTAGTAATTAACTTTTTTTTTAATCAGAACTTCTGAAAATGTGGCAACATATTTTTAGAGGCTGATTTTTTTTGAGATCGTCGATCGTGAGATAAAATTTTATTTTTATTTTATACGAGATAAATGTTTGAAAAATACAATTAAATTAAATGATTAAAAATTCATCAAAAATAGAATTTTAATTTATAGATCAAAACATCAATATCATTGAAAAGCTATTTTTTTTAGTTTTAACTTGATGCAAAAATCAATTTTGTGCTGAAATATTTTCGGAAGTTATAGCGAAAAAACGTCAAAATTTCGCTTATTTTATAATTAATTAAATATTTAATTAAAAATTTGAAAAAAGGCTCCTAGGCGCACGTTCCCGGCCCACAAAATACATGTACCGAATTTGCTAGCTGTAGGTCTAATGGTCTGGCCTGTAGAGTGCCAACACACACACACACACAGAGAGAGAGAGAGAGAGAGCTTTATTATAAGTAAAGATTACTGAATATCCCTTGATCTCATTATTTGTTTCATAAAAGTCACATTGATTTTGGATATTTTTTGCAAATTTAGATAATTTTAAATTATTAGTTTTTTGATTATTTAAAATAGATCTTAAATTATAGTTATTCAAAACGTATTATAATTATTGACATTTACATATTTGTGATCATATTTCCAAGCTAAAAAAATTGAAGCATCGAAATGTTCTGATCAATTGTGATCAAGAGATTATTTGAAATAGAAGGAATATAATGCCATCTCAGGAATCTTAAAGAAACAAAAATCATGAAAAATAAAAAAAAAAACTTTAAATTCATTTCCCCTAATTGCGGTTTTCGAAAAAAAAAATGCATTTTCTGAACAGTCTTCTAACATACTAAAAGAAACGGTTTAAAAGTACGAAGCATTTTAAGATTTAGCCTAAAAATTAACCCAAAATATTAGTGCAACTGTGTACCATCAAAGATTTAGATATTGTCAAAATTTAAAGTTATTTTCACAAATCTATTTTTTTCTCTAAATTCTCCAAGAATTTTAAGTTATTTTGAAACTGTTGCTTTAGTTTTTGATCAAGTACATAAATTATTGTATTTTTTAATTTATACAAAATTTTGGTCATTTGCTTTTGCTGGGAAGTGTTTAAATTAAAATCAAAACTGAGTCAAAAGTTTTCTTAAATATTTCATATATAGAGCAAAAATACAAGAAAATTTAAACATTTGTATAAGTGTCGTTATAAAATAGCAGTATTGCTTCAAACGGAATCCCTTAAATAAAATGTTTCCTGACGTAATTTAAAACACTTTACATTCAGTGTTTAGAAATCATTTTCTATATAGTTGTGTTCATTATGTGCTCGAATTCTCATTGTCTTAATGCAAAAGTTTTTAATTCTTTTCTCAATTCCAGGAGCACTTAAGGCTGGTGGAAAAGATGGCCGATATGGAGAGGAAGTTTTGGGCTCTGAAGGAGCGTAACAGAGAAAGAGAATGCTACATTGAGGAATTAGAGGAGGTAATTCGATTTTACTATTTCATTGTATTTAAGAGTATGCGAAATAGCAAAGGTTTGCTATTGATGCTTCCAAATCTCTCGCTCTTTCGATCCTCCCAGGGCTCATAATAACTTTTCAAAAATATTCAATAATTGCTCTGTTCATGCGTATCAATAATATCATTCGATATGAAACGGGCTAATATATTCAGTATAACTTTAAAGTAAAATATTTCGAATGTAAAATCTATTTGTGCAAATTACAATATCCAGTGCTATTATGGAGACTGATATGCTTTCAATTATAATAAAATTGAAATTCAGATCATTGATTTGTAACAACTTTCATTGGAATTTTTATTGAGTGTTTCAAAGCAGATGATTCATCAACTTTTTATTAACATGAAATCGAATAAAAATAAACTGAACATGTATTTGTTCTTGATATGATTTGTTAAATATTTGATTTTTTGAGTCTGCTTTCTTCCACAAAAATCCTAAAATCTTGTAACAGTTTTTAAGTATAGGTTTTCTGCAATAAAACAAACATCACTAAGCATTTTATATTAGCTCCAGAAGCTATCAAAATAAAGAAAATCATTTGTGCATCTATGAAATTTATATCGATGGAAATTTAAGTTTAAAACTAATATTTGCAAACTTTTTTTCAAAAATTTGATTTGGTCAATATTAATTTAAAGTTTAAAATGGTAAGACTTATATAAGTAATTTTTTATACTGATATTAAATAAATTTTAGAATACATTTATACAAATTCTGCAAGTAACTTAAAAAAAATTGAAAAAAATTGTCAAACTAAGACAAATTAGTTAAAAATTTACATCGATAAATAAGAACATAGTATCTATGATACTATAGGATAAAACAATAAATTAGTTTCAATCTAATTTTAAGAGTTTTGAAAAGTTTTGAGTCTGGAGAAAATGATGTGTTCCAATGAAATCTAAATTACTAAGAAGTTAATATTTAGTTTTCAAGGTGGTGTAGTAATAACTTGTATCGTAAATTTTTAAGCTACTGATGAGTAACATAAATTATAGTTTTCGCTGTATAATTTAACATATTAAAAATCTTTAAAATTACATAGCTGGTCGAATATGTTCTTCAGATTAGTGATTTCAAGTCGCTACTTTCCCTAATTTATTGAAATCAATGCACACTTGAATTATTATTTCCGATATTGCTGTAGATTACAGGTACTTAATTTTTTTAGTTCCCGGGCAAGTTGAATACAATCACGAGAAACAATAAAAGTGTAAATTTAGTTACGCTTTGACAGTTATACTCTATTAGTTATTTCAAACTTTGCCTATTTTCACAAGGGGAGATTCTGTTTTTGTATTTATTTTGAACTTCGATAAATTAATTTAAATTCGATCTTACCCCTCTGCACTCTTTTTTTTCAAATAATTGTATCTCAGCAGAAAGTCATACTTTAGAAAACTGAATTTTTCACATATTCAATAACATTTATAAAAGATGTATTCATGACTTCTCAATTATAACACTATACAAATGTTTGGTCAATTAGAACACATTTAATGGCTTAAAAAAGGTAATATTACATTTAAACTCTAATATGATTAGTTTAATTTAAAAAAGCTTTCCTATCATTCTTGCATCAAGAAATAAATTTAATGATTTAAATAACTAATAGCAAATTTTAAACATTTGTAAATATAAGCTTGGAAATTTGGTCACATCATTCTTTTTACGATGGTTGATTTTAAGTCAATCATACACTCCCCAAGGGAGAATCAAACTCTTAGTCCTGAGCATCTTATCTTTGCTAATTTTTTTATTCGATTAGCTTTTAAAATTTTTTTTTCTAATCTATAATCAATAAATTTAATTCTTGTAAATTTCAAAGTCGAGGAATAATAAATAAAGCATTTGAATTTTCAAATTATAAAAATTTTCGGTGATAGTGTACTATGAAAATACTAATGAGAAAAAGTAAAAATAATTATTTAAAAAATAAATTAATGTAGAAACCTCTATTAATGAGCAACTCTTAATCATGTCGCAACTTCTAATCTAGCAGATTTATCTTTGTAGCTCTTCAAGTATTTTTATTTCGAATCACTAGTTACCCAACATGCAGATACTCATCCAAAACATTAGCATCTATTTAATGATAAACACTCCCTTTGAAAGAAAATAGATTTTTAAACTATTCCTTTTTATCACACGTTGCCAAATTGCTTATCAGAAAAATGGAATGTATTGAAATGTGTGCCATTTTCCGTACTTTCTATTGTATGCATCTCCTACCTGCTTATTTTTTTATACCGCTGCTATCAATTATGAAATGTGAATTTCTGGATATTTTGAAAGTATTGTTGATGTATTTTATTCAGATGCATACCAAAGGAATTAAATCAGTTGAGAGCTGTAACTTTGGGTTGGGGCTGCTACTGTTTGTTGTCCTAATTGTCTCTGAAAACTGCTACTCATTGTTGTCCTAATAACGGAATTCTCAGGGGATGGATTTACACGTTTTGCTGTATGCTTGATTTTTTAATCCCTCAACGACAAACGGTGAAGCTCTCCATGAGAAACTGCCGCCATTTTTTGCTTCCTGCTTCTCAATGGCCAAAATTCCAAGATATTATCCGTGTGTGGCAATCCTTTGGACAGCTGGTGCCGTTAGCTCCGTGATGTATCAATCGGCTGGTATTCCAACCACATGGATGGTATGCTCAATGGTATCAAAGCAGTGATAACGGAATTGACCCTTAGCCTATAAGTTATGGTCTGAACTAAGATCGGTACGAGGCTGGGATGCGTAAGGCTGACAATTGTCTGCACATTTTGAGCTCGATGGAGGTGGTGCCGTCGGTACCCGAACTGTTGTTCCATTTGCATGGGTCATTTATCCCAAGCTCAATGTCTCAATTCTTCTCCTTTTATCTCTTTTTTTTGTTTATTTTTCTGATACTTGAAAACAGACTCCAAACTTAATACACAAAACAACTGTTAGTATTTTTGGTAAACCAAAAATTATTCAAAAACGTTTTTGTTGACTTTCTTGCTGAGGTTTCATTTGTTGAATAGGCTAATAAAATTATGCCTTAACAAAGAATTGGATATTATAAAGTATCACTGTGTACACAGCTCCTTCAACATTTCTCGTGGCATTGTCTCTCAGAGACTTACACAATGATTCAGGGTTTTTATTTATTTTAGAAGCTTCAAAATCTTGTCCCCGCATTGGAAAAATTTAAAATTAACGTGATGGGAAACTTCTCTCGACAATGCATCTTAAATTAAAATTTCAAATTTAAGGGTAACATAAAGTATATTAATTGCCGAAGCCCGCAATAAAGTTAAAAGTAGAATCCTGTACAAGTAGTAACTCTTTCGCTTCTGTTCTAATAACTTCCTTCACATACACATATAAGAATATCTCTTGCTGAAGTACTTGCTTATTTTATAGACGATAATGTTTTGTCTGTCCTAGTATGCCCGAATTTTTGGACTTATAAAACAATCCCATTTAAGGCAAATTATGTACCTAATATTTTCTCAACCCCATACCCCATTTTCACATTGCAAATAGAGAAGGATTTACCTAAGTGATACTTTTTCTTAATATTAGATGATAATTGAAGTCATCAATAATCTCCTATCCACAGTTCTACGAGATATAATTTAGATGCTGCCACCTGGATCGAATTCACTTCATTAGCAAATATTACAAAAAAATTGTGAATATTGACATAGATACAGCAGTAGCCCAATTTACACCAGTTATATTAACTGCTTCAGATGCTTCAATTTCTAAATCTTCTGCAAAGTTTAGGCGGAAACGCAAAAGTTGGTGCAGTAACGAGTGTCAAAAAGCATACAAGATGCAAAGAAAAATCTGGGACACGTTGCGTAGATACCCCACTACAGAAAACTTCATTAGCTTTAAAAAGGCAAAAACAAATTCAAGGTAGATCCAAAGACACATTAAATGAGGTTCTTGGGAGAAATATTAGTATATCACCCTTCCACTTTTCAGTAAGCAACTTTGGATGAAGGTTAAAAATATAGGGAGCATCTGTGAGTTAAGCGATTTCAATCTTGTTTCTATGTATTTTCGACGAAATATAGCTCTTTTGAAGCTTCGGTTTTCACTGAAGCAATTAATAAATATTATAAAACTACATTTCAAAACTATAAAATTATAATGGAAAAAGAACAACTAGGATTCCAATCTGGAAAAGAGGTTTCGTATGACAGGTCAATATCACTCGATGAATTTAAGTCTTCTCCTGGATCAGAAAACATGTTATGATATGCTTAAAAAATTTCTGACGCTTCTCTTAAAAACTTGATTTTCCTATATAATAGATTTTACTAAGAACAATATTTTGTCACTGCCTGGCTAGTGGCAACATTCATACACATTTTAAAACCTAGCAAAATTCCCTCGTACAAATATAATCTCTTTGTACAAACTATTAGAACAAATAGTTAATAGCAAACTTGTATACTATTTGGATCATAATAAAATGCTAAAAAAATTTCAAAGCGACTTCAGACGAAGACGTTCAACTATGAAAAACATGTTAATTCTGGAAGCTAATGTTCCAAATGCTTTTCTCCATAGATAGCATTTATTTAATAGCTATTTTCTTTTTTGCTACTAGCTACTTTCTACTTTCAAAGCTTTTTCCGTCCTTCCCGATAGTTCTGCAGATAGCTAAAATATATACACTGATTCATGCGGCTTTTTGGAATCTCCATCATTTTTATATGCTTGGAACTATTCTTTAATTTTTTGAAATTTTAAGTCAATGTTATCTGCAATGGTTTTTAAATTATTTTATGCTTGTTCTCGCACATGTAGGAATTCCAAAATGCCGTATGTCCAAATTATTTTATACTGATCAATTAATCCGACAATTCATTAAGAAATGAAAAGATATTTTTAATTTTAATTTTTAGATCCATGATTTACTTAAGTGAAGGATCAATGTAATATAAACTATGCAATGTTTTTCCTTGTTCCATATATTTATAGAATTCAAATTAAAATTCTCGAAAATATTTTACATTTGCAAATATGACCTGTATTTACTACGTAATTACTAAAGTCTCCAAAAAATTAGAATATAACCCCCAGTGCATGAAATCTTGAATATTATATTTTTTATCTATGCAACTAAAAAGAGCAGTTTTCAGCATAATCAGAAATCTATGAAATGGTTTTTGAATAAAAATATTTTTTTTTCTATTAGCACTAGCCTTTAAAAAAATACAGGTTGTTTCCGATATTTTTGGTATTCGTTTTTTAAGTCTATTTTGCATTGATCTTTATTATTATACTATTATGTACCAAGGAATTTTAATTCAAAATTTTTTTCTGATTTAACACTTGAAATACCAATGTTAAATAAATACCTAATTACACCAGATTCATCAAATGGATGGGTATTTGATCATCCTAACTTTAATTGTAATATTTGGCTTTGTTTAAATAAATAAAATATAATTCAATAAAAAAGGAAATAATGATTCCTTAATTATTAATGAAAAAACATGAAAAGAGTTTGCATTTGACTTTATTTCCAAATGCAATTTCCAGTTTAGAACCAATAACTTTATTTCCAATTAAAGTTATTGGTTCTAAACTGAATTATAATCAGAGAAAAACAGATCCCGTTATAACGGTTGCCGAATACTTCATATATATCAATATAAAATCATATGAAAAATTTTATTTAAATTTTTCAGGTCTGAAAACGACGTATAAATGAACATAATTACGTGTATATGTTCATTATTACAATTAAACATCCCTAAAGTTATATAAATTTTGAAATTTCTAAATACATAAATTATATTAATTTTAAGCAGGAAGTCTGAAAAACTATCCAAGAAATAGTCTTGCGAGTTCTATTGTCCATACTTTCAAACATTTTGCTTCTTTAGAAACTTTCCTTCAATATAAAAATTGAATTTTTAATTTTCAAATGTTTTCTTCAAACAAGGGGAATTTCATGTCATAGACATTTGAAGACAAACCTGTTTTGCAGGTATAAATGCCTAGTTTATGCTTACAAGTTTTAATCAGCGATTATATTTTTGATTTTCTAAATAAATATATTTTGGTTATCAATTTGAATAATTCACATAGGTCATTCATGTAAACCTAAATAAAATTATTATTCAAAAAAAAGTTTAATTCCATTTCTGAATCATTTATTTTTTACATTTATACTTCAGCTTACTAATACAATTTAGCAAAATTAAATTAAAATTCTTTATAAACATTGAATTTACCAAACTAGAATTTTTCTTATATAGAATGACATGTTTAGTTTATCCAAATTTCGGTTTTTGAGGGCTTTTTTTTATTGGTAGTTGAAGTTCTAAGACTTACTGATGTTTTAATCAATATTTGTTCGAAGTTGTCATATTTCCTTTAAAAACAAAACGAGATTTATAAATTATGATGGATTTGAAGTTTTAAGAGACTTGGGTATTTCAGAAAAGTGACGAAAGAAGAAATGTTTCAAACCTGTACCAACAGATCCTTTAAGGCATCGTTTGTCTGAATGTGTTTGCATTTCATTAAACCCATAAAATTCATGATGTGTATATGTTTTTAATTACCTAAGCTAAATTGAAACAACTTTTTCTCTTTGACAGAAAGTCCATTTTTTGAATGAAGAAAATGGAGACTTGCACAGGAGAATAAAAGAAAAGGCTATAAATGTGGTAAGAATTTGTCTATTTGAATTTTCTTTTCTAAAAATACTGTACTTAAGCATGTAGTATGACATTAAGAGGACTTCAGCTCTTTTCGCGTTAAATTAATATAATCTTATTATTTTTCTGATCTTTCGTTTCATCAATCAGAATTTTTAAAATATATATACTAATGTTGTGCTGAAATTTAAGAATAATACCATTTGCAGGGGAAAAATCAGAAAACATATTTCAATTTTTTCTCCATCTACTTAAGAATACATTCTAACTGTAGAATTATGATATTCTGTTCATTAAAATGTTATCCTTTTCAGGCTAATGTTGATGGCCAGGCCGAGCTCCCGCCACCCGAGGCAGCAAACATTGCAGCCCCCATGTCACCACCCCAACAAGGAGCTGTCACGTCACCGCCCCAACCTGTAGCAGCATTGTCGCCGCCCCAACCTGCAGCAGCTATGTCGCCACCCAGCCCTGCAGCACAACGAGCCCCTCAACCAAGAG
>JAOUZG010036548.1:0-25327 GCA_026289955.1 Argiope argentata | reverse complement strand
TTTTTTAAACCTTTAAATGTTTACTGGTATCTTTAAATTTAAGAATAAATTTTCCCCATATGAATTAATTGTATAAAAAAAAGTAGAGAGACTGAGACATTAAATATTTTGGTTATGTTTTTAAGACCTTTAAGGAAGAATGAAATCTAGAACTTTTATTGGATTTAAAAATCTCTCCTATACCAAAGTATGTTTAAAAAAGATTGTTCATTCATATATAATAAATTATGTGAATAATAAATCTTAAAAAACAACATAATTAAAATTTTTGGAATTATATAAGAATACGATTTCTCATTTAGAATAGTTATAAATGTAATTTTGATTTTGTGATTTTAAATTAGGAATTGTAATATTTTCTCTTAGATTTAATTAAATATTTCACTGGTAGATGGCAGTACCAGTAATACACAAAATTTCTGTTTAGATTTGTTAAATATCTTACCAGCAGATGGCGACTGTAGCGAGCTCCAAACTTCGCAGAAGTTATTTTAACTTCCTGTAAGTATATCCCCAAGATCGTTGTAACTTTTTACCTTTTTGATTTTGAAATATATTGCTATTTATGGCTAAAAAAATATAGTTTTTCATATTATAAAAATAATTTAATACAGGGTATTTGCATTTTATTTACAAACTAGGTTGATGAGTTTGCTAAAAAATTTATACAACATTCTTTTTAACCCAAGAAAATTTAACTTCAGCAGTAGAAAAGAGAAATACTTTTTGAACTATTATTCTTTCTCCACAGAAACTTTATTTGATTCATTATAAATGAAACTTTAAACATTATGATATTTAGCTACATGCTTTCCTTGTCCTAGGGTTTTTTTTTAAAAAAAATATCCTGTTTTAGCAATCTATTAAAACAGGAAAAAATTATGATTTCAGATTTACAATTTGAATAATTTCACTTAAGATCAGGTATGATTGTTTAAAACTTTTCTATCCAATAGAGAAAGTTTTTGTTGCCAGATAGAAAAAAGTAAAGAGAGATAAAGCACCCCCTCCCCTGCTTTATCTTGATTACAAAGAGCAGCACATTCAATTTAAAACTGGATTTCATAAATATTTTAGAGCGTACAAATCTATGATTAAAAACATAATATTTTTATTCATTCTATGAAATTAGATTGAATATTATATTTTTATTGTAGAAGTTTTAGTACTAGAAACTGGTGTATTGAACATAATTTACTAATTATCTTTATCGTCATATCTAGCTTAAAAATTAGGTTAAATGCATTACTGTTTTATCTTCAAAATGATTCCTTAAACTAATATTTAAATAAGCGATATTAAACAACATTACTCCCCCCCTGTCTTTGCTAACATCCCGATCGCTCTTACACTGTTTAATGCAAGAGCCTTATTAAAGTTCCAAATATCCAACGAAACAAAAAACACATTTATTTGGAGCGACGGCATTCATTGCGTTGGAAATATCAGTAGATTGAATACGTACTTTAAGGTATACGAATAAGTAATGATTATGACGAATAAGTAATATTTTTAAGAGAACTAGCATTTTAATATTTGGATTCCAGACACATTGCCATTAGAACATTTCTTTTTTTCTTTTTTCTTTTTTTTACATCTGAAGTTATTAGCAAAAAACAACAAACATCGAAGTGGATTTTCGAACATAGTTTTGACTTTAATGGAATAATTTTCATGGAAGGTTTCTTTTTTTCTTTCACTTCTCTCGCTTTCAGGTATTTACCATACATTTTCACAAATTCTTCTAAATATTTATAATGGTAAAATTAACAAGATCTGATGGACACATTTTTCTTTTAGTATTCTCAAATGTCCTATAATTCTTTAATGTACGATCTTGAATTCTTCTCTGTACTTTCTTGGGATTGTCAATAGATGGCGCTCACCACCCATTTTACGAATCTGAAGTTTTTTTATAAAAAAAATTCCGAGTCAATTGGGAATTTCGAGCTAATATTTGTTTATAGGCTTAAGACATTTCATCTAGATTTTCATTCCACAGTTTTTTGTGCAATTTATTTCTCTGATTTTCAAATATTTTTTGTAACATATTTTACAATACGACTTTTTATTACTGTATTGACAAAAGGTCTTTAAATAAACCTTAAGAAGGCTAAAAAAAAGATTAACTTGATAGTGTTTGCTGATTTATTAGTTCTTTTTGTAATCTATATGATCAATGAAGGGTTACGACTGATGCTAGATGAAAGCAAAACACGCAAATTAAGTTTAAATTATCCTCATACAATTTTTTTAAAAAATTGTTTAGTTTAAATGTTTTGAATCTTTTTCAATTCTCTTTAAATAAACTATTGCCTTCTAATCAGATTCCAATATAATTTATTCAATTTTATGAAAGATAATTGGGCGTAGCATTAGTATTCGATGTGGTTACATCAGCTATGTGTGATCAGTGTGATCTCGATGACAACCCAACACATCTCATCAGTATCTAAACTTATCGAAGTCTTTACAGTATAGTTCTGAAGGCAATAATATAGTTTCTGCAAGTTTTTTCAGTTTCCCCTAGGTTTAACTCTTTAAAGTTTTGTTAACTGTGGTAAAAAAATATATTCTAAAATCTTATATGTATCGTTATCGAGTTATATAAAAAAGGGGAAGATTAGCAGAAGGAATTTTAGAGGAATTACAGGGAAGAATTTATAATGTTTATAGGGATTTTATTAATTTCTTTAGAATATAAATTAGCCATATTTAGAAATTATATCAAATTTTTAATTAACAAAAATAATTATTATTCTACATTGTTTTACAAATAGTTTAAGCCTGGAGTTATATTGAGTGAATGAATGCAGAATTTCCTGAAGAATGTCAAATTTTCATTAACAATTAATTTAAATAATAACGAAAACAAGTATGAAAATCGCATATATGAGTTTAAAAAAAAAGAAGGTTAGAAATTAAGATATATTCTTAGAAACATTCTACTCCCACAAAAATTTGATTAAAAAAATTGAAATAAGGATACATCACTGCATAAAAAAAAGATAAATTGCTACTGTTTGCTGTTAATAAATTACAGAATACAAAATGGTATTTTGAAGTAAATAATCAGAAAAGGCATCGTATTAAGATAAATGAAGTTGTAATTACCGAACAGTAGGATAAGATTCTTGGCATAGTCTAACCAGAATGTCCGACCAGCCATTTAAACCACTTGGGTTGAATGATCGGACCACCGCAGCATCAACATTGGTGGGAATTGTAGGTGAGTCCTAAGGGCCATCACCGATCATGGTACAACCCTTCCAGTTAGAAGGTTCATTAAGTAAAAGAAATGCACTCGTATTAACTCACTAAGCAAAGGAATTAAATAAATTTATAGACAGATTAAATACTCTAAGAAAAGTAAAAGCGCAAATTTTTATAATAACTGCTAAGACTTATACAAAATATGTCATATGCTCGCAATATTTATAGAGATAAAATTATCATATAAAATCAATATTAAGATAAACTATGTTTTAACATTTTACTCTATGTACATAATTGATATTCTTTTCTAGGAATGTGAGTGCATGCTGTATAATAAAAAGTAAATATAGTAAAGAAAATTAAAGTCATATTTAGATTCGTAACACAAAAATTGGCAAAAAGTTAATGTCATATCTAGGACAACGAAAATTATATTTCCCGGAGTTACCGTTGCATTTATCATAAGAAGGTGGTATCTATAAATTGCATCAACGTGTGTGTTGTTTTCGGAGAAGAAAATTAAAGGTGACATTTAGCTTGTGGTTAAGAGATCTCTTGCTCTATAATTACGGTTTTGCATTTGCGGTTGAAAGAGTTTTGCTTTGCAACTTAGAATGAAATTATTTTTTGCACTGTAACAAGCAATTGAAAATATATTTTTATTCTTTTACTTTATTTTGCACTTAGAAAGCAAGAAAAATATTTAAATCCGAATACTTATGATGAACTCTCGAGAACCAATACCATTAACAAGGAAACATTATACCATTATGTATTCATGTTTGCTATAAGAAGCTTTGAGGCATCCCAGGAGGTTAATAGATGCATCATTTACTTAAAAAAAAATTGAAGAAAGTGACATATGGCTCTGCCCCCCCCTCCTTCCATTAAAACGCAAAAAGTTCTGGAAATCAATGGATGTGTCTTCTCAAAACTTTCTCGCATACTCTGTAATAATGGCATTATCCCAGAGAAGGCCTTGCATGGCATTGGTGTACAATAGATGCGAAATATTTACCTTTTCCTTGAATGTAACATTTAATCTGAATTTATTGTGTCATTTTTGGGGAGTTATTTGGCGACCGATCCCTGGCATGCGGATAATAATACCCGAAAATCAAATTTATGCTCTGAATGTGTTTTCCACAACTGATTGAAACAAAAAAAAAAAAACTGACACAGAATAACACTTATAGTCACAAAATCATTTACCAAATTTGATATATTTAATCATTGCGTCTTAGCATTATCACGATCATATGTTTCCTAAAGTGCAAACCAACAGGCAATCAACTCCTTGGTGGATTTGGTTTAAAATTTGATAGGTGCCGAGATTATAAATATTAATATGTGAACCGAATGTTATCTCTCAAATTCGTCTTAACTTATATTCGAACAGCCTGACAGATGGAATTCCTTTTTAATAGGTTTTACTCAAAATTAGATAGAAACATAAATGTGATAAAAAGACTACATACCCACTTTCATGCGGCTAATTTAAAGCGTTTTTGAGTCATCTTAGTAGAAGATAGACATGACGTAACGCCATCCTTTGCCCCGGTGCCTATAACGCTAACTTATCTAACCAGTCGGATGAGCACAAGATGGTAGAAAGGATGGAAAAAGGAAATAAAGAGACTACAAACCATCCGGGAATCTCCAGACAGAATCTCATCGGTGTCAAATCCTACACAACTGTATTCAATTTTTGATGAAACAATAACAGGATGGAGGGGACAAGAATACTTGAACAAATGGTGACTATGGGTTGAACTTATAGCGAAATGAGATTACTAACTGAAAGCTGCCAAAATTGATAAATTACATTGTGAACATCTGTTTAACATGTATAAGCATATAAACATTGGTTGCAGAGTGAGAAATCTGTAGTGTTCTGTGTTTTGATTTTCTTCATCGTAGGGACATAAGGACATTTTCCAAAAATTGGTTTTTAAAGTTCAGAGAGATCTAAAAGGAAGAGATTCGTGATAAAATCGATTTTGAATTTTTGGTGATTTCTGTGCTTTTTCTATATTACATATACGAGAAAGTAAAAGAAATCAACGAGCTTCCTTTACCTCATATGGGATTTTACATATCAGATTATTGAATGAAATCTAAGAATCCATTAAATATAAAAGTATCCACAATTTTGTTTTGAGTAATCTTGCTTAAATTGAATTTTTAGACTATAAGAAAGGCTGTATACTGGGTTTTTTCTCCCACTGCTAGAATCTACTTTAATTTTGGAAACTTTCTAGAATTAAAATTTGAAAAAAGAAACTAAATTTTCATTTAACTCAAACCAACTGATTCATTAATTCCGATCCCTTCACTGGTAATAGAACACATAGCACTTGCCTTGACTGATCCTCACAAGTTACATCATCATAAAGTTCTATATCTCCTTTGAACATTATTTACATCTTCTTCTCCATATCTTACTCCTTATTTTCCATATATTTTTGAATATTATTTTTAAAACTTATTTGGGATCATTATCAATATTGAAATCTCAATGAATAGTGAAAATTAAACGAATAAGGTATCGTTGAATATATAAACAAATAAATGAAATCAATGAAAGAAGACAGAAAATAGACTAATCAGTTAATGATGCATGGACCCGGAAGCCAGATATCTTTCAAAAGCCCCTAAATTTATTTTGCATGCATCATTACATGGTATATTGAAACGAAAAAAGCCCCCTTTTCTCCTAATGAGCTCGATTCAGATGAAATGATCGACATTCAAATTTTGGGATCGGCCAAATGTTGTTTACCACCTATAGCTCGGTTTCGGTATCTTATTCCCCCCTTTCGCTTTTTTTCATTCTCTATTTTATACTTCTCATTTTTTTTCTTCTATTTAACCCACAGAAAATATCTGGATTCCCGTCTATTCATTTTATTTCTTCCAAGACACTGTTTGGCAAAAAATAACTCACTGATTTTTACTTTCTAGTATACTTGGTTTGGAGGAAGCACAGTATCAAAAACTTCAAAATTGAAATTCGGACGAATCTCCATTTTTTTTGTCTCTCTCGGTCTGAAAAGGTCATTTTTGGAACTATGACTGTCTGTCAGAAAATCTGTTTATCGGTATGTATACAAGATAATTCAAATGCGCTTTGAACTAAATGGTTGAAATGTAATTTATGATAACTAAACTGATAGAATTCTATCAATTTTTGAGCAAAATAAATTTAAAGGAAATATGTCTGCCTGCCTGTTCGAATTATAGTTAATATAATAACTATGAAAAGGAGAGAACAAGATAAATGAAATTCAGCACATAAAATAAATATTAGACAATTCGATTGTGTAGACACTTATCGAATTTTGTTTTATCAAAAAAGGGGAGACACCTAGACTTTATACACAAACCAGTTTCAAATTCAACCCCCCCCCGTTTTTAGCCGTTTTTTCGAATTTTTGTCAAAAAATGGAATAAGGAAAAATATTTAATTCAATTTATATAAATTAATAAAAAATGAAATCAATACCAAAGCCAAAGTCAAATAAAACAAAATTAAGAATTACATATACATATTACACAAAATAACGAAAACTCAAGCGAAAATTTCAAATAATATTTATGTTATTTTTTAAAATTTTAATTTCTCCTAAAAATGGAATTTTTTTAAAAACCTAAAATATATACTGAACAGTGGCTTGTTCTTGTTCTTATTTTGGAAGCAATATTGCTTAAATTAGAAAACAACCATTCACTAGCTAATGAAATAGTTTCACAGTTTTCATGGCATCAAATAATAAATCTAAGATTTTTGGTATTTTATTCGTTGCCTCAAATAATGAAAAATAAGCTTTCAGTGTCTTTGGATTTGTAAGTTTTTTTTCAGAGTCTTCAACAAACTTATGAACTGATTTTTCCGTAGCTTCATTTAAAAAGGCGTTACTCTGATGAGTAATTTCTTCGATTTGCTCTTCATCAAAATCGGTTTCTACATAAAAATTCGGAAATATTCTAGAAAAATGATATCTTTCCAGATAATTTATTAATTTTTAAAAAAAATTGACAAAAACTATTGTTTGCATAATAATATAAATTCTTCAAACCGGTTTTTAAATGTGTCAAATTTACCTTAGGAAACCGATTCGAATAACCGTCAAACCCTAGCGACACCTTATCGGTCGCATCATTTAAAAGCGATGAAATAAAAATGTAAGGACTTAAATGTATCACATTTGTTACAGGACTTTGTCACTACAAATGTTGTTTCATGGTAAATTTTGGTTTTGATCGATTGCGAAAAAACGCGCCAAAAACATACATTCATTTTTTGGATACTATTAACAAAAAGTTACAAATGTTTAAAGCATGCCAATACTTAATAGCCTAAGATACTTTTCAAGCATGACACGATAGATTCAGTAAAAATACTAGATTCAAGATAATAGTTAATATTTCGTAACTATTGTAAGCCAATGACATTCAAGATGTTGTCTAGGGTAACAACTTTTGAAAGTTAATGGGAGAAAGTATTTAAGAGACAACTATTTTTCGTTTAAAGATTGCATAGATCCCATATTTAAATTTCTTCTCCGCTCAGATCCTCTGCCCTCGCGAGCCTACACTATTTTGTGATTACAAATATAGTTTCTTGGTAAATTTTGGTGTCAATAAGATGGCAGAAAGAGTTCAAAATACATGATCTCCCAACAGATTCAGTAAAAAATCTCTATTCTAAAATCTCTCCAGTTCTAAAATCGAGATATCTCTATTTTGTTAATATCGTTTACTGTTTACTAGATATTTGCGACTTGACCCAAGTACAGCAGTTGGATCCGGCGAAAGTTGGGAATAAGAATTTAATTGAAGGATATCTGAAACAGTTTGGGGAAGACCTCATGCCATTTAAAAAAGTATGAATATAAGTTTATAAAAATAATTAAAGCCAAATTTCTTTGAACTTGTATTTCAGTTTTATTACCTAGAGAAAAGATTAATCGTTGCGGAGCAAATATATATTATACGAAGGATACAGAAATAATTTAGCGTTATAATCATGTTAATGTAAAAAAACTCTTTATGATAAAATTTGGTTCCCTAATGGATTTTTATATTTTCTGTAAATTTTGAAGTCAAACAATCAGACAAACTTCCTTTTCTGAATAAACATCAGTTTTGGGAAATTCCGAAAACTCAATCAGAATAAAGTTATATCAATTCTTTCCATTAGAACCGGACTTTTTAAACATTTCCCCTTACCGATTCTTTTACCAATTTTAAGAATATTTTCTATCTCATTTTTATAAGAAAAATGTTAATTGTTAAGCTAAAATTATAAAATTAAACAAAAAAGTGTCAATAATTAACGCCAGTCAAATATTAATTTGTATGAAAATAAGTAATTCAAGAAACTTGCAAAATATTCTTAAATCAAGCTGATTTTTAAAAATAGTTTTTCTAGCAAATGCTAACGAATTTGAAAAAAAAAGTAAACTTTTTAGATCTCATGATCAAATTGTTTCTCCACCTAGGATTGTGATTTATAGATTAAGAAATTCTGAAAAGGAAGATACTAAAAATGAGTGTATTAAATTTTTGGCAAGAGAATTACACATTCTGTATCAAAAATATCTAAATAAAACACTAAATTTACATAATACAAGATGTGGTTAATGAAGAGAAAAACTGTACGTCTGCTACAAAAAAAATGTGCAAAAAGTGCATCTGCTGTCAAAGAAGCATACATAATAATAATGTTATGCTGGCAAAAGCGGGTAAAAGAATATATGCTATTAAAAGATGTTAATGAATATTGCCATTTATGCTTTGTCTATTGCTTACACGATTTCGAGCTTCAATTATCCGTTACCTTCAATTATTCAAAACCTTCTAACGAAAAGAAAACGAATTGAGAAAATACTATTTTCCATATATTTATACTAGCCGAGTTACTGCAAGATCCATCACTCTTCTGAACCTTATATCCATCATTGATGATATCGAAATATCGAATTTATTGATTGAGATATTGAAAAGGATAACAGTCAAATTATTAAGTATTTATAAGGGATTTTTTTATTTACTTTAAAGGCCAAACTTACATATTACAGGATAGGATTACTGAAAAGAAAAACTAAAATAAAACATATTGTGAAATGACCTTTTTCAAAAATGATGCAACAATCAAGTTATTGCAAGATCCTCTACAACTGTGAAACCAGTAGCCATTACCGATAATATTGAATTTATCGATTGAAATATTAATTGAGGTATTGAAAAGGATAATGATCAAACTATTAATTGCAGGAAAAAGAAGTTCTATATTCCCTCAACAAGTTCAAATAAAATTATAGACATATGCACTGCAAAGAGAGGAGAAAAACTTAAATAAAACACATTGTGAAAAGCTATACAGGCTTTTGCATCCAGTAGTCATCCCTGATAATACTGAATATATTGATTGAAATATTAAAACTATTGATTGAGGCATTCTAAAGAATAATGGTCAAACTACTAAATGTTAGATAAAAAAATTATATACTGCCCAAACAAATTCAAACAAAATAGTAAACGTATGTGCTGAAAAAGGAGAAGGTATTGAAGATAGAAACATAAATAAAACATACAAATAGATTTCTGCTCCATTTATTTCCTATCGACAATTTACTAAAAGGTCACATTTGTGCGCCTGTGTTTCACTTTAAGGATACTGCATCAAATATTCGTAATGAAATCGTATAACGATATATTTATAAATTAAAATAAATAAACTATATAGTCATGGACAAAAGAATTCCATATTCTTAAACAAAGAAATTTAAGTAAAGCAGTCAATATTAACCTTCAATCGCTGCATTGCATAGCTATTGAAAAGAACCCCCCCCCCCCCTAAAAATTGGAGACCTCTGCATTGCAAGGTCTAGTTGCAGAAAAGAAAAATCTAAATGAGAAATCGAAAATAGATTTTCGTTCCACATATTCCTCTCACGTATTTTTTGGAACATTTAATATCCATGCCATCCATACTTTTATAGATTAGGAATTCTAGCGTATCAGTTGCTGAGATCAAGTTTGATTGTAACATATCTGTCCGTTACAAGTTTGCCGTTTTATTAGTCTCTCTCTTTCTCCCATTCCAACTTGCACATTAATACATCTTGGATACTTTGTTTCTTTCTGTTAAGTTCCTGGAGTTCCAGCTTAGGTTAAAGGTTCTTTCTTTGCATTTTTTTCATGCTTATAATAAATTACTTTACAAGGTAGTATAAAATATTAATTTCGTTGGCGTCTTACCACGGGGGTAGAGCGTCTTCCCTGTAGTCTGGGCAGCCCAGGTTCGAATCCCTGTTCGGGAATGATTGCCCTTCATCTGTTCTATCTGTGAATGGGCTCTCCGGTGAAAAAGGGCTGTACAAGCGAATGTGATGCTTGAATTGTTAAGAGGTACTCTTGGTCCTAGTTGGCGCTACTGAAAAACAGGAGACGCAACCCTCGGCTTAAAATTGCTGACTGTGTCAACGAGCTTATCCATGGCAAGTGTCATTAGAAACGGACAATAATTAACCCTTTGCCCTTCAATGGTGCCTCTTGACTCAACATTCAAGACTGTGCATCATAACGTTTTATTTATTTATTTTTCAAATTTAATTGTTAAAAAACCTACATAATGGTTCAGAGATATAGATTAATTTTTCAAAGAAAATCAACCTAAAAGAAATATATATTTATTTTTCATAGCGATAAGCAAATCTTTGTATTGGGTGAATAATTTTGCATCTAATTATTTTTCGGAGTGCAAAGGGTTAATATCACTTTCTGTTGGTGCTACTCATTTTCGATAAGAATTTAGAGAGTAACAGGATGTGTATTCATTTTAGGGCCGGGATGACCTGGTTGGTAGAGCGTTGGACTCTTACTCCAAAGGTTACGATTTTGAAACTCACTGGTCAAAAGATTCCTCGAGTGTGCGGCGACTGGCGCTCGTTGAATCTGTTCGTGGTCGCAAAGTCCTCCATATCGAAAGTAATATCATTGGGGGTACCGGGTTAGAGATGATCGTTCTCTGTTCCAGGTCTAAATTACGATCTGAGATGAGTGAATGAATTTGCATGAATGTAGTCCACCCCCTTAAAAGGATTGTGACGTGTGTGTAGAAGTCGTGCTCTGGGCCCTAGATGGCGCTACTTGTAAAAACAGAGAAACGCATTTCTTAGGCTTAAAATCTGCTGATCGTATCAGCGGAGAATTGTCCACGGCAAGTGCGATCATTCACATATTCATTTTTCTGAAAGAAAAATAAATATCTCAGTTATATTGATGTATCATTGGAAATAGCTTAGAGCTATTTTAAAGAGGACCTATTAACGAAAGTATCACTTGAACCGACAGCTTCCTTTCCAGACATTCATATTGCATAAATAAGTAAGAAAACGTTTGAGCCTCTTTTTAACGCACATCAAGCTCTCACGCACAGTGCATCTAAGCGTGGAAGAAATTTCATTATGAGATCAATGCAATCTTTGAGCAGGTGGATGTGGGCTTCGCAAAATTCTCTTGCGTACTCATTCATAGATGTGTCATCCCTGAGAACATTGAGGGCCACGGGGCTCGGTTTTGGAACAGGAGGGTTTTAAGTTGAAGACTCAATTCCTCCGAAGAGCCCTTGTGTAAGCAGATCTGGTGCACGTCAAAGCCACCCGGGCTTAACGTCCTCTTGCTCGCGTGGAAAGGTGGAAGTCGGCTCAGGTGTCATTCTTGTCATCTGACTGAGGCTGAAAATTACAAGATTCTTTCACAAATAACCTTAGTGTTGCTTTTAAAACGGGAAGTTAATATAACTAAACTAAACTCTGGGAAAGACTTATATGGCATTGATGTACAGTAGTTACGAAACATTAGCTTTTGACGTGAATTTAATCTTTTTACTGAATCCATGGTATTGTCGGTGATGAGCGGATTCCCAATCTTATGGTTAGCAGCCGAGTAACATATCCGTTAGGCCAAAAGAGCACTTTAGTCCGAGGAATGTTATCTGGCTTATATAGCATTCACCACCTACTCTCCCACTAGTGAGTCGGTGATCAGACGAGCGATACCTATGTGAGGTGTTGGTAGTGATGTTAACAACTGTCGTATTTAATGCGCTTCGAGGTCTTTAGAGTCGCCGATAGAGGGCGCAACGACAGTTGAACGAAGATATGTGCAAAGGTTGCGTTTATCCAAGGTCGGTCGCCGGGTTACCATTGTCGGATGATTAGCAGATAGCGCTAGGCCAGAGCACCCAATCTTATGGATAGTAGCCGAGTAACATATCCTTTGCGTCAAAAGTCCACTCCAGTCCGAGGGATGTTATCTGGCTTATATAGCATTCACCACAGTATCATCTTTGGAAAATTACTTGATTTCCTGTTATGAGGTTAAAAATATCAAAAACCGAATTTGTGTATATATACATTTTTCTAAACGGATCGAAACTTAAATTTGTCACAAAACTGCGTTGTAATTACAATATTCCTTATCAAATTTGATATATTTAAATCTTTGTGTTTTGGAGCTACCACGTTTACATGTTTCTGAATGTATAGACAGAAAGAACGGCCAACCACTTCTTCGTTTTTGCTTAAAATTTGTATGATGTCTATACCATAAAGGTTAAATCTGTGTGCCGAATTTTATCTATCTAGTTCCCTTTCGTTTTATAATTTTTGTATTAACTTATAATTGAACAGTCAGCCAGGTGGATTTTCTATGATCTGATTTTATTCAAAATTCGATACAAAATTTCAAATTTACTGTAAAACCCGTATACCGAATTCGAACCTTTCAGCAGAAAACATTTTTTCAGTTATCTTTGTCTCAAGCAGACATATTAACAGACAGAGATTTTTTAAAAATGTGTTTTTCGAATTCGGGGAGGTTTAGATCGTGGAGATTCGTCAGTCTCGAGTTCGGATATTTCGATGATTTCTATTCTTTCTCTTTACAACGTATACGAGAAAGTAAAAATTCAGAACAGATATAACTTTGTGTTTCACGAGAACCGTAAATAGAAACTTGGAGATTTACGACTCGCCGAAAATGGCTGCCACATAAAATGACTGAAGCGGAAGAAAATGAAAAATGCAAACTAATTGCATCTGTATTGTTTTCTGCGAAGCGAAGTTCCGATATCCTTTTTTTCTCTGTTCTCATTTTTTTGAAATTATAATAATTTGTTTGGGGAATTCTTGCACTTAGAGGGTTACATTCCAGTTTTTTATAAATAAGATGTGAATAAAGGCCTGGTTGGTAGAGAGTTGGACTCGTACTCCTTAGGTCACAAGTTTGAAACTCACCAGCCAAAAGATTCCCCGCGTATGTGGCGGTTGGTGCTCGTTAAATTTGTTTGTGGCCGGAAAGTCCTTCATGTCGAGAGTAATACAACTAGGGTTACTGGGTCAGGTACGATCGTTCTTTGTTCCAGGTCTAAATTATGATCTCAGATGTATGAATGAATTTGTATGGTAGTAGTTCGCCCCCTAAAAGAGGGTTGTAGCGTGTTTAGCTAAGTCGTACTCTTGGCCCTAGATGGCCCTACTTGTAAAGCAAGAGACGTATATCTCCGGCTTAAAATCTGCTGATGTATCAGCAGGGCTTGTTCATGGCAAGTGCCCTAAGTAACAACAACAGATGTGAATAAATATAAAGAGCATAGGAATATACGAATTTAAAAGTCTTTTAATAAATACTAATCCATTGATCAGCATTTATAAGTAAATATTATTGTTTATATCAAGATGCTCTGATCATTCATTTTAGGTCACTCGTTTATGAATACTAGGTAGAACGAATATTTGTCTTGCTTTATTATCGATAATATTGCCTACATTATCAATTGTAAGAATCTATTATTAGCATACAGGTGGTTATCAAAATATGGAAACACAGTAGAAATCCTTTATTATTATGGTGTAAAAACCCCTATGACATGTAATACAACTTGGATTTGCTTAGGAAATTATTCATACTAATGGTAAATTGTGTTTAGATGAATATTGTATCATTTTTCCGTAGAGATGTGGCGCTAGCCTTATAAGCCAGATAACATATACGATACTGAAGTCGACTTTTGGTGTAGTGACTATGTTACGCGTCTACCGGCCCTAGCTTCGCAGATTCGTATCGCGACCTTCACTCAGGACATTGGTGATCTTGACACGCGTAACTTTCTTATCTGTCGTGGTGCCATATACCAACCAACAAAGCCGTCTCTCATTCGACGCAGCAAAGCCGATGCTAACTCGACGCTCCAACGAGCTCACACCATCGCCATAATGCTTGGCGCTTTCAAAATCGTTCGTCTCTCGTCCGACTCACTGGTGGGGGAGCACTGTGGCGCTAACGTTATAAGCCAGATAACATGTGCGATACTGAAGTCGACTTTTGGTGTAGTGGCTATGTTACTCGGCTACCGGCTCTAGCGTTGTCGGTTCGTATCGTGACCTTCACTCGTGACAGAGATATTGTGAAAGTTCTGGGAGAGATGCTGGTGGAGGATATCGATTACGCATCGAAAGTCCTAAAATATACCATAATGGTTCAATTGCTTTGATTTCGAGCCACTGTGCAGGCCAAGGCAGATGTTCAATTTCATCCTCATGTTCATTAAATCGTGATTTGACAAGTCTCGCTGCATGGATACTGCATTATCATCCTGAAAAAACAATCTCTTGCTGGAAACAAAGTTTGTATCATAGGATGGACTTGATAAGCTAAAATGTCTCTATATTTCTTCTCAGTGCCTTTTTCCTTATGGGTTACGATTGGTCCAGCAGAAAACCACGACATGGCTGCCTATATCATGACAGAAACACCTTCATGCTTGATAGTTGGAAAGACACAATCACAATCATACGCTTGTGCGAATGCCTTCCTAACTTGCACTCATCCTGTTGTAGGGGGAAATATGAATTGTTAGACCATATTACTTTCTTCCTTATCAATCGACCAGGCTTTATGAGCATGATACCACTGCAGAAGACTTTTATCGTTAATATCTGTGGCAAGTGGCTTGGGAATTGCTGCCATTCCATAAATGTTCTGTTTATGAAGGTGCTTTCTAACTGTAATCATTAACACTAAAGAATTCAGATAAGGATTCAGTTCTGAGGTCACTTTGCAGCAGTTGTTCGCTTTTCAGATGTTACAATCGGCTTCACTATCGGTCAGTTTCTTTTACTGAGCTTCTCTTTCCACTCTCTATATTGATTTAAGGAACTTGTCTGGCCGTTCTGTGTGTATGCTATTAAGATTTTAGACACCATACCTCTAAAAACACTTAAAAGTTTGAATTCCTCGATCACACTTGCTGTAGCTAGACTGCATTGTTGAGGCCAAATTATAGGTTCTTATAATTTGACCTCTTTGAAAATCTGATAGGTCATTTACGTAAGAAATTTTATGGTTTTGAAAATCTAAGAGGTAAAGAGAGGTTATTTTACACTTTTGAAAAAATCCCAGAAGTGCAGATTTCAATAAAAACACATAATGCCAAATATATATATATAGTGTTATTAATAAAAAACTGGTGGCTATTACTACAAGAAAAATACTACAAAATATTTTAATGCTTACGAAACGCATTTAAAAATGTCTCTTTTATTTACAGGTACTTCCAATATTTTAATAACCTTCTCTAAATCAAAATTTTCTGATTCTCTCATTGAATATTTTGAATCAATATTTTTAAATCTATTCATGTTTATATAACATTATAAAACTAAAGACTGTTTATGTTATCAGTTCTTGCCATGTTTTAAAATTTGACATATTTAAAACAAAATTTAAATAACATGTTTTGAAATTAAATTTACTCTAATAAGAAGCCTAAGTTTAAAGGGCCCTTACACAAAACTTCAATCAGTTTATTTGATAAAACATCTTGCAGTAAATCCTCCACTATACGAAACCCTCAACGATTGTCCGCAATTTAGGTGCAAAAAAATGAATTAGTCATATAGTGAATACTTACGATTTTTTCGGCGATTTTAAGTAAAATTAAGTTATCAAAGAGATGACCAAACCTTTAAGATTGTGCCGTGATCGATTATACATCTCGGATTCGACGCTTTTCTAAAATCTTTGCTTAATTTCATGTTATAGGTTGTGCATGGGAAGACTTGAGCATTTAATATTTTCTGAATTTGATTAATCTGATTTCTTTGTCAAATGTTGTGCATTTAGAAATAATTGAAATTTTCAATGGATATTTGAAATTCAAAAACTGTCAGAAGTTGAAATATTTTCTAAAACGGAGCTAATAAATATGATTTGTAGTTGATCGGAAAAGTAAATTAAACGACAGAAATTGAAATGCATTATTAATGTGGCTGAAGGGCAGACCGGATAATAAAAATGTCGGATTAACCGGAGTTCTATGAACTCATTTCTTTGCTTACCAATATCAAAAGACATAGTTATTATACTAAAGCTCAAGTTATAATACGAGTTTCTTACTTCTTATGGTGTACTAAGTTCTCTATTTATCTCAAACCACGTAGAATGTGAACGCTGCCGATGCCCGGTTAATCATAAAAGCAGTTATCAGTAACGCTTGAAGTTAAAATAGAAAACTCTGTATTAGTTTGTGTACTGAACGGCACATATTAAGAATTTACTAGAGAATAAAAATTGTTTATGTTTTAACATAGATTCTATAATGCACAACTTAAATGCAGGAAACATAAATAAAACGTTAAAGGAAATCGTAGAACTAGTTTTTAAGAAAACTGACGCAACTGATTTGATTTTTTGCTGTTAAATGATTGAACAGACATGAATAGGTACCCGAAGAAAAAAAATTAAAACTTACAGTTTTTAGTTTTTGATAAAGTCTTTAATAGATGTCTTCTGCATTTTAGCTCGTAGCAAACATTCACTTTCAGTGCCTTTAAAATGTTGCTAATGCAACGTCTTGTCTTTCTCTATTAATTACAACAAATGAAAACTAGTCTGGAAAGTACTTAAAGCGGTTAGTCTCGAACCAGATACGAGAGTGCTATGTATTTCTGCTTTAATTGAGGTTTTTTTGCTCTAAAAAACGTTAAGGACACTGCAATTCCATAATAAAATTTTTATACTATTATATATTACTAAAATAGAAATCTCTGTACTGGTAGTTTGTATAAGTTTATGATTTGCTCTGCTATTTTCAAGAATTTATTCGAGTATAAAAACTGTTCGCTTTTTAACATAAATTCTGTAATTCTCAAAATAAATGCAGGAAACATAAACGAAACGTTACAGTAAATCGTAAATCTAGCTCTAAAGAAAATCAACTCAAAATTGATTTTTTTAATTTTTACTGATAAAATAACTGAACAAACATGAAAAGGTAACCTAAGTCAAGAATAAAAACTTACCTGCTTAGTTTTTCAAAAAAAAGTTCTTAACAATTGCCTGCTTCTGTGTTTCAGCTCTCTCGGCATTTTAACTTTCTGCCTTTTACATCAGCATTCGTAGCAGACACTCGCTTCCAATTGTAAAGATTCAGATCCCTTTCCCTGAGACACCTGTTGACCACTGTAACGTTCCATGGTTCTCACGCTTGATAATTGGAATTTCTTGCCAGCTGTGCCATCAAATATGTAACAACCACACATCTTCGGATACATTCAAACTGCCAGATGGTGTATCTTCTCCCCTTAGTTGGTTTATCTTGCCCTTAACAGAGTCCAGATAAAAAAAAGAATCAGACTTGCGTTTTTCGTTGTTCCAAGGAAATAAATCGCATTTAAAAAGGGGAAGAGTGTCAAACTATTCGGATGTGATTCTTTTTTGATTTTGATGGGTCATCTACTAGAATGATATTTAACGAACATTTCCACTGCCAACTGGAGACCATTGAGACTTTTTCTGAACAGCTATAGGATAACCAGGAACTCAAGTGAACCAATGTGAAAATGAGAGATAGAGTTTTGACAGAAAATAAAATTCGTGATTTTTGGGAGAGGAGTGAGAGATCGTTTTGGGGGAAGAGAAGGAAGCTTGCTTCGTATGATTCGGGCTTCTGAGTTAAGATCCACCCTATGATGATCGGTGGACTTTTTTAGCTACCACGGTAGTGACCTTTTCCACTAACAGCCCGTTAGCGTTTCTTGTGAACTTTTTCTCTGCAATTAATCGAGGAACTAATCATGTAGAACTGTCAACTTTTTTTGTAAATATTATCAATCACATTACACAAGATGAGAATGAGATGTTTTTATGTACATAAGGATGCTAATAAAGAAATTGTCTTTAAACGCTACCCTCTCATTTGATTGCTCTGGATCAAGTCATTACAAAATGCTTTGGCAATGCTGTCAATGCAACGCATGGCCTTTCTCCTTTTATTTCGATAAAAGAAAAGCGGCCAGAGATTCATGAACTGGGTTCTCGAGAATGTGCAGAAGGTGAAATAAAACAACGTAAACAATATTATTTTGTCTTTCTCGTTTCCGAAATTGTATCAACTTTTTAAAATTAACACCGTTTTTAGCGAACCAGTTGGTTCGTCTTGAAATATTGAGAGTACTTAATTTCTATTAAGTAGTTTAAGCTTGAATTTCTAAATAATTTCTTCACTAAAATATTTTTAAGAATCAAATTTTGATACATATCTAAATCTCCTTTTAATAGATTGATACCTGTCATATTTGCTTTATGCATAAAATCGTATGGCATCATAATCAAATAAAAAATGTAATTGTAACAATGATTTAACAACGAAACATACATTATTTTAAGCGGTGTTGTGTTTTTTAATCTTTCATATATACGCAAGATGAGAGATGTATTTCAATTTTAAAATTAAAATGTACACTTTTATTGAATAAGTATATATACTGGTTGATTAGTTTGATTTAGACAAACTGATACATAAGAGAAAGCAATCAATATAATGTTTTAATTTCTTGAATATATTTCTTACTAATTTATAGGGTAAAGTATCTATAAAGCATTTAATGTAAATCAAAAATATATTAAAAAATTAAGGGATTCAGCCTTTTTTAGTATTTAATAGAAAAAAGTACACAATTTTAAATATTTGTAAATAAGGCAATAGGAAATTAATTGTAATAATGAATGATATTACAAATACTGAAGAACTTTTTTCAAATGTAGCAAAAGTTAAAAAAACATTTGTTTGATAACTAAATGGCCATCACAAAAAGGATTAAGTTGATTCAAAAATGATATATTTTAAGATGGAGTTAAAAAATCTTTATTATTTATTTTATTTTATTTATTTTATCAATCATATAATTATTTTATGTATATACTAATTATATATTATATGCTAATTAATTCTATAGATAGTATAATTAGCATTTATTTTTTATTTTACTAAGTATAAGAAGAGAAAATGTTGTATTGTCCAAAAATTCGATTTGAAGAGCTTGTAGTATCCTCATTTTTCAGAGTTTCTTAAGTCCGAAATACTATTTTTGAAATTATAATTTTCTGTATTTGGACACGAGAATTAAAAAAAACACGTTTAGATCTAGAGTGGGGAAATTTGGTATATATATTTAGCACTAAATTAGTACATTTCTATTAAATTTTGAATTTGGAAAGTCCATTCAATGGAAGTCTGTCTGTCCAAATTTTTCAGGACAAGTGAATACAGTAATTTTAAAAAGTAAAAAACGAAATTGATAAAACTTGGTGCACAGGTTTATCATCTGTAACGCATATCTGTTTAAAATTGCAGCCGACCAATTACAGTTGTCTATTTGTATGCATATAAACGCGTTAACTCAAAAATCGTGAGACTTAAGTATTTGAAATTTAATATGTATTTTTTTGACTACTATCATAGTTCTCTGCGAAAGTTTCAGTTTAATCACCCAGAAAAAAAGACATCTCAAATACATATTTGGTTTTCATGGTACTAATTGTATCCCAACGATTAATTGCCAAAAACAGAATTCTAACAAGCCATTTCCTCTCCATCGTTCGCCAATAGCATCGCACTTAATAATAAAAAAAGGTGTTTATTAGAGAGTATGAAAAGCCGTTTCAGGGGAACACCCGAGATTATTGGTACCTCATCGAACTGAGCAAAGCAGTCATTTATATTTTTACGTTCCAGCAAAAATTCGACATTTTATGCCATAAAATATACCGGCGACTTTTGTATTTTTAATGAATATTTTACGTTTCTGTCAGTTCAATTGTTAAAAGACACTACGTTATTCCGTTTTCAAATTTTTTTTATGTCGTTCTTAAATACAAATGACGAAGGAATCCCATTTTTAATGTTAAATAGTAATTATGGTATTTCATAACTCAAAATTTTATAAATTCTATTGAGAAATTTTTCTTATTTCTATTTTCTATCTTATTTCCATTTTTTGAGACTCAATAAATATGTTAATAAGTTATCCAAGCCTTAAACTAAACTTAATAAAAAAACTTTTGCACTTTTTCAATATAATTTTGTTTTTTGTTTTTTCATTTATTAATAAACTGTTTAAACATTTTTTGAAATATAAATCTCCACTAACTGTGCAGAAAAAGAAATTACAGCGCTTATCCAATTTTTTTAAACAAAATTTCCAAACATAGGCAAAAATTTGTATCATTTATTTATTTATTAACCATGTTCAATACTTTTTTTTAAGAATTTAAACCTTTAAAAAAACTAAAATAAATTCAATAAAAACAGTTTTTTATACAAGCTTAAATTCGTTAATTCATTGAAATTTAGATCCTTTTTTTTATTTAAATCATTTTTTACTTTATAATTTTAGTTTATAGCTCGTGCCGGCTTTCTGGCACAGAGGTAGCGCGTCTTCCTCGTGTTCTGGGAGTCCCGGTTTAGGGCATGGTTGTTCTTCTGTGTGCTATCTGTGAGATGTGCGACTGTGCCCTCCTGTAAAAAGGGGATGTGCAAGCAAATGTGGTGAGTGTATAGCTAAGTAATACTCTTGGCCCTATTTGGTGCTACTTCAAAAACAAGGGATGCACCTTTCGGCCTAAATCTTCTGCTGTATCAGCAGGGGGCTTGCCCATAGGCAAGTGCCATAAGTAACAACAACAACAACAGCTTATAGTTTGTTATCTTTACAAATAACATAGGATGCTTGTTTAGTTTAGTGTAGTTATATTGACGTTTCGTTTGTGAACATGACGAGAGCTGTTTTGGGACGGACTTTACAATTTTGTACCTAAGTCGGAAGATGGGGACGGTGGGGATAAGCTGCCCCCTCACCAAAATTTTCCAACAACGTGCGAGTAGACATTTGGCGCAAGTCGTCGGATTTAACGCGCAATAGACCCGTAGTCACGGTGGAAATAACCCGTAATAACGCACAATAGACCCGTAGTCACGGTGGAAATAACCCGTAATAACGGCAATAGACCCGTAGTCACGGTGGAAATAACCCGTAATAACGCGCAATAGACCCGTAGTCACGGTGGAAATAACCCGTAATAACGCGCAATAGACCCGTAGTCACGGTGGAATTTGATCCCGTAATAGCGCGCAATAGACCCGTAGTCACGGTGGAATTTGATCCCGAGCTTGAAACCTTTCAACACAAAATTCGAGACTTCACGACTTGACAACGCAGCTTCAAATAGTAAAGAGGAATACTCATCTCGGAGCCATCTTCTGACGCCCAGCTGGTAATTTTAGTTAATTAAAATTAATAAAGATTTTGGAATTTTCCTTCAAAACTCTCATCAATATCATTGCACAATATTTTTAAAAAATATAATTCAAAATTAAAAATTGTTTCTTTTTAAAGATATCAATTTAATTGTCCCTTGATATTTTTTTGATTTTTTTTTTGAATTTTTGAATTTGAATAGACTTTATTGGGTCATTGAAATTTAAAATGTTTCAGCACCTCGTCAAACATTTAATAACACGGTTTTTCACCGTCACTGAATGTTAAAGAAAAGTAAATCTAATTACTCTCTGTGAATTTTACATGCAAACTTTGAACGGTTATCTACACTACTGAGATATGCGTCATGTTATTCGAAAATTATTAAGCTGGTTAATTGTGTTTTTTTTAATGTTATTATGATGCCATGGGACTTGATTTCATTAAAAAAGGTTCATGTGCACAATAAACAGAACGGATGTAAGGCTATTAAATAATACTATTCTAATGTCTATATGTTGTTGTTGTTACTTATGGCACTTACTATGGACAAGCCCCCTGCGTATACAGCAGCAGATTTAAGCCGAAAGGAGCGTCTCTTGTTTTTGAAGTAGCGCCATCTAGGGCCAAGAGTACAACTTAGCTACACACTCACTACATTTACTTGCACAACCATTTTTTACAGGGGGGTACAGACGCACATCTCACAGATAGAACACAGAAGAACAACCATGCCCGAATCGGGACTTGAAACCGGGACTCCCAGAAAATGAGGAAGACGCGCTACCTCTGAACCATAAAGCCGTATAATGTCTGTTTAAATATGATATACGAAAATATTTGTTAAGTTAACCTTGACTATCATTTCAGGGATAATAGATTTAATTGAAATTAAACATAACCAATATTTTTCGCTAACAAAATGATAGGTAAAAACGGTTATTTATAAATATTGTATAATCTGAGAATTTTTAGGTGAATACGACATCGATATTTTTAAAATAATGTTTTTTTTTTTTTTCATTTGGAACGAAAATTTCAGCAAATTAATCAATTAACTTATAATTATGTTATCATAAAAAACTACAAGTGCAGAAAACTTAAAACTTTATTATATAAGTGGATGAAAAAGAATAATATGAAATTCATTTTTAAAAACGAATCAATTTCATTAAACCTTTTTATGCAAACTTTGCTACATATTAACAAAAATTTCCTTTTGAGTAAATTCTGGCTTCCTCTGCTGAAATGAAAAGAATGATCTGCTACATATTTATAAATCTCCTCTTGGCAGCTGAAATCTCCCCACCTCGGTTTTATTGATTCGCGGGTTTCCTCGAATCCTCTGTTCTCCACATCAAGATATAAATTGATGCAATTCAATTCCTCCTTCAGTTCTGGCGGTAGATGCCCGTATGTGTGCATTGCAGTGAAAGTAGCTTGCCAAAGGAAAGGGCAAGGTCCGCGGAAAGAACACGCCCAACGCGGCTTTTTATAGCTAAAATTCAGCTGCAGAACCGTCTGATGGACGTGCTCTGCTGCTTTTTTAGAGTTTACGCTTCTAGAATAAAAAGAATATATATATATATTTAGTTTAAAATACTTTTGAACAAATAAATGGACAATTTGTGTAACTGTTATAAGCTAGAAATTTTTTTGTCATTTAAAAAGCATTTATTCAATGTTAGATATTCTTTATTCTTCCTTTTTTTAATATCATAAAATTCTAAAATTTAGAAATGTTATGATATTTGGTTTATTGCTACTCCAATTAAATTTTAAAAACAGTTTTTGTAGTTTAACAATTCGGTTTACTGCTATAATACATAAATAACTGCTATGTGTTTAAAGCCGTTTAATTAGTGTTAACTTCTGTTTAACACTGAATAAATTTTATAGCAAGTGGATCCATGCACAAAATCAAATTCCATTAAATTAATCTACTAGCTAATAATTAAGCCTAAAAATATTAAAATTATGTATTGTCATCGATGAACTCTACTTTTGAAAACTAGTTTTTCAGTAAAAGAAAAAAAAATCAATCACAAAAATCTATCTTATAAATATTCAAAACAATTCAAATTAAATAAAAGTGTATACAAAATCTTAGGTATTATTAAAATGTGAAATTAAATAAAAGATACTGAAAATACTGTTATTAATGTGTTTTTAAATAATTTATCAACAATTTAATGGAGCCGGCTTGCTGGCACAGGGGTAGCGCGTCTGCCTCGTGTTCAGGAGGTCCCGGGTTCGAGTCCTGGTTCGGGCATGGTTGTTATTCTGTGTACTATCTGTGAGATGTGTGAATGTACCCCCCCTGTAAAAAGGGGTTGTGCAAGCGAATGAGATGAGTGTGTAGCAAAAGTCGTACTCTTGGCCCTAGTTGGCGCTACTTGAAACAAGAGACGCTTCACTCGGCTTAAATCTGCTGCTGGGTCCAGCAGCGAGCTTGTCCATAGGCAAGTGCCATTAGAAACAACAACAACAATTTAATGGATGAAGATTACAGATATTACTTTCTTTAGAAAAGATGTTTGTACTGAGATATCGGTTTCTGGTATATAAAGATGGGATATCTTTTTTATCAAATGAAAATCTAATGTATAAGAATTATAATGCTGAAATTTCATCCTGAATTGTAAAAAATATTGAGAAATTGATTAAATTCAGAATTCTTATTCGAATCTGATATAGTATTATAGCAAAAATATTTTCCAAACTAATAATGAATTAAAGTTTACTCTTCTTTTGGATAACGTTTTGAATATTTCGATAAATTCGAAATATTTATTCGAGTATTCAAATCTGATGTAACATTCTAGCAAAATTATATTTTAAATTAAAAAGAATTCAAAAGTTTACTCTTCCTTGGAATCAAATTCCAAAATTTGGATAAATTTGGAATATTTATTCCAGTTTGATATTTTAGGAAAAATATTATCTAGACTATTAACGAAGGAAGTTTACCTTTGCTGGTATCAGCTTTTCAGAATTCGGAATATTTGGATACATTTGGAAAATTTATTTGAATCTGCTGTAATATTTTAGGAAAAAAATATCTTTTTGATTATTGAAAAAAGAGATTTTCTTTTCTTTGGATAAGATTTTCGAAGTTTGAAATATTGGAATAAATTTAGAACATTTATTCAAGATATAATACTTTAGGAAAAATATTTTCTAGATTATTAAAGAAAGAAATTCACTTTTCATTGGACTAACTTTTCGAATTTTAGAATATTCAGAAACGAATATTTCAATATTTATTTGAATCTTATGTCACACTTTAGAGAAAATGTTTTCGAACTGATAAAGAATTTGAAATTTTAATTTTTCTTGTAGCAACTTTTTTACAGTGAAGTTGCTCAGTACAACCAGTAACAACTTTTTAATAGTTTTTTTTTTGGGGGGGGGGGGGGGCAAAGCGATATTTGAAAAAAAGAAAAACTTTGTAGGGACGCACACTTTATAAAAAGGAAAATGACAGTTATAACGTGGATACT
>JAOUZG010036547.1:16047-49966 GCA_026289955.1 Argiope argentata | reverse complement strand
ATATAAAAACTATGTTAGTGCATTTATGCGTTTACAAACATATAAATGCGCTGACGGACAGACAGCTAATCTATTGATAAAATTGATCCAAAATTTCATATATATCTAAAAATTGTTTGAAAATTTGTTTATCAAATTCTAACTATCCAGTTGATTTCATTTTGTAGTTCACGTTTTAAATTTATTTAGAGATACAGTGGGACAACCTCTGAATGTTTTTGACCAAAATTTGCCAGAAATCTATAAATTTGGTTCAGAAGTCAAATATCTAATTTACTTCCCCATGTTAAGAGCCTTTTAAAGTTGTTTTATCTATAAAGTGAGAATCATTATAACAGAAATTACCTTTTTTTTTGGCCTGAAAATTGATTAAGATTTTGAAATAGATAAATTTTCAGGCCAGAAAACAATTTACGTTGTAATGACTCTCAATCTGTAATTTTTGACGATTGCATAACATTCTTTTAAAATATTTCGCATATAAGAATCTTATACTAATTATTGGCTAGTTGAATAACAGTTTGAAATTTATCATTGATTAAAACTTATTTTATCAATTAGGAAGCGTACACATAAAGCCTATTATCCAGATTTTGTATTATCTTATATTCACAACCGTTTCGTAATTAATAAATTATATATTAAAATGTTTGTGAAAACATTCTTTATTTACATATTCATTTTTCCTTATTTAACCATCAGTTTTCTTTCCAAATAAAATTTTACGGGAAATATGTGTAAGAAAAAAAGGAAAATTCTTTAATAGAAATTGCATGCTGAAAGCTAAAGTAATAAAGAATAATCTAAATGCCATCAATTCCAATTTTCTAGGAGAAAAAAATTTTCAGTTTCATTTTGAGTTATATAGCATCCAAACAATTTTATAATCTATCAGCTAAAAATGCAAATCATTACTAGAAATCTATTTACTTCCAACATTAAATCCCTTATAAAAGCATATAAAACATTTCCATCATTCCGGAATAATGAATAACGAAGAAATGCCTTTCATTTACATTCCAGAATAATAAATAACTAAGAAATGTTCTTCTGTTGAAATTAGTCTCTGTTTTCCTGATATATTATCTGAGATTCCTTTTAAGATTATGGAATTCCATAAAATATGCATTATTCGCTTATAAAAACCCAATCATAGTCTTAATGCATTTTATTAGGCTTCTATTTTGAAATGTTATCTAGGAAAAGTGGGTAATATAATAGTTTATAAATTGATATTTATTTGGATGTATTTGCCTGAATTTATTCCATCAATATTTTATTTGAATTCGTAATTGCACTTATGTTAAGCGATGTTTGAGAGGCTGGACAGATGTTTTAGTATCCACTTTAGAATTGCAAATATTTGTTTTATCTAATATTTTGCAGACATATTTCTGTAAAAATTAAAAGCTTATATTTTTAAAAGCTTAATTCTCCAAATCATAATTTATTTTTCAAATTCGTCATTTATTTTCCTTGACTCTTCATATACTGACGATACTTATGTGTACCATTTAAATCTGGATTATATTTTCGTAATAAGACTATTTTCACCGATGATATTCTAAAAACTACGGAGAATGTTACCCAAATAGCAAGAAATTAATATAAGCTAAAAGTAGGAGAGAAAAATTCTAATTGATAATTAAATTAAGATATTTCTATTAATACAGATTTTTCTTGGGTTCTCTGGGATTATTCTCTAGGGAAACTTAATTACTGGTGCAAAAATGAAGTCGAAAAATTGAGGGCAACACAATTCAGTAGATAAAGGGTTAAAGTGAGGTCAAATTTGATAAAAAATATTTGGATAGTTCAGCATGTATTTCTATCACCATCTTCACTAATAGGAGGAAAGTATATGCATATTTTGTTGCAAAACCAAATAAAATGGTTATTCGAATGCTACAACATTTGGTACGTTTATGATTAACAAATTAAACATAATCAGTTTTAACAATTTAAAGTTATAGTAAATTTTGACTTTTTTCTACGATATTGTACAATAATGTTACTGTACAGAAGTAATTTTTGAAAGAAATTTGAAAAAATGAAAATTATCTTTCTAAGGATAGCAATTTAGTCTGAGATTTACATCTCTATTATTAATAAAGCCACATGTGTTTGTCTGTAATTCGCGATCTAATGGTCACACAGTTTGGTAAAGAGCTATTAAATTTAGTACTCAGTCAAACGTGACAGTTATTCGGGTGCTCAGGAGTCTACACCCTTCTACTGCACCTCTCCTTCCTTTATAAAGGGGAACAATAGAACAAAAATTAAAATTATTTAATAAAAAATAACTAAAATATAATATTTCCGAATATCCAAATTAGGAATTGATTAAATTATATATATATATATAAAAACTTGTTTTATGGATAACTACGCTCATTTGTACATTTTCAATTTATTTAATTCTATAGAGTTGTATTCAAAAAATCCACGCATAGTCTTAGTTTTCTACTTACAGTCCAATGTAGTAAGATCCAAATGACAAATATCCTTTAACTGTTCAGCATTATCTCAACACCGTGTTAGCAGCATTATTACGTTTGTTGATTTCCTAATTTACTAAATCTGTGACGGAGTCTGACAAGGTAAACTCCAGCTACTAATTTAAACTCCGTCACCGAACGACGCGCTAGAAATGCAGCGAATAGGCGCACTTTGATCCTTGGGTAATATGCTAGCTCATTGTTGAAGCAATTTATGTTAAATGGTACTGTTTAATGCAGAATCCCTGTGGTCAAAGCTAAACTTTGCTCAGTCAAGCTTCTTTAGGATTTGTTAATTGGTGAATTTTGGCTGCTGAAAAGAGAATTAAGTATGCATAATTAAATATTATATGAAAGTAACAGTATAAAAAGAGTCGCAGAAATGTGTTAAGTCCAATTAGTTTATTTAAAAAAAAATATTTTTCAATTCCTACTATTAGCTCATACTCTCTCTCTCTCTCTCTCTTTATATATATATATATATATATATATATATATATATACAGTTTTTTCAAATATGAATTCATATTTTATTAATTAATTAAAAACTTTCTCGTCTTTAAAGTAGTTCCTTATAGTAGTTGTTAGGTCGGGATAGCCTGGTTGGTAGGGCGTTGGATTCGCATCCCTTGGGCTGCGAGTTCGAACCTGGTCGCAAAGTTCTCCATGTCGAGAGTTATACCACTGGTTGTACTTATTCAAAGGTGTTCGTTATTCGGTTGCTCGGGGAGTCTATACTCTCAGAAGCTACAGCACCCCTCCTACCGTTGTAAAGCGGAACAATGGAACAATAATTGTAATTATTGAATAAATTAACTAAAAGAAAAAAAATTTGTAACTTCCTAAATTTTTCCTACTATCCAAAGTAGAAGTTGATTTAAAAAAAATTCTTTTGATATTACTTGTTAAACATAATGTCCTTAAGAATTAAAAAATATATATATTCTTAAATATTGTGTTATTGGTTATTTTTAAATATATATATATTTAAACCTTATGTCTTCTAGAATCTAAAAAATAATTTTTTAAAAACTTAAATTATACAAAAAAAAATATAAAAATCATATAATGAATATGTTTTAATTTGATGGAAATGAGGTATCTTTATTCCATAGAAATAATAAAGTTTACTATATTTTACTCTCTTTTACCACCCCTTTTAGTAAGAAAACTTTAAACAAAATGGTTTGCAGAGAATAATTTAAAAACATAAGCGGAATCTAGCAAGCAGAAATTGAAGCTAAACTTTATTAATTCCCAAAGGGTGTGCTTTAGTTTTTATTGAAATTACTAAGTCTGTGGAAGTCTGTTTCATAGAGATAATATGTAAAATGCCCCCCCCCCCCGAATTCATATGAAAAAATACAAGGGATGTTGAAATGAAACATGTTCGAAACAACACTGTGGCTCTAAATGAGGACTTTATTGAAAGAATACACCATAAGCCTGAGCACAACGATCCCATTGATAAACGAGTCGAATGATTCCTTGTTCCCAGAATTCTTGTGGCAATGACGAGACTCGGTCCTTCGCAATGTCCTTGAGTTCGCCCTTCGAATTGGTGCGCTTCTCTTTTGGACCAAAATCATGGAAGTAGCTGAGCGATATTTCCGGGTCGTTGGAAGGATGGCTCAGCTGCTCCCACTTGAACTTGGCCAAAAAAATATTTTTAAACCTTACGTCCTTGAGAATTTTAAAAAATATATTTTTTAAACATTATGCCCTTGAGAATTTAGAAAAAAAAATTCTTTTTTAAATTATTACCTTGAGAATTAGTTTTTTTTAAAAAAAGTAAATTATAAATAATCTAAAACAATGTATATAATGAAATTTTCATGAGTTTGGTCCCCTAACAAACTCATAAAAATTTCATTGATATTTCCGGGCAGTAGGAAGGATGGTTCAGCTGCTCCCACTTGAACTTGGCTAAATTTGTGTGTGTGACCCTGGAAATGTGCGGACGCTTGTTACCATGGAACATAACTCAACCTTCCAAGAGTAACCCCTGTCTTTTTTTATTGTTATTAATGGCACTTGAATGGGTGATCTTCGCCGAGGCATCAGCAAATTTCAAGCTGAAAAGAGCATCTCTTGTTTCAAAGTAGCGCCAACTAGGGCCAAAAATACGACTTAACTAATCACTCATCACAATCGCATTCACAGCCCCTTGTTACAGGGGGGGGGCACATTCATACACCTTACAGATAGAACACAGAACAACAACTATGCCCGAACCGGGACTCGAACCTAACTCCCGGGAAAGACGCGCTACCCTTATGCCAGGAGTCCAGCCTGTCTGTTGTTCTTGATGTGTATTGTTCGGAGTGCCTCACAGTAGACAGCGGAGTTAATAATTCTTCTGTGTTCGAAGAAATTCAACAAGTAGCGGAACTTGGTCGGCACTCTTTTTAAAAGCCCTTGCTGTCTCCTGCGCTTGTGGGCGGCAACGTATGCTCCGATCTACGCCGATGACTTCAATCGCCTCCTTAGATGTCTCGCTGAGTTTTCCCATAGCGGCATAGAGAAATATGTTAACGGTTACATTGCTACTACGTTTCACATCTTTTCATTTGATCATCCTTAGCATATACCATCATTTCGCATATTTTTCCAGTTTGAATTTATTTCTATACTTTTTCCTTATTTAAATAATTGTTTAGTATTTCATTATTCACTTTTATAAAATGTTTTCATTTTAAAATTTTATTATAAAAATTAAAAAGGCTTAGAAATAAATTTTATAATTAATTAAAATTCGTGTTTAATTTAAATAATTACATTACTTTAAGATAATTCATTAGTGAATTTGAAACAATATTAATGTCAAGCAGAATCCGTGTACTAAGTTGAAATAAATAGTGTCAAGTCAGCCATTTAAATACTCAAAGAATTTTTTTCTGGAATTTTTCAAATTATTTGTACAAACGCATTCAAACTTATACATTGGTGCAATTTGGATGAAATGTATTTATCTCATTTACTTAGACATGAATTACATCAATGTTCTCTTGAACTGATTCTAGAATTCATATTTTACTTGATTTTATCTTTAAAAAAATTTCATTTTTCTCTACTTGTATTCCTCTTATTCTTCAAGAAGATAAAACTGGCTCTAAAGTAAACGGAAAAAGATGAAATGTTATCCCCGGGGAATCACAAAAACGAAAATGAATAAATATTTCTCATATCATTTTATGAATTGTAGATTGACATTGGAGAAACTACTGATACAATAATTTTTTAATATCTTAACTAATAATGTCTTGAAGAAAAAGTATATTTAACCTTTGAAAATGTGGATTAAGCTTCTTCAGCAGAGAAACTTTCAAAATAAGGTTTTAAGTCATCAAACTGAATGAAAGATAAAATTAAACTACAAGGGAATAATAAAGTGAGTAAAAATAAAATATTTAGCTATAAAGCATGAAAGGATGACATTTTGAAATATGATAGTCCATTGATATAATTGAAAATTCCGTATTTGGGTGACCTACATTATAACAATTACTGTGATGTAATTCTTGTTTTGGGCCTGTTTGTTTATATAGAAAATGAAATAAGTTATAAGGAATCTTCAAGAAACAAAGTTCTCTTTTAGGAATTATTTTCATAAATAAAAGAGTTTTTGTAAAATATTCCTTTGGAAATAGAGCTTATTTTCTTCATTACTTTTCGGTATATTCAATTGTAAAACATCATTTATAACTCTTATCAAAAATCATTTGTGATACGTAATCTCCTAGTATCAAGAAAACAATTCCATGAACGCCAAATTGTTCATTTTCTATTGAAGATTTGTTTTTATTGATTTGTTTTTCTTTCTTATTGATTCCCCAATACTGAACCGTAACACTGAATAATTTGGTCAGATTACAGGAAAATGTATAAAATCGAAATTATTGTATGCAATATTATGAAACATAAGAAATCCTTATTTTAGAATGTTTTCTTCAGTGCTAATACAGAGAAAAGAAAATTTCTAACTAATTCCACCTAAGGATTTCCAATTTTCCAAATATTTAATGAAATTAGAAAAGCATGAAATTTACAAAATAAAAAGTTTACGAAAAACATTATTTTATTTGAATTACGAGAAAACAATTGTAATATCCGCATTTTAAATTAAAATAAATCTGCAAGTTGTCTATTTGTAGACAAAATGGTACTTATGTATTAAACAGTCCAACTTTATAGCAAAATTTGAAGTCGTCACCAATGAGTTGCTAAACCGCCAATTATGGCAATCAGGCAATGGTGTAATTCCGTTGATCTTTATCGCCAAATTTAAATCCGTCGTCAGTGAGTTACTAAACCTTGGGCGATCATTGACGAAGACAGTATAATACGTAAATAACCAAAATGATAACACAAATGAATTATTTGGCATAAACATTTTGATGATTAATAGGCTTTAGAAAGCAGATATATATTAAAAACAATCGCGTGGATTTATAAATGTGTATAAAAATTCATCACCTAAACAGCAATTCGTAAAAATGATAATATCATCTTGAGAGCAGAAATAAAACGTTTTATTTGTTTCGTCCTTATTTTTTCTGCGGAAGAAACTGCAAAGCAAACAAAATATATTTTATTTTTCAATAACAAAAAAAAGGGGGGGGGTAATAATCTTCATTTTTTAAAATCCCATCTGCATTTGCGAGTTTTATTTTGGGAAATGGAATCTGTACAAACAAGTTTCTCCATCTGGTGTTTGTTTTTATAGCTGCTCGAGCTCGAATAAATATAAATAATTATTCAATTTCCAGCTGCTGTGTTTCTCACATAAAGTGAAACAATATGCGAAGAACCTTTCAACGTTATCTGATTGATCGAAATGAAATCTTCTTTGTAAAAAATCGTTCTCTATTTCCTGTTTGTTTGTTTTTCTTTGATCGAGATTGTAAAAAGTATCAGGATTTATTTCTACATCACATTCTCAATGAATTGTATTGAGAGTTTTTAAGTATTTAGATGGAAATGTTATGCAAATACCAAATTAATGATTTTCATTTTTCATCGAATCTATAAGCATTAAATCTTTACACCAAGTTTTGTTTTTGCTTTTATTTAAATAATCTACTTTAACTTCATATTTTTATGCATAATTAGTTTGAGAGGAATAGGATTAGCGTTTTTTTTGAAGAAATATACTACATTTAAATGAGTCGTTTGAATTTTATAATATTAATGATAATTTTCTTTTTACAAAAATATTATGGATTTTACGGAATTAATAACGTTTAAAATTAAAAATATGAATAATCAGCAAAAACAGTTAGAGAAAATTTTGCATAAATTAAATACCAAGAATTAAAAAAAAATAACTTAAAGTATCCTAGAAGGAAAATCAAAGCTTTTAATTTAGGTTAAGAGTAAGTTACGCATTTAATTACTTTAATAAATAGAAAAAAATGTATATAAACTCTGAATTGTTTTGATAAAAACTAAGTGTATATTGATTTTTGAAATTATATTTATAGGATAAGTATAAAATATTTAAATTCTATTAAGAAATTTTTAATTAAATTTCTATAATTAGTTCTCATTATTTTTCTTTTTCATGCCACCCTAAATAAAAAAGTAAAAATTAATTATTTCTTCATTATATATCAGCATCAAAATTACCCATAATCAAATTTCAATATTACCACCAACATAATTTGAATGAAATTAAATCTCAGCCTTAAAATTTTTTTAACGTTTCTTAAACCACAGTAGAAATTAATTAGCACATTCAATATATTTGAAAAAATTCAAAACGAAGAATTATGGTTTTTGTTAATTCGAATATAAAAGAAAATGGTCTACTCATGAAAAAAATGATAAGATAACAGAAATAAGAAAAAAATATTGAATAAACTATTATCTAGAATTACATTAAAGGGTTTGAGGGAAATACTTTTAATTTATTAAAATTCCACATATTAGAAAAACAAGGCTTTTGTGAATATGAATTATAATTCAGTTATGAACATCGGAATTCTGTACGAATTATTTTTTTGTAGTTTTAATTCTGATTGCCACTTAGTGCCTTAATTATCATATAATAAAATAAATTAAAACTTTTTTTATTATTTTGCATAAATTGTAAAATTATAAATCTATTTTTAGAAATATTACTGAGGTTCATATAGCGATATCAGAAGAAGAGTGATTTTTAATTTATTTAAAAATCTTTTCCTTTAATTTCGGTATTTTATTAATATTAAAACAATAAATCATTAGTTAAATTACAATAAAATTAATCTATACCTTATAATTATATTGTTTAATTATGATTTGGATCTTTCTCATTCAAATGAATCTAATTTATCACTGAAAAATTTACAATTCGTTATTAAAAAACTATCGAAGAAATATGTCATTTGTAGAGTCTTAACTTTGTTATTTCATCCTTCTGTGCATCGGGTCGCTATATGATTTTATTTCCATTTATAAATTTCATATGACTCTTCCAAATGGTAACAATGAGGGTTCGAAAATTATTTTTTAAATACTTTCTGAAAAAATTGTGCAAAAAATTGATATATTATAATAAAAGTAGTAAAAATAGACTTAAATAGGTAACTTGGAAAAATACGAGGATGGTTGTTCGTAAAAATATGCCAGTAAAAAGGGATTTTTATTTTTGTGGCGAAATTGTTATTATGCAATTTGTGTTACTGAAAGACACAACCTACTTGAAGAGAGCGAACCGACTATATCAACCTGTTAGAAAATACAAAAAGTGCATTTCTTTCATTTATTTTACTAAGACTTTAAAAGTTTAATAAAACGTGATTAAGGTGTCTCCTTAACATGAAAACTCCTTTTTAAGGCTAAATATAGCTTTCAGTGCTTTTATTTATTTTGAAAATTGAAGCATTTCATAACGTTTTAAAATATTTTCGAACCAATTTTATTCTAGATCCGCCCTTTCATTCTTTGTGGCAACTCGTTGAACACGATTTTAACTAAGATTGAATTATTTAATTGTTTTAAGCAACATTTTCTTAATTTAAATATTTCAGGAAAATATAAAGTCATGTTAAAAGAAAATATAAGTTAGTTACTGCCCTCCATATTTTGTTTCCTAAACTTTAGTCTTTAATTTGATTCAAGCTGGTGAAATGAATAATATTTTCAGTAATTTCAATTTTTTTAATCAAATATATGGTTTTTAATCAAATATATATATATCAAACAAAATCAATGATGATTTTTACAAAGCATAGTCTAAATAATGAAAATATACTTCAGTTGGGCTTAGATAAACTTTTAAATAAATATTAAATATTATTAAATAATAGCTTTAGGAATAAAAATTATATAGTTGAAATAATTTTAGCAAAATAAAAAGATACCAATTATAATAGAAATGTTTTAAAAAATTTTGTAAAAAAAAGTGAGAAAGAACCATTTATATTCTTTAAAATCCATGTCTATAACGGCATTTATTGGATGATATCTTGAAGGTATGTTATGACAGTTATTATAGTTGTTCAAAAAATTATTACATTCTTTCTTTCCGGATCTTATATCTATATATACACTGAAGTGACAAAAGTCATGGGATGACTGTTAAATCCGTCCTCCTTTTGCCCGGCGAAGTGCAACAACTCGACGTGTCATGGAGTCCACAAGTCGTTGGAAGTCCTCTGCAGGAATATTGAGCCATGCTGTCTGTATAGACGTCCATAATTGTGAAAGTGTGGATGGTGCACGAGTTTGGGTACGAACGGACCTTTCGATGATGTCCCATAAATGCTCGATGGGATTCATATCGGGCAATCTAGGTGGCCAGATCATGAAATGGAATTGTCCGGAAGGTTCTTCAACCAATCGCGAACAGTTCTGGCCCGGTGACATGGCGCATTGTCATCCACAAAAATTCCATCGTTGTGTGCGTACGTGAAGACAATGAATGGCTGCAAGTGATCTGCAAGCAGCTGAACATAACCATTTCCAGTCAATGATCGGCTGAGTTGCTCCAGAGGACCGAGTCCATGCCATGTAAAAACAGCCCACACCATTATGCAGCCACCACCAGCTTGAACAGTGCCTTGCTGACAGTCTGGGTCCATGGCTTCGTGGGGTCTGCACCACACTCGAACTCTACCATCAGCTCGTAGCAACTGAAATCTGACTCATCTGTCCACGCCACGGTTTTCCACTGGTCTAGGGACCAGTCGATATGCTCACGAGCCCGGGAGAGTCGCTGCAGACAATGTCGTGCTGTCAGTAAAGGCATTCGAGTCGGCCTTCTGCTGTCATAGCCCAAGGAAGACAAATTTCGTCACACAGTTCTATCGGACACGTCCCTCGTACGTCTCACATTGATTCCTGCAGTTATTTGACGAAGTGTTGCATGTCTATTAACATTGACCATTCTACACAGACGTCGGCGGTCTCGGTCGTTAAGTGCAGGTGGTCGCCCACTGCGCTGTCCATGATGGGATGGGATGCCTGAAATTTCATACTCTCGGCACACTCTTGATACTGTGGATCTCGGAATGTTGAATTCACTAACGATATCCGCAATGGAATGACCCATGCGTCTAGCTCCAACTGACATTCCACGTTCAAAGTCTGTTAATTCTCGTCGTGCCGCCATAAATCACGAAAAACCTGTTCACGTGAATAACTTGGGAAACGAACTGCGCATTTATACTTTTTCGCTGCGATACTACTGCCATCTGTATATTTGTATATTGCTATCCCATGACTTTTGTCACTTCTGTGTATGTATCTACTTGTATGTATTTTATTCTTTGAAGATAGATTTAAAAAAAGTGATGAGCATTTCTACAATAACTCTAAATATTATAATATTATCTAATACTGATATACATTTCTAAAGTATCTTATCAAAAATTCTAAGACGATTCCAAGTTATAAATGTTTGGAGTATAAAAGTCTTTTGTGTGTTGGAGAATCACTTAATTTCTTCTTTAGGGGAGTAATAACCAATTTCTATCTGCCTGTCCCTTTGATTTATAATTTTGTTGATAGTTTGAGATATCTCACAAAAAATTCTAATTCAGAAATAGAATAAATGAAAGATATTTTTGTAATAATTTAACTCCTGTCTGTGAATTGTTTCTTGCTGTTGAAGGTGACATTTTAATAAGTTTCTAAGTATAGACTTACGCCAATCAAATATTTCCAAAGAAGATTATAAAAATATTTAATTAATCGAAATCTAGAAACGGATAAAAATAGAAAGGGAACAAAAGTTGTCCAGCAATTATTTTTGAAATATTTTCTAGTTAGAATTGTAAAATACTTCCACAGCTAGATTTTAATTGGAATACAAATATTGTATTGTTTAGGAATATCAAGAATTTTTGTCTCTACATAATGAGCTTGTTAAATAAATGTTGCGAAAGAAAGAGTAAAAGCATGAATAATCACTTAATCAGCACTTAATTCTTATTAGCACGAAAGTCAGGAATGATTCAGATTTGTTATTTTATCTGAGTGTCATTGCAAAATTTATTGTATGAAATCATAAATTAGATTAATTCTTGTTTCCTAGGTTACAAGAAATGAGATATTGTTTTGAGCTGTCGGATATTTTTTTCTGATTTTCTGCTTATTAAATAGTTTTAATCCTTAAAAACGATTTTTTATTAAGTTTCCATTGCTTCAAAATTAATCAATTTAGTCCATAAAATATATTTATTTAGATAACGATTCACGCGCTGCATTTTTAGATTAATTTTGTGACTATAAAATAAACATTTTGAATTCTAAAAAATGAGAGCTGGATTTTTTATGAATGTTTTATATTATTAGAATTACAGTATTAATAAGAAGGACTTCTTTTAAAATTCCATTATTGATTAAGTAGTTTCTGGAATAATAGACAAATTTGGCCGCTTGTGTTCAGGATTTAATAATAGATGTTATTTATTATTGGTTTAGAATGATCGATATTGATTTAAAATTATTAATTTGTATGTATCATTAATTTAGCGCTGATTTAGTTCATCTGCAGATTCTTTAAAAGTAAGAAATATTGAAGAAAAAAAATAGAAAATTAATTGCAATTTAAATAAATTATGTATAATTATAATTTAAGAAAATTTAAATATTATCAAGAAAAAGCTATAATACTCAAATTTTTTGTGAGAAAATTATAAAATTTTTCTTAAATTTTAATTGTTTAGATTACTGTTTAAATTATTAATAAACTACACTCATATGTACATTCCTAATCTCTAAAAATATACGTGTGTCAAATTCGATAGCCTTAGATTTAAAAAAAAAACGAAAAATAAAGCCGAGAAATAAATATATATGCACACATTTTCATTTAATATCGGTAGAGATAAATTAACTTCAACCACCCAGATCTTTATTAGAATTAGTTTCCATCGTTTAATCTTAAAATATGTATAAGTGGTTGAAACACTACAACTTTTGCCTATTTGCATCCAATGCACCATCAAATTGAAAATATATACTTTTAGGAAGGCATTTAATTTATACTTATTTCCTTCCTTTATGTTATTTCTTTCTAGCGTTAGATTTACGGCTATAAAAATTATCTCATACTAAATCTATCTCATTGGATAATCATTTTAAGCATAAATTTCGTGAATCGGAGTCACCGATGTTTAACTTAGTTGCATGCTTTTAACACATTAATTACTTATTCTCCCATTGATAATTTATTCCAATGATTTTTTAAAGAAAAACTATCCATTTTATGTTTTTAAATGGCCGATTTAAATAATTTTAGCATAAAATAATGCTTCTCTCTTTTTTTAAGAAAATGTTTAAATTTCATTGCTTAAAGATACTTTCTTACTTTTTATTTTTACTTTTTTTTCCTCTTTGCCCAAAACACAGTATTAGTAAAATTATGTTCAACAAAATAAGCAAAAAATAATGTCGGTTTTCGAGGGATTTTTTTTTATCGCTGGAGCCTTTAAAGTATTCGTAAAATTGCTTAAATAATGAATATGTGTTTTTCGCATGGTAATTAGCAACTATGTAAGAAATACTCAATATTTATTTCAAAGAAATTCTTTTCTCTAGTATTGAATATTTGCATATTTTGCCCTCGATAACGCTTTGTTATGCCCATAAGCTAAAACGAAAAAGAAATATTTCGCAACATGTTAATTTATAGATATATATTTTGTTGAATTTTTCAGTGTCACAAAATAAATTTTATCTTATCACATCTTGGGGAAATTTACTTTAATTTTTCAGTAATTTCAATGTTTTATATTATAATAAAAATAAAAATGTTTAGGGATTAAAGTTTTTAAAAAGAGTTTGTAAATATCGATTTTAATTATTTCAAAAATACATCATATTTCGCGCTACTCTTTGCTTAGAATTATGGTTTTTATAGTTAAAAAATAGAATTTTATTTCCGTCAAAAAGGGAAATTATGATTGTGATCAGATGACGAAGAACTGCAGATGTTTAAGTAAGTTGCATAATCACAAACTAGGGCCAGTTCAATCAATATTTAAACATAAATACATTCATATAACAATCAACAAATGAAATGATTATATTAATTGAAGAAAATTACATTTAAATGAACTTTTATTAAACTTATTAATAATACTGAAAAAAATTTAAAACATTTCTACAAATAATATTGAATTTATGTCATTCAAAATTAGTACCCGATGACTTGGTAAAATATAATTAAATTAAAATTCTACTGCTTATTATATTTTTCGAAATTTATTTCCACATCATTAAAAATGTATTTTTCAAAATACGTTTTAAAGTTGATTACAATAAAACATAATATAATCGAAATAATTTTTTAATGATTACAATTTTAAAGTATAAAAAAAAAAACGGCAGCTCGTCTAAATAAATAACAAACAAAATTCTCAGAAAATAATAAAAAGAACGTAAGTGATACTGGTTAGTAAACTTCGATTCTTAATGTTTAAAAAAGTTAACTCCTTAGTTTTCAAACTTTTAAAAATTATAATTTTATATTGATAAAAACCACAATTAGAAAATTTTCTTTTCTTTTTTGGTTCCTTATAATTTAGACAGCTAATCGAAGAATTACTTATATTTAAATATATTACATAATCGCAGTTTAGTGAAACTTTTCAACCTGTTACAACGTAGTTATGTGATTAAAACTCAGTACCCTTTACTCGGTAGAAAGTTGTTAAAATTCTACTGTTTGTTATTCTTTTTGAAAAAATATATTCTTAACATCACTAAAACAATATTTTTTCAAAGTATTTTTTAAAGTTAATTTTTAAGCATTTAATATTTTAGTACAATACAAATATAATAAGATTTAAACAATTAGAAATTAAAAAAATAATTCGATTCATTTATAAGATATTTTAATATCGTCTCATTTACTAAAGATTTAAATCTTCCATAACAGTATTTAAGATAAACAACACATTTAATGTTTCTTGTTAAAATATATTTCAATTGTTTCCGTTTTTTATTTGGAAATATCACACATGACTAAGACGATCAGGGATCCTTAAAATGTTTTTGTGATTTTAAGCTTAGTAATTTGAAATTTTTCAAGCATTAATAGTGACACTATATTAGATGTCTAATATAATATTTAATAGTGATAAATAACATTGATGTAAAATGTTACATGAGCTACAATTGTTCGAAAGCACTCTAATTTTTATTTTTATTTACTCTCTTTTGAAACAAAAGTTAAACTTGAAGTTTGAGTACAAAATATCAGAATTATACAATATATATATTTTTTATTTTTTAAAAAATCAGTAGTTCTGAGCTATTATATTGATTAATTATTATATTAGCTATTAATATTATACTATTCCTCTAACCCAGAAATAAATAGGCATAATGCTTTATAATTTTGTGTGTCATCTCCAATAGCGTCACTCTTAAGGCTTGTAAAATTTGAAATTGCTAAGGTGAAAATTATAAAAATTCATTTCAAAGGTTCCTGGTAGTCACAAAATTATTTGTATGATATAAGATATTACTAATCACTGATAGAAAAATACAAAATATCATATTAACCAAAATATTTCAGAAACGATAATGTTACCATGTTTTCCAAATCCTTTTACCTAAGAATTATTAGAACGATCAACAATTCAATCGATACAAACTTTCAGTTGAGTAGATAATTCCCTGTTTCCCTCTGAGCATTTATAACAAAAATAATCAGCTAAATTACAACTTCAAAGATTCATCGGAGGTATTTAATAAGAGACCCATGTAGCAAAGCTCCAGTAAAGGATAACAACAATCCCGGCATGCTATCCGTCGTTTATTAAGGATAATCTTATCCTGATGTCCACACTTTCGCATTGCTGGTTCCGAAATGGGATTTTCCTGACGCTAATGTTAATTGCATTGTCTGCAAATTCTCTGGCGATACCGTTATCAAACTTCATCGAGATTCTTTATCTTTATAGAAGAGGATTGCTGGCAGAATTATGGCATGGGATTCATTCGGTGGATTGGAAAGGAATCTATGATTGGGATTATATAAGCTATTGTGGCTTATATAGGGGATTTGGGAGAGGGAAACACGCAGATGAGTGATTCTGATTGGAATTACTTTTCTTTCTTGTAAATCTTGTAGTAAAAATGCTAAAATGTAAATAATAAGAAAAAAGAATTGAAATCTTCGATTGTAAATTTCAAGTTATCATGGGGGAGCATTATTATTTTTAAGTCATTATTTATCCTAATTAATTTAAACCATTAACCAATTTAAAACCGTTTAAAACAATTATGACACTTCTCAATCGTTCTCTATCTTTCTATAATATATAAAAATAGCTATATGTATATATGTTGAGATTTAATTAGTGGCCATCAATTTAGTTTTATTGCATTGTAATAGATGGCACCATGGGATCTACTAATCCTAATCTCTAGGTCACATGACTATAAAAAGTGAGCTATTAGCATTCGTTCGGAAGGAATAGGGACGGAAGATTCTTCGTCATGCACAGCTACGTACTTAAAAATCTACACTATGGCGCCAATTAGTTTTGCCCTTTGGCGCCATCTACTTTATTTTGACATAAATATAATTTAACTATACTGCCATTTTTGTTAATGCCCTTTTAATTTTGTTAACTATAAAAAAAATTGTTTTTTTTTTCTTTAAACATTACTTTTTTTCTGTGTGTATATATATACTTTTATTTTAAATTTTTATAGCCAGCAAGCAAATTTTTGGATCTCGACCGATTTTGAGATGAAGTAGCAGCCATGACGTCATAATTCTTCGTCATCCTTTTGAAATTCCATCAGCTTTCACAGAAGAATACATAATAATAATGCAATACTAGTAAAAGCAAGTTAAAATATTTTTGTCCATAAATTTTGGAGACATTAAAACCTCCTAACTAAAACAACATCAAGTTCTCACATGATAATATTAGGTTGGGGAAAAAGAATCCCATTATAATTTTACATCCATCTACCTATAAAATAATTGATTTCTTTTTCCATTATTTTCTTTTCATATGCAATTTTTGAAAATAATGGAAAAAAGAAATGCATTATTTTTTAGGTAGATAGCTGTAAAATTATAATGAATTTCTTTTCCCCGAGCATAATAATAAAATATGAACAGGAATCGTGTTTCAGTAATTAAAATTATTACTAAAATTAGTCTATAACAAAATTTATTTATTTTAATGACTGAATTCTCTTTGATGAGTGAAAAAGGGGATATAAAACTAATTATCAAGCCTGATATAATGCACCAATATTATGCATTCATTATTTTTTGTTTTGTTGTAAAATATAAAAATTATAGCATTGATCTACAGAAACCCAATCATAGCATATTTGATTTTTGGATTTTAAGAACTTTTTCTCCATGTTGAAGACAAAAAAAAAAAATGGTTTGGTATGTGATTAAAAAAGAAAAAAAATACGTTTCCTTGTCTAATAAGAGATTATTATAGGTTACTGACCTTTTTGGAGTTTTCACCATACTCCAATGAACGGATTTTTTTCTATAATATAAAACTATATATAAAACTAAATGATAATTTGTTTATTTGAATCTAAAACTATTCCACACCTCTAAGTGGACTTAAATAAAATTTAATTTTAAAATAATGAAACGTATTTTAATAAAGAAATTTAGAAAGCAGTTCAACACCATAAATTTCAAATACCCATTCCTAAATACCTTCTAGTCAAATTTCCTTGTGATGTAATGCGACTTAAAGCTGTTTCATTCAGTAAGATTCCACATAAAAAAATTTATTCGAATGAATATTTTCTTTCAAAGTCGATTAACATTTTCGTTTGAACGAATCAACAAATGAAATTATATTTAAGATATCACTTGCAAAATTCTAATATCAACATGATAAACAAAATCTTCAAAGTACTTAGAATTCCCTCTTAAAAGAACTGTTGAAATACACTTTGGTATGTTGGCTCTAAGATGTCCACTCAATAGCTTGAGATTTTTGACCACCTACCCCCTAGAGGCAGATAACTCTGATTACAGTGAAAATCTGCCGTTTCCATTCCAAGAAGAATTTGCCCAACATTGACACAATCGGAATACTGATTTTGAAAGCAAAAAAAAAAAAAAAAATGGATACTCCATCCAATCCAATAAATAATTCCGAGAAATAGGTTGCAAAAAGATTCTTAAGGTGAAAGCACAAAAGTTTTAACAGGAATGTAAATTACTTCTAAAATGTAACATTTTTTTCATGTTTAAAAAGTATGCTTTTTTCCTGTTTAAAAAAGTGTTTTTTTTTTTTTCAATTTTTATGTTTAAAAAAGTTTTTATTTTTTTATTTTTTCTGTTTAAAGAAGTGTTTTTTTTTTTCATTTAAAAAATGTTTTTTTTTCCTACTGTAGAAAGAAAGGAAATGTTATATTTATTTCCTAAAATTTGATAATAACCTGCTTTGAAGTAATAATTTCAATAGAAATCGACTTTTGTACTAAAAAAAACAACATTTAAATTCGTTCATAGTATTATTTTATTAATGAACTAAGAACTCGTAATGAATATATAATAAAATCAAAAGAAATTTTCGCTGTTTTTCATCCAATTCTTCCCTTTTATCAGTTGTGTTCAATAATTTACAAAAAGGCGTTTGCATTGGGATACACATTCATTTATTTTTATTAGGCGTTTGCATGAATTGCCGGCTTGCTGGCACAGAGGTAGCGCGTCTGCCTCGTGTTCTGGAGGTCCCGGGTTCGAGTCCCGGTTCGGGCATGGTTGTTCTTCTGTGTGCTATCTGTGAGATGTGTCCCTCTTTCCGCGGTAAAAAGCGGACATGACATCATCATCATTATCATCATCATCGGGCGTTTGCATGAATTGATTTAGATTGTACTTACAATGGCAAATAGAAAAATATCGAAAACAGATAAATCGAATCCCAGATTTTACGTTCATAACTATATACAACCAACAATTGAATCTATAGAATTATCAAGAAAAAAAAACAAAGAGAAAGATTTAATAATAAATTTTTATTGTTTTCGATAGTTTTTCATATAGAATGAACCATTGAGAAAAAATAATTGGAATGAAATTAGAACTACTATTCAGTGGAATCACGACTTTTATTATCCTTCTTTAAAATTATTTATTGTTGTTGTTCTCGTGTTCAAATATGATGATGATGATGTCGTGTCCGCTTTTTACCGCGGAAAGAGGGGTGCAGTAGCTTCTGAGGGTATGAACCCCTGAGCACCCGAGGGCAGAAGTCTGACTTCTAGCTCATATGAAGATGAAACACACACACATACGCTTGCACAGCCCCTTTTTACAGGGGGGCACATTCACTCATCTCACAGATAGCACACAAAGGAACAACCCTGCCCAAACCGGGACTCGAACCGGGGACCTCCAGAACACGAGGAAGACGTGCTACCTCTGTGCCAGCAAGCCGGCAAAATTATTTATAATTTATGTTATAGCAATAATGTGGGTACAAAATTTGAATTCAATATCTTAACTATGAGTATTTTTATAAAAACAATAAAATGTTGTATTGTTAAAACATTTATTATTAAAACAATTTTGATTTTAAAAAAATTAGAACTAAGTAGAGAGAAAAGCATATTTATTTTTAAATTTTAAGTTAAATTTGGGTTTGTTTCAATTATATGTTCCGAAATAATAGAATAAAAACATCAAAATTTCGATTAATATTTTATTCCAATTATGAGGTTAAACCAAGTCTATAAAAAAACTGGTTTGCTTTGCAGACATTTTTATTAGAAAAAAAATTGACTGTGGGAATTTTAAAGCAGAAAATATTTATAAATACATTTGATTACATTAAACTTTAATATTCGTAATCAGTACTATAATCCATTTTATAAAATATTGCATAATAATAGCATTATTATGTTAAAAATAAAAATTTAACAACTTTTTTTTAATTTCATATATCTCATTTTGTAAAATTAAAAAGGTTTAATCTATTTTTTTGTTGTTTTGTATTGTGTTTATTCAAGGTTTTGCACTCTTATATTTTCTTGATAAAAATAAAATATTTTTCATGTTTTAACTGAATTATTACTTAAATAAATTCCACATAATGTACTATAAATTAATTAATTAAAATAATAATTGCCATAATTATTTTCTTGGATAAATTTTTAATTAGAACGAAATTATTATCTGATATTGAATAGTTAAAAATTGTTGTGTGATTTCACGATATTAATAATTATAAACAAATGATTAAAAATATGTAGTAATGCAGATTATCGCACTATTAAAATATGTTTTTACAAAATGCTTTAATTAATTTAGTAAATACTGAAATATATTCAAATAAAATAAATTATCTTTAGAGCTTAAGGATACAATGTGATAACTGCAATATTATATTTAAAGACTAAGACATTCACACTTTAAACTGAATTCATATTTGTACATTGTTGTACATTAATAACTAAGGAATTTTAACATTATTCTTTATCATTTATTTTTGTTACAAATATACTCTTATCTCCAGAATAATAGTAATACAACTGCTGAATAGATATTCATAGAGAAAAATATTTAATGAAATTCAAATTTTAATTGATATAAAAAGAACTAAATAGGGTTAATGTGTACAGTACTTATTACAAAATGAAAGTAATTCTAGTTCAGAGAATTTCTTCAAAGATAACTAAATGAATTTTAGGAAAAAGTGGAAAAAAAAAACTAGCTGATGTTTTCATCATCTCTGACTTTTTCATTAGGAGTACTGAGAAATGTATTACTTTCGGAATATGAGATTGGAAAAAGAAAAAAATGGGAACTGTCTATACAAAAGTTCTCAGCACTTCTCCTCCCAGTTCTCTGAAATATAGACATAATATACTCGGGGGGGGGGTGTATATGGTTAAAAAAAGAAGAAAAAAGCTTTGGATACAGTTGAAATTCTTTTTTATAACAATGGCTACCAAATCTGATATAGATATATAATTTTAGTATAAAGATCTCATTCAACATTTCTTTTACTCATTCATTCTACATTTCCTTTAGTCTTTCATTCTAAATTTACTTTAATCTTTCCTTCCACATTTCCTTTAATCTTTCGTTCTATATTTAATTTAGTCTTTCATTCAATATTTCTTTGGTCTTTCATTCTACTTTATCTACAACTCATTTTACTTTTATTTTAGTCTCTCCTTTTTAAATAATCTTTATACTATATGTTTAATAATACAGAACAATAAATAATTCATTGTCCAGTTTGGTTAATGGTAGATCTCAGATATGCAGTTCTATTTATAAAAAATTACCAAATTACAATTATCTATATATTTTAAGTATCATGTTCACCAGCATTTGGCTAGAGCACGAAATAAATCTGCAATGTATGTATTCCTTCTGAAATTTGATTATTCTAGTTTATCGAGTTTCATAAATGCTATATTCATAAAAAAAAGGTATAATTTAAAAAATAATTCTTTCGATTTTAGGAAAGTCTTAAAAATGGGAAAAAAATATACATTGCATTTTTTTTTTTTGCTTTTTTAATATGATTTACACAAAGCAAAGGTTTTGAAATCATGAAAATATTTTAATCGAAATATTGATGAATTTACACAAATAAAAAAAACTTGTTTTTAGGATTATATTTGTTTATTTAAATATAAATCAATAATTGGCATCTTCTATTTACACTGAAATGTGCATTTCATCAAATTTAGAAATGGATTTATTCAGATAAAGTCTGTTTCTTTGGCTTTTCGAATTTAAGTTAACAAAAATGCTAGTATTCTTATTACTGATATTGGTCGTCAAATAATTAATTAACTTCTGCTGAAAAGCAGCGATTTTTTTGAAACTACAAATGCCTGATTCATCATATATTTCAACAACAATAATATCTTTTAAAACTGTATAATCCAAAATTAAAGGAATTCTCAAAATATTTCTTTAAAAGATCTTAAAATAAATTTTAATTGAAAAATTAAATTGGGAAAAATAATATTGAATTGTTGTAGGTTCTTAATCTTCTGTGACAAAAGAGTTTTCCAAATTTCTGATTAATTTTCTTTATAATATGTGTTATATTTAATGAAATAATCAGTAATGATAATTTCAGTAATGAGATGACAAACTCCGATAAATATCTCTTTTCATTGAACTCTACGCGTTAGTCAAGATTTTGCTACGAGAAAGTTTTAAGGTAGAAATGTTTATTAGGAAGAATTTCAAAGCCTTTATCCGAATCTATTCCCTTTAAACAGCAGCTATCTAATATTGAATTGCCAAAATGACATAAATACTAATTTATTGCATCATTTGTGTTTCTCCTTTGCTATTAGAAAGTTTTAAAGTAGAAAAATTATGTTAGAAATATTAATTAGGATGATTTTCAAAGCTTGTATCCGAGTTTTATTCCCTTTAAACTGTAACTATCTAATATTAAATTGCTAAAACGACATAAAATCAAATTGGTTACATCATTTCTGTTTCTCCTTTGCAATTAGATAGTTTTAAGGTAGAAAATTATTTTAGAAATTTTGATTTGGATGATTTTAAAAACTTTTATCCGAATCAATTCCCTTTAAACAGCATCTATCTAATATTGAATTGTTAAAACGACATAGAATGAAATTGGTTACATTATTTGTGCTTCGCCTTTGCAATTAGAAATTTTTAAGATGGAAATGTTTATTAGGAATTTTTTCAAAGCTTTTATCAGAATCAGTTCCCTATAAACAGCAGCTATCTAATATTGAATTGCTAAACGACAAAAAAGCAAATTGATTACATCATTTGGATTTATCCTTTTATATTAGAAAGTATGAAGCTAGAAAAATAACTTAGAAAAGTTCATTAGGTTGATTTTCAAAGCTTGTATCTGTATCTATTCTCTTCAAACAACAACTATATATTCCGGATTATAACTCCCATAATTAAAGTTAGGGACAATGTTATCATATTAATTCGTTTACTACCACAGTTCACGCCTACTACTCGAATTTGCTATCTAATTAAATTGACCCTTATTTGTTATCTCTTAACTGGAGTAGATACGGAATCATCTAATTAAACTAATTAGATGATAGTTTTGAATCATAGGCAAGTCGTGCTACAGCCGGAGAGTTAAAAAATGAATGTGAATTATTCTTTTCTTTACCCATAGATACAATCTTACACCATGCTTAACATCATTAAAAATCCATTTTTATAAAACCTTTACTGCTCTTAAAATCATTTCCATCTCATTTTCTATTGTGAAATATTGTCTGTTAGAAATTTGAAATTTTCAATAAAATTTCTTAGCAACGTATTAGAACCATTATTCCTCTCTGACTTATAACAAATTAATTTGGTTAGAAGGGACGATTTCCAAGAAATAGTGATCTCGATAAATTTTAATTTCCCGTTATGGCAGCCTACAGTGGAATTTGTGAATTGTTACCTCGAAAATATTGTTAGAGGGTTGAAATTTAATTGTAATATTTTTATACAGCTATTTAAATTACTTAAATGTTATTTATATTTTCTCATGACGAGAATATGTTATTATCCCATATTGATACTTTCCAAGATATAAATAGAATATTTGTGTAAATGATAGGGAAATGAAAATCGTGGTAAACCATTTGAGGCAAGTAAAAATATTTCGGATAAAACATAAAAAAACTATTCAAGTCTCCATATTTTATATGTAATGGAATATTGTATCAAATTTGCAATGCTTAGTTTCAATAAGCCTTCAGTAAAAATCTGTTTAAAGTACACTTCTAGATTTTACAAACTTATTACGTTTAAGAAAAAATATATATTCAACTTTCAAAACATTCCTTCCTGTTGTTGAATGGTGCTTTTTACAAATCTTTTGAAGATTTCATACTTATGGATTTTTGGAAAAAAAATTTTAAATGGAGAGTTACGAAAAAAAATTGTTTCAATTAATGTTTTCAATAGATAAATTATTAATCATGTTTGCGGCATAATATGATATCAACTCTTAAAATTCCTGAAACATTTTGTGATTTGAAATAATGATTAGTAAGAAACAATTATATTTTAGGCGCTAATACTTCAAAATTTCATTAAACATATTTTTTCAGTTATTCAATTTAAATCACTGAACTACCAATCAGCTTTCTTTTCCAATTAAAAAATATCACTTATAGAAAAAAATTAGATTAAAGGGGGAAATAAAAGGGTTAACAAACTCAAATTAATAATATAAAAATAATTAAAAGTGTAATTTCTTAAATACTATTCAATTCGTTCAATGAATTTTATAAACTGCCTAATGAAAATCATCTCATTCTAACTAATCTCTTCGAAAATATATTTATTTCTAATTAATAACCAATAAACCCAGTGATTCAGCGATTAGTTTGTTCTTCAGAAATATGGGTTATATTTAAATCATTTAAACATTTTATGTTCATTTTTAATTAGATATACCTTCATACCCTTCATTTATTATTAGTAGGGAAGGAAAAAAAAGTGTTGTCAATGATAAAAAATTAAATATATAAAATATTCACACACACACACACACACACACACACTGCACTTCAAATTATCTTATTCTCTATTTCTTAACTCTATTTTTAATGCGTATCTTAATGATGTTCTTGTTGATTTTATTGGGATAGTTTAGACATCTTAAAACTAAGCTAAAATCAATTGCTCAAAAGAAGACAATTTTCCGCATTCTTCAATCTTCAGAATTTGTTAAAAATGGTATTGTTAATGTAACCAATTTACGGCGTTAATGAAGAAAATAATCTAATTGTAATCTATAAAATTCTTTTGGTTTAAATGATATTCTAATTTTAATTCAGAGAGACAGTAAAAGAGGTAAAGATTTTATGAAATGAAAATTTTGTATATTATAACATTTTATACAGTTATAGTTTTTATGTTAAAATATTATATTATGACTGAAACTTAAACCCAAGAAAGGCCCGGTATATATAATCTGGTATGCAATGAATGATCTATTTCTCACACAGCATGAAAATCGTTATTATTTATTATTATAATTATTACAGTTTAGTTAATGATATATATTAATGCAGTATGTATCACTTTTTGAAAGAAATGTGATTCAAAATTACAGGTTTATGCTATTTCTAAGTAATTTCAGTTTACAAAATTATAAAACATTTTACCCCTCTTCTGATTATTTTTTTTTAATTTTCTTGAATTTTTCAAAAGTATCTGACAAAGAAAAGCTAGCTGATTGAATTTATGTTAGAAACTCTTCTGAGTCGTCAGAATTTATTTTTGTAAGTTAGAGTTTTTAGTACAGAAATGGCAACAAATTTCCTTAATATGCCCATATTATATACATTTTATTGCTACAATTTACTAAAGATTCAAATATAAGATAGCATTATTTTTTATAAATATATGTTCTATGGGATAGAAAAGAAATGTTCTATGGGAGATAAATTTGCCGATCTGGCAGGCGAAGAAAGTGTTTGAGAAGCTTTCAGACAGCAACACGTGCCGTATGTGGTGTAGCATTGTCCTGTTGAAAAACCAGCTGAGGGTACAGCAAAAGGAACGGTAGAAAAAGGCCTTAAGATGTCGTCGACGAATCGTTTTGCAGTAACTGTACCTCTAATGACGACCAAAGGGGTCCGGCTATCAAAGTAAATGGTACCACATGCCTTAATGCCTTGTTGAGGGCCGGTGTGGCGTGCAATAGTGAAATCAGGGTCCCCCACCCCTCTGGCCTGGATGTATCCAATTACTTCTTCGATGATCATCAGGACACAGTAGGAAGCGGGTTTTGTCGCTAAAGACTATACGTCCCCGATCGGCATCATTCCAACCTGATCGAGTCATGCACCACTGTAATCTGACTCTGCAGTATGGAGGCGTGAGTGGTAGGTGGCGTAACTTTCGGCGCGGGCATAGATTTCGCTGTCTCAACCGTCTATGAATGGTCACGGTGGACACTGGTGTTTGGGTTGAACATCTGATGGTTAATAGAGATGAAGAAGGTACTGTGACAGATGATCGGACAAGCACTCTGTCCTCACGATCTCTTGTGGCCATGGCACTACCGCTATAATCCAGAAGCTGAACTCTGGCATTTTCCACCCATCCTTGCCAGCATCTTCGAATCTCCGTATACGGAGAATCTCCGTATTGGGAGAGGCTTGTTGGACAAATCGAAGAATCGCTCGTCATTTGAGTCGAAGCGATACGGAGATTCGTCCAACCGGCCTCTCCCAATCCAATTATACGACCTCTGTCAAACTCTAAAAGTTGCTCATAATGAGTAAGAACCATGTGGTGAGGCTTTTTTAAGTTGTTGAAAGGTAATCTGAATCGCAATCAAACCCAAAGTTTTAACAACCATTGAGGAACTTCTCCTTATATACATCTACTGGATGCTCAGTTCCGATGCACTGGAGATAAAACTATTCATTCATTGGACACCAAAATTTAATTATTTGCATATCTGGTCAAAACAGTTACGCATGTGAAATTTCAAAGCAATCGGATGATTGTTTCTTGGTGCGTCATTTTTTTTTTGGTATAGAGTGCATTGGAGTATTTTTTGACTGATATTTCCTATAGAAAATGAAAAAAAAAAAAATAGAGAGAGAAGACAGAGTATTCATGAGTCATCATTTATTGCTCCTTTTAGCTACAAATATACAATGCTCTTTTTTCCATTTGATGATATATATATATATGTATATATACCATTACATTCATATATTGTTTTACATAGTTTCAACACAAGTTACAATTGACATCAATAGCTGTCTCAAGGGCAAAAATCATAGATTTGTTTAAGAAACTACCACTACATTCGGAACAGAAGCTGTGATGCGTAAGGATTCGTTAAGATGTTACAATTCATCAGAAAGTAATAACCTTGAGTTTCATAAAGAAGTTCTGACAGAAATGCATAAAAGTATTCTCTTACAAAATATCTCAAATTTAAATATTGAATGATATTATAGTGTGGAAAATATGCTATAATTACTATAATTTAATTAAAAATTGAGTTCTTAACTTTTTTTATTTCGACATTTAAAATAGCATCTATGAAGATTAATAATTTATTCAATAAAAACGTAATTAATTATCATGGATTGAAAAATACAAACTTAAAAAGAAGGAAATGTCAGGAATGTAATAATTGATTGTTTTTATTTGGAAATGAATTTTAAGATAAAAGTGGGAGGGAAACCATCCTGTACTAGAATTGGTGCAGATTTCAGTCTATCATGTGCCAAAATGACATTGTCGGTATATATAGGCAGGGATTAAAAATTCAGACACCACGTTTTACATTGAAATTTCATAATCCCAAGAAAGGTAGGTACAAGCAGTTTTCTTTTTAAAATCTTAATTATTTAAAGAGAAAAAACAATAAATTTCAGTATAAATAAATTCATTTGTTAAAAGCCGGGTTCTAAAAACCGAAATGACCCTATTTATACAATAAAATAATTTTTTTAAAAAATCTGAATAAAATTATATTTCTGGAAAAATATTTCAAGAAATATTTGGATTTCAGCCAACTAGATGACCATGTTCATTAAAAATGAATCTTTAAAAACCGTCTGATCATTTCACTTTAGTATGAGGGATATTTCAGTGAGCTATCTCTTTAATGATATAGTGTTTTGCTAAGCCTGAAATTTCATAATTATTTTTTTAAAATTCTTTTCCAAATATTTTGCATACTGATACCTATATTTCCGCGAGATTTTCAGAACTCTAATTCATGAAATAGTTTTTAACTGTCCCTCCAGGTATATCCGTGATTCGTCTTTGATTATTAAATGATTTATTTTGGGGGGAGGGGGATTTTTTAAAATAGTATTTCCTAAATATTTTGTTCCAATTTTTCCTCTGATCTCTTTTTGTAATATTAATATTTGCCATTTCTCAGCGTGCAATTTTTTTATTTGCAGAGCCCCAAAGTGACTATACCTTATTATTATCTTAAGTTATAGATTTTTATAGCATCTTTTCAAAAGTACATTAATTTTTTTTTCTCTCAATTGGTCATCCCCAATAAAGTCTTCAGGAATCTAGTTGCCTCAGCATTGACGTGATTTTAAAATATTTTTATAAATAGCTGTGTCTAGAAAAAGGTCAAGTGAAATCCATTTAGAAGCTGCTATATATCGTTTGATAGAAATGAAAAAAATCAAATTATCGATACAAAATTGAAATATGATTTAGTTATCTGAAATTGAAATCATTATCCTCATTTTCATTAAAAAATCACTCAACTAGTACTCTTTCCCAATGCTAATTTTGATTTTGTAGAGAATAATTTTGAGATAAATATCTCATAATTATCTTCTCGGATGATTATTTGTTACAAACCTGCTAAACAAAGCATTATCATTCGGCACATGATAGAAATTGAAGAATATTTTAACAAATAAAAAAGTGAAAATGAAATAATGTTCATTAGAAATTAAACCCTTTTTATGCTAAAGAAGAAAGAAAATCGAGAAAGGAAAAATGGAAATATATAGTTGAAAAATAATTTTTATCAAAAAATTAATTATATGTAGACGAAAAATCTTATATGAATATATTTTATATATTTTATAAAAATACTTTTAAACTAATATATTAAATTGATTTATATGTAAGAAAGTTTATATATTACTAATGCGGATTAATATTTCTATTGGAATAATAATTATTTTATATAATCTCTTTAAAATTTAATAGTAGTCTACTATTGAAACAGTAAACTTAATAATTATGAATATGTTACTATTTTTCTAGTAATTGATTACTTCCTGCAAACAGATTTAAATTTTGTATTATTTTAACATATAATTAGTAAATATTCTTTAATATGATATATTTTCTAATGTTATTTGAGTGGAAAGTATTTCTATTACAATACTGTAAAATATAAAATTACTTCTAATTTATGGCAACAAATATCAAAGGACTGTCATTTTTGATTAAGAAAAAATACCATAATTATCTTTTAAATTTTTAAGTTGCGATGAAATAAATGTATATAGATATATAAAATATTTCTTAATTAGATCTGTAAATTCAAAACAAAAAATTTGGAAAAACTCTAAGAAAAACATAATATTTTTGAAAAATTAACAAATTTTTTGAAACTAAAATAAATAAAAATATTGTAAGCTCAGGAAATAGCAAAATGCAAATTCTAAAATTTAATTATCCTTAAATAGAAATAAATAAAAAAACATTCGTCATTCCAATTCATTTTTAATGAAATAAATATTACTTTCTTAAAAATTAATAATTTGAAAAAAATAAAAATTTAAGTCATATAAGTAAATATTTAATAAAAAATTTCTAAAATCAAGTAAATAAATCAATAATTAAGCAATATATAGTTCTAAAACTTTTCAAGGTAATGCAATTACATTAACTTACCATGTGTTAAGTTATGATTAATAACTTATTACAAATGCCTTATACTAAATAATTTTATTATGTACTATTAAAGCCTTGTACTAAGTAATTTTAATAGAATAATTGTTTTCAAAAGTTTTAAAGCATAGAATATATTTTATAATGAAATAAACTTACATAGCAGCATAATTTAATTAAATAGAAAATACATCTTTTGTTCCCCGAAAATAATGTTTCCTCTGACTTGAATTTCTTCAATTCGTTTTCTAATTTATTAAAAAAAATTTAAATAATAAAAGTTTTCATTTGAATGTAACCATGAAAATAGAGAATGGTTGATTTTCGAAGTACCATTTGATATGAGTAAAGTTATTGTCATGCTTAAAAACATAACCAAATCGTATTCCAGAAATTGACAATCGTCTGATTAAAGTTGCCATTTAGAAATTAATTTTTTATGAATTCTAGCGAATCTAAATTATGGTCCCGCACAAAATTGCTGCTGCCATAGATTTAACCTAGTGAAATAAGATTACAGACTGTCTAAAGTGATAACTACTTGAAATCTAGTATATGAAAGCTAAACTTTTATTTATATATATATACTGTAACATCACAATAGGATACAATAACATGATATAGTTTATAGTTAAGGAGCTGTATCATAAAAAATAATTAGAATAATTAAGAAGAAAATATATATTCGACATACTACTTAAACAAATCAGTTCTTAGTATTTTGTGTTGCTTTGTAAAGTTTTAAGAGGATTTGGAATTCATAAAAAATACTCAGAATATGAATTTTGAGTTAATAAAATATAGAAGGAAGATTTTAAATTGATGTGACAAAAATTTGGTGTGTTTGCCGTTTGGTGTATAAAAATTAATTCATAAATCTAACAATACTTTTTAGCATGAATATTTTACTCTTTATTCGAAGAATTAATTTGGAATAATTCATAAATTTATCTACAACTTTCACGAAATTTATCAAATTTGAAATTCAGTTCAATTAAAGTTTAGCAGCGTTTCCTTAAGGAAATTAAATATTTAAATCTTATCAAGAATCCAATGTGAAAAAAATACGATTAATATAATAGTAAATGTTTCTGAATTTTTATTTACTAGCATTAAATATGTTTTGCATGAGATTAAAAGCTTTAATTCATTGAAACTTTTATTCGAAATTAAATTTGAGCCAGAATGTGATTATTAATGATTATTGCGAATGTCCATATTATTCTAATTCATCGCTACCACTAAAATTCGTATATTCTTTTTAAAATACATTTAGTCTAAATTTTTCGAAATAATTTTAAAAATACTACAGTATTTAAAAAGGGACCCATGTCTGATATATAAGTATGCATGTTTTGGCAGTTCTCGCATCCTCTAAATAAACGCCTTAACGCTACAGACACAATTCTATTGATCGTATAAAGCTCGTGCTTGTCAAATCAATTTCGTATTTACAGCATTGCTGTTACGGGACGACATATAATGGTCCTCACGTATGAGTTCCAGATGGATTACTGATCTAAAATCCCTATGTTCATGACAAAAACAGCAAACAATTTCAGCTGGTATCTTAAAATTTAGTTTTGCTAAGATCATCATTTTTTTAGGCTTAGGTTGTTTAAAAGTCCCAACATCGACAACCTCATGAAGCTTTTATTAGGGTAGCCCTTTCAGCTCACAAAAATTCTTTAAATAAAATCATTTATTAGTGATGATGGAGATCTATCAAGTGACAGAAACATATATCAGTATACCGGAAGGGACAACTACATGAGGAGAGAACTTAAATTTACACTCCCAGAGCAGGGCCTAGTCGTGTCCTAGCCAAAAGATCCTGGACGTAATGAAATATGAAATCCACGTCCCATGTTGTACTGCTCTAATAACAAATAACAAAACATGTATCAATACTGGAAGAAGAAAAAAAAATGACTACACGAAAGAATAACTTAATGTCGATGTTCTCAGAGCAGGACCTAGTTGTGTCCTATCCGGAGATCCTGGACGAAATGATGTAAACTCCGAATCTCACGTCTTCCATGTTATCCTGGTGAGGATTTCAGGAATCCCATAGGAGTGCATTCCTGTTTATGAGCCCTCCAGCATGTCAAAGCGTGCTAAGATTTATAGACTTTTATTTTTTGTGTTATGACTGGCATTTGCATACGGGCCTGTGCCGGTCGCTGTGCTCACGACTGTAGAGGGTAGTTGACACTGCTGCTACTACTGTGCTCTGGGGAGACTAGGAATCGCCACAGTCGAAGTTGATGGGCGATTTCCTCATCTCGATCATCTGCATGATGCCATTCTCCTGCGGGCCCTCCATGGCAGCCGGCACGTAGGTGGCACCGGGGATGCACTTCGAGCACTGGCGACGGAGCGCTGGGCGTTGTCTGGAAGCTCTGCACTTGACTGCGAATCTCAGCTCCTCCGCCATCTCCGCGCACAGGGATTGCTGCAAATTGAACAAAATGCTCATTACACTAACGCCATTCAACAGGTGTCATTGAACATTGAGCATATATACTTATTGGTGTTATTCCGTTGTGATCATCAAGTACCGAGAATTCTTTAACCTTTCTAACTGTACCTTTCTAAAATTTCAACGCCCCCCCCTATGTAACCTACAGAATATTTAACATTGAAAAATGGTTTTATTCACTTAAGAAATAGGTGTCAGTGAACATTGTTTATATATACTTATTGGTGCCATTCCGTTGGAATCATCAAGTACCGTGAATTCTTTAACCTTTCTGAAGTTTTAACGCCCTCATTATGTAACATATATAATATTTAACATTGAAAAATTGATTTATTCACTTAAGGCGACCAGGGACTTTTAAAATGACTTTTTGTAATTTTCACAGCAATTTGAAATTGTACAGGCATTAGGAGTAATACTTTAGGAGATGACACACAAATTTTTAAAGCATTATATTCATTTATTTATGGGTTAGGGGGTTAATATAATGTAATATTAGAGATAAATAACGTTAATGAAAAACGTTCCAGGCGCTCCAAATTTGTTCGAAAGTGCGCCAATTTTTATTATTTCTTATTTTAACGCTTTTGATACAAAAGTTAGGATTAATCTTGAAGTTTGAGTTCTAAATATCTAAAGTAACCAATATAATAACTTAAAACTACTGAAACGTTATTTTAGAAATCGGTAGTTTGAAGTTATTATTTTGGTTAATTTATTATATCCTGCACTCAAACTTCAAAAATTAATTACAACTTTTGTTTCAAAAGGGTAAGAAAAAGTAACAATAAAAATTGGAACGCTTTCGAATAAATTTGGAGCGCCTGGAAAAATTTTCATTGACGTTATTTATTGTTATTAAATATTATATTAACCCCCTTAACTCATAAATAAATTAATTTAATGCTTTAAAAATTTGTGTCTCATCTCCTATAGTGTTACTCTTAACACCTGTAAAATTTCAAATTGCTAAGGTGAAAATTGCCAAAAGTCAATTTAAAGGTCCCTGGTTACCTGAAACATAAATGATGGATTCTAGGGATAAATCACTTTGAAATTGCTAATAAAACATAGTAAGTAAAATTTCAAAACGTATCATGAAAAACTGAAATTCAAATCCCAAATAATTTTAATACTATTTTTTAAATATTAATTTGTGTTTTTAGTTTAGTGAGATCCTTGCGCTTGCTGCCTGCACAGAGATTTTATGTTAGGTTTTCAATTAGGTTAGTTTTAGTCTCAAATCTCATGTTGTGTTTTCAAGTTCTTTTTCAAATTGCCCGCTTGTGAGACGCCCGTGGCCTCACGTTGGGAAACACTGCTTTAAAAGAAGTAATTTTGATTTACATTGGACAATGATCATCAAATTCATTGAAAAAAAGAAATCATCCCAGTTATTAGAACATTCCATTTATGGATTTCATAATACAATTTTGTTGAATGTAATTATAGACAAGCAATAAATTTTATTCAGAATCAGCTCATAATAGACATTTTCAGCCCGTTTGCTTTTATTGAATTCTTTTCTCCTGAGAAACAAGTATTAAATGCAGCCCCATTTTGTTGTTGTTGTTTCGTAATAAGCTACAAAACCTAAACAATACCTCGGCATAGCAGTTTTGAATAAAATAAAATTTCTTGTCTATTGTTTTAATTTAAGTTAATTAAAACTGTAGGCACTTAAAACTGTAAGTTAATTAATTAAGTTTTCGAAAAAAAACTGATTTGGTTTCAAAAAATAAAACGGTATTTCTTTATAGTTCTGAAGACATTTTGTAATTAATCAAATCTAGTGGTCTCAAAATTATACATAATATATAATGTTGCCTCAGAGGAATTATTCGAATGCAATTTTTAATACACAAAATGTTTAGAATACACTAGTATTTCGAGATAAAGATAAACTTTATTGAAATTTTAAAAAATTTTCATATAAGATGAATATAGCATAGTATAGATGGGGTTTTTAAATTCTAAATCTAATAAAAATTAAACATTGTGGGAAAATAAATTATTGCAGGACAAAATATTTTATTACAAATTATGTCAATCCAAATCTGATACAGTCAATGTTTAATGCAATTGAAATATCCATTATATATATATATA
>JAOUZG010036547.1:0-15947 GCA_026289955.1 Argiope argentata | reverse complement strand
ATATATATATATATATATATATATATATATATATATATGAAATATCCATTATTAGAATTATATAATTGATAAAATAATGAGAAGATTCTTTTACGTCTTTTCTGCTTTTGCATACTTCTGATTTTTTCAAAAAATTTTATATTAAAATATTAAAATTTCCAGTGCTTATTTAAAATAAACTAGAGTTTTAATGCATAATTTAACTCCTTATTACATTATTTGATCATTTTACTTACTATTTTTATATGCTAATTTAATTGAAAAAGGTAACAAAGGCTTATATGGATTAAATGCAGAGGATGTTAAATATTACAGAAATCTCAAGAAAAAAAATTGCTAGCTGATACTGTTTCGTGCATTTTTAGTTCAATTATCCCCTTTACTTAGTGATCACAAGAAACATTATTCAAAATTTAACGAAGAATAAATTTTACTGAATTAATGGAGTAAAAAACCAAAAATAATTTCTAAAGAATTAGCATATTTCTTAGATCATCAGTGTAATTAATTAAAAAAGAGAGAATAGGACTGAGCGATATGATATATCTGCCAGTCATAAAAATATGATTCAGTTAAAGTTGAAGCACTTAACGTTATAAAAGCATATAAAAGAAAAAATTACAAATACAAATTTTATAATAGAATTTCATAATACAAATTGCATACTAAATATTATTGGAATTTATTAATTTTTATAGATTTTGAACTGACTGCTGGTAAATAATACTTAACATTTTGGTATGTTAAATTCGTATATAGGTATGATTTTATATCTGTAAAATACTTTTTTCTCATTTGAAATTCAAATATTTAAGATATTTAATTTGAAAAAATGACTTTCAATATTCAATTAATGATAGAATATTACAAAATAGTATGTCGGATGCTCATAAATTAATGAATTAATTCTATTTTAATTTTCCAAAACCCTATTTAAACTCTATTTGTGATTAAAAAATGTGAATCACTTTTGTTTATTTTCTAAAATTTAAATTTCAAATTAATTTGAATTTGGAATTTATTTTAAAAACGTCTGTAAACGAACGAAGTTTCTAAGATATTTTCATTAAGAATTACACAGAGCAATTTCGTTGAAATAATAATTAAATACACTTTTGTATTCCTTGTTGAATTATAACTTTCTAAGTAATAAATATTCAATTATACATTTTATAAGTTTTAATGGTTTAGCATGAGATAATTATTTTTTTCTAATTGAACATTTAAATTGAAGTTTTTGAGTACTTTTTTTAAATTTACTTATTTTATACTTTTCATTTATAAGAATATACACGCCTCTATACCTAAATTTATATTGAAATTTCTGAAATCATTCCAATTGGCCAGGTTTTTAGGTTATATAAACTTAGCTGTTATTAGCTTATCTATTATTATTATTATTAAACTTAGCTATTATACCTGTTTGTTTCGTGCAAATTTAAATTCCTATATTGCATAGTTTCGATAATATTATGGAATTTATTTATTTTTTTATTTTTAAAATCATTGAGTAATTAAAGCATGGAATAGTTTTAATAATTGTTAGAGTAAAATTGTTTGATCTTAGAATATATTAAAATTTCACCAGGAAAAAAATTAATTAAATTTTCTGCATGATCAAATTCGTATTTTTTACTTTTCTTCATGATTCAGTTGCTTTATAAGCTGAGAATTTGGTTTACAGGCTAATTATTAATTAATTATTAAAAACCACCTTATAATTTAACTAATATTTAATAGCCAATGACGTTCAATTAAATAGGTAGATTTCTCAATTACTTTAACAGGAATGACTTTTTTAAGAATGTAATTCCAGTTTCTTTGCATTTTGAAAATTGATTTTTATGGCAGCTTATATGTGATTTAAAATTTATTATATTTGCTGATTATGAGTCTTCCATTTATTAAATATAAAAGAGAAGGACATATATCGGAGATATATAAATATAATGATTCGTGCAATATTTTTTGGCTTAACAATCTACATTACTTATCATACTTTTCTAAATTTTAGATGAAAAAAATAACACTGAACTTTCCATAACCGATTAAAAAATATTTCTGAATTATTTCTTGTTTTATGTGAGCGTGTGAATTCAATTTAATACCAACGATGAAACAGAATTATCTTTATTTTGAAAAATTATCTTTTGTTTTACCGACGAAGTGGGAAGTTGAAACAAATTTCGTTTCTTGTTAAAAGACATTTTATTAATTAACCCATTCGCTGCCAAGCCTAAATTGTATGAGGTTATTCACATTGCATTACTGATTTGAGTGTTATTGTATATCTAAATTTTATTACTTCAAAATAAATACACATATTTTGCCATAAATAGTCATTTAGTTGTATAAAAATCAAACACGAGTATACTCGTGGTTGGCAATGGAATAAACTCGTACAATTCAGACTTAGCAGCGAATTTGTAAAATAAAAGTAGAATTTTTGTAAAAAAAACTTATTTGGAGCTTTTTTTCAAGTTTTTACACTTGTATATTTATGTTTGGGGCCGTAAAAAGTTTGTTAGTTTGACAAGTTGAATGTTTCAATATATTGAACGTATATTGAATATATTGAGCTGGCAATGGGAAACATCCTGCGAACTGCTAGTATATTCGTGGTAGGCAGCGAATAGGTTAACTGTAAGCATATGTTTATTTAATTCAAAATCAAATAATATTCATTAAATATTTTTCTCTCATTAATGGCAGTTTATTACAATTCTTTTCATTATATTTAAATACCACTTTTAATAAAAACACTAGTTTGCTAGTGTTATTATGTCTATAAATAATGATAAATTAGAATTAATATTCATATAAATTTTTAAAAGATTATTTTAAAGACATTCTTATTTTACCCGTTATCTTTCTTCCAGAATTTTTTGGCGATTTTCGAATTTCTATGAAATACCTTTTTAATAAGTTACTTTAAAGTGCATTAAGGCACAGAATGAAATGAATAATCTTAAATAGTAATTTCTTTATTTAAGAACATATACTTTTTTATTTTTTCTTAATTGGATAAAAACAAAAATGTGTATAAATTTTTATGATTATAAACATGGTTGTAAAATTACTATTCATAATATATTTAACAAATACTTCTCTTTTTAGCATCCCTATATGTTTTTTTATTAATTTTTAACTTCCTTGCAGTGTTTTTCTTTATGATAATGTAATAAGGAATTCAAAATGAATACTACATAAATTAGAATTTCTATAGAAATATGTTTCAGCAAAATAACAATGTTATTATCATTACTAACTATCGTATTTTATTTCTTTTATTTTCACTTTTTTTATTAATTTCCTGATTCAATAAAAAAGACATTAATTTAGTTTTTTTAAAAAAATGTTGTGAGTTATAAATTGAGTCATAGTGACATTAACCTTTTTCGTTCTTAAACATTCCTAAATAAACTGACATTCAAATTATTGAAATGTCTCAAAATTGCCTAAAAAACTTGTAATTGTTATCACTTGCCTTTATAAAAGTATTAAAATTGTTTAATGTATTTAAAACTAAATTTACATAGTTTCAGAATAGCTATATATATAATCATTCATTGATTTTGCGTTACGCAAAAACTATAATATTTCATGTCAAAGAATTTCTGTGAAATATCTGTTAAAATATCTATGAAATGTTTGAATTTATAATGGGCTTACACTGAATGACGTAGATGTCTGGTTATATTCATCTAATTCCATGAAGAAAAGTATTGTGAAACAACTTAAGAAATGAGTAAGTCAGATATTTAAATATGAAAACTTATGTGACAAGAATTAACTTTCTGCCTTCTAAATTCACTAAGCAACGTTTTCGGACATCTCAATCTTGTAAAAAACAAAACAAGGAGTTTTAAGGCGAAGCCATTTTAGTTTTTATTGTATAAACACATATTCCTTAGATGAACAGATCAAAATTTCTAGGTATTTGTAAAAAAAATATAAGTACATCATCTGTGAAAACGAATAATGAAATTAGAAACTGGAAGGGTCAACAGAGAAACAAAACTTTAAAATTAAATCTGAATTATAAACATTTTTCATTCTAAAAGATTATTTAAGTCAACAAATTGGCAAAATGGCTTGATTGTTTAGGATGGAGATTCTACAATATTTTCAGATTGCGATGTATCACAAACCTTTAAAGCAACCAGGGATCTTCCAGATGATTTTTTGCAATTTTCACAGCAATTTGAAATTTTACAGGCATTAAGAGTAATACTATAAGATATGACACACGAAATTGTAAAACATTACATTAATTTATTTATGAGTTCGTGTGGTTAATATAGTATAAAATTAGCGATAAATAGCGTTAATGAAAAATGTTCCATGCCCTTCAAATGTGTACGAAAACCACAGATTTTTTTTTAAAAAAAATTAGTAGTTTTGAGTTATTACATCAGTTAATTTTGATATTTCTTATACAGACTTCAAGATTAATCCCAACTTCTGTTTCAAAGGGGTTAGAGAAAGTATTAATAAAAATTGGAGTGTTTTCGAACAAATTTGAAGCTCATGGAACATTTTTCATTAACGCTATTTATCGCTAATTTTATACTATATTAACCTCACGAACTCATAAATAAATTAACATAAAATTTTACAATTTTGTGTGTAATCTCTTATAGTATTACTCTTAATGCCTGTAAAATTTCAAATTGTTAAGGTGAAAATTGCAAAAAGTCATTTTAAAGGTCCCTGGTCGCCTTAAGTAGGTGAACCTCAGATGGCGATTGATCACGTTTCTAGGCCTGAACAATTTATGTATAATTTTTTTTGTCAGATTAATTGTCCACTTAAGTTGTTTTTTTATAAAATTCCTTTCAAAAAATCTTACGTGTTCGGAGGTCATGAGCTTTTATGCGAAGAAAATATTTTAACCGTTTTAATGGTTATGGTAGAGGAATTTCGTAATTCTAAAATTCTATGTTATTCCATTCTGATTTGATATTAGTGTTGCATATGTTTATGTATGAGTTATTTTTAATATAAACCGTTTTGGAGTTTATACATACACGCTAGTTGTTTTTTCATGATTTTTCATATCCCTAATTCTTTCTATTAGTATCTTGCGTAGTGGAATCATTGCTACCCAAGGTCATTTATTTTTGGTTACTCCATTGTCAGTATTGAGTTTAACACACTGTTATAACTTTAGGGTGGTAATATTCCACAGCGAAAAGATTCTGTACACAAAGATAATTTAGAATGTTGGGTTTAACACTCTGTTATATCTGTTATACTTTTATAGGGGTTATATTCCACAATGACATGAATCTGTACTAGGAGATAATTTAGAATGGTTTTTTTTTTGTTTTACCTTCATGATGGTTATATATCACAACGTAATGATTCTGTACAATAAGATAATTTAGTATGTTGAGTTTAACATTGTTATTTCTGTTATACTTTTATGGGGGTTATATTCCACAACAACATGAATCTGTACTCAAAGATTATTTAGAATGTATTTTTATTTTTGTTATACTTTTATGATGGTTATATACCACAACGTAATGATTCTGTATACAAGGATAATTTAAAATTTCTTTTCAGTTTTTTCAACTTTAAAAAAATGACAAAAATGTACGAGAACAACACTCAAAACAGGACATAGAATTAGGTTACGTAGCATTCTTTGTTTATCTAAAATGATCAGTTTAAAATTTCAAAGAGACCATTCAATTACATTAAATTTACTTAATCTAGTCTTTTATTTTCATTATTTTGAAAAGATTTACATTTGTGTGGCCCATGTTTGATATATGTTTCAATTTTTGTGCAAGTTTTACGAGCAAGTTTTCAAATTTTGTACACTTATATTGTGAAAGAGAAAATAATTTTTTCGCATTTAATATTATTGGTACCGAAATATCTTTTAATATTTTTTCCACCCTTAATAATTTGTGTATATGTACTCAGCTTCACTAGAAGAAGAATTATAGAATATTGTTCTCTATAAAAAATAGAAATTATTAATATTTTAGATTATTTATAATATTGAATTATAAAGGAAATACTTTAAAAAACCAATTTAATGCAAAGATTTCCACATTTTAACACAATTAATAGAACTGTGTTTTAAAAAGTGTTTTATTTAATTAATTCGTTGATTGAATATTTAAGACTGGAAATACAATTTTATCATTAAAAGAAATTTCATAGCATCATTAAGTTATCGAATTATCGTATATTTAAGGTTGAAAAAGTAAATTCAAATCGTTCATACACTTTAGGAAATCGAACAGATATTTTTAAGTATTGCAATTCGCTTTAGAAAGTTTCAGAAGAGTCAAAATATCAAAACAATTTCTTGACTAATCTTTCTAAAATTGTTGCCCCATTTTTAAAAGTGAGCAATAAGAAAAGAAGTAAGTCAACAGACAGCCCATAGTTTAGTATTAACAAATCATACTTAACTATATACAAATCAGCATATCAAAAATAAATAGAAAAAGTTTTATTGCATGGAACTTAATTTGAAACAAATTATGAATAGTTTATGGATTTATGCTACTTGAGATTTTTTTCTGTAGATATAATATATAATCATGTGCAATTGGGTATAAACTTTAATCAAAACATTTCAGATAAGAATAAAAATTCAGTTAAATTGCAATGTTTGAATTTTAAAAATATTTGCCAGCAAAGTTCGTAAATATTTGTTAATTAACTTATAATTTTTTTTCAGGTTTGGTACTAATAGGCAATAACACGAGAGTTAGAAAATATCTGAACATCGGATTATAGGGAATTATTTTTATGTTCGAGAATATTTAATAGAGTGAAAAAACTGTTTGATAAAATATGACTTATGTTAATTTAAGAATTATTGGCATATAACTTGCTTAAATTTTAAAACTAATCGTTATAAACAAGATATGTCTTGAAATGCGAATGATTTATGAAGTGAAAAGATGGTGTAGAAAATTAGAGGTATCAATTAAATTTAGAAGTGGGAAATTCTAATTATAAAGTGATTTCAAAATAAATTTAAAAAAATTATAAAAATTAGATAAACTAATTTTTATCAATTTTTACGACTCAGATAAAACAATTTCTGTGGCCGTTATCAATTTTTAGATAAGTATCATTATTATCATGTCAGAACATGATGTTGTGTTTGGGATGAGGTTTTTGTCGTCAACAAAAATCCGTAGGCAAAAAAAAAAATAATGTTATCTGCACGAGCATCTAAAAAAATCATATTTTAATAACTTGATGCTATCCCATTTACAGAAGCTCTGATTAAAAAAATAAGTTAATGACTACAGCAAATAAAAACTAGAAAAATGTCATTTTGAGCACGTGATTATATGAAATGAAATAAATAGAAAATTGGATATTTTTTTAAGTAATAAATGCGAGACAAAGTTTTGTGGATCGTTTGAAATGCTAAAATGACTCATTCAATGAAAAAATTAAAATGAATAAAAATATAATTTACCCCCACGAGCACGTGGTGCTTGGCCGTTCAAGAAATGATGTTCTGACATGATACATTGAAATATGCATGGCAGATTTAATTTTAATCTTTTCATTATCTTAGATTGAATCTATCATTCAATAGGAAAGGAGCATGGACTACCAAATAGAGGATTAATAAAACTAATATATTATTTTTAAAGGCAAATTTATAATTTTATGAAGGATTCAGTTAAATTTTGCAAATTGCTTACAAAACTAATCATGACATGCTAACAAAACGCTTCAAAAGTATTAAAGATTAAATTACTACTCAACTGCATCTACCATGCAAGCATGCTGGTTCATTAACAAATACTTTCAATTTTATAAAATAATAAAAGGATATTATAGGGAAGTCTCTCATAATAACTGGTTCATTACCTGCAGGTAACTGTGGGAGAGTCCGTCGTTGTACTTCTGAAAATTAAAATTGGCTCATGTAAATACACTGGCATCCTAACCAATACATTTATTAATATTGCATTTCTTAAACATTAAATACAGGTACACTTTATCAACATAGCTTTAAATATAAATCTCCACAGTCGTAAACTTAGAAATTTTATTTCTCTCAATAAATTCAAGATGGCGGATTTTTTTCAACAAAATTTTATTAACTCAAGTAATTGAATCGCATAAAAAGTTTAAGAAATTAAACTCTTCCAGTGAACTCAAAACATTTTCTTCACGGATGATGGAAGGCAATTGGATTCCCTGACATCATCCAAGGCTCCTGGCGAAGATCGTAAAATTACTTAACAACGCAAGAACGTTGTAATATTATTCGATTCGAATTCGAATTCTGAAACTAAATTTAATTTTATAGATTCTAGCCATAAGGCATTCCAGGTTTCAAAGTTAATTATTCAAATAGTAGATTTTTATTTTTCATTTTTATTTGTGGGAACTTTAAATCTTTCCATTGGAGACAGTAAATTTAGTTAGAACTTTTAAATTTAAATAGAAAATAAGAAAGGATTTATTTTTTGTCTCTTTTTTATGTTGATGACGGAAATCCTGGGTACTTACGTATCAGACCGTCTTCGTCAATGATCGCCAAAGGTTTAGTAACTCTTTGTCGACGGCTTTATATTTGGCGATAAAGATCAACGGATTACACCATTGCCGGATTGCCATAATTTTCGGTTTAGCAACTCATCGGTGACGACTTCTAATTTGGCAATCAAGTTGGACGGTCTAATATGTAAGTACCAAACCCTGGACGATCAGATGGTTTAATATAATTAAATAAGTTATAGCATCCAATATTACTTGATGTGACATGGAGTAAAAATACTTTTACGTAAAAAACATGGGAAATTTATATAAATATTAATTAGAAAACTATTTAAAATTTTTCAATAAAAGTATTAAGACTAATTTCTGATACGTACCCTTGCATAAGCAATAATGGCTGTCAAATTTGTATTTATTAATAAATCAGGAAGCATTCATTAAAGGCAGACATGAATATTTTATTTAAAAAAAATAAAAAGCAAAAAAAACCTTTTACTAAAGAGTACCCCAAAATTAACGCAAGATTTAAATTTGCCACCTTACGATCAGTAAAATGTCGGCAACTTTATAAATAAAACATTTGGAAACTGACAATTTAAGATTTATAAAAGTGGAGCGTTACACGATAGAACATTGTGTTTTTATTTTGTACATTAAATATTTTAAAAATTATGAAGTTATGGACGCCACTTTCAAAAATTTGAGACTTGGGCTGTTGAATCGTGAGATTTAACATTATTGAATTTCTTTTATGGGTTATTTGAAGTCAAATGTCTGTGACAATAAGCACACGTGCATTAAAAGAGAAAAATTCAACGTTGCATTCAACGAAATTCAACCACATTTATGCAAAGTGGTCAAAGAAATATTCAACAAAAGAGTGCACATAAACCAGCAAATCCGTGTAGAGCATTCGTCCTATGTATTATTCCATACATAACCCATACTTTCCATACACAAGCTGGTATATTTTACAATTCAAGAAAAATTAAACAACTCTAAAAGCACTCAAATATTGTACAATATTGATCATTACTTGCAATATTGTTTAATATTGTGGAATATTGTTTAATATCATATGATATCGCACAATATTGTACAATATTATGCCACAGGATGTACTACTTGTGGAATTTAAAGAATTTTTTAATAGGGCTGCCAACTCTTTACTACATTTGAAAGGTGACAAATTCAAATTTTGCTTTAATTTAAGTATGCTCTTCACGTTATTAAATTCATTTATCGTAAACAGCTAAATTTTAGAAAATAACTTTTTCTGTCAGGGAATCGGATGGCATTTAAATTTTTCTACGTTTCAATAGAATAATATGATGAATGTGTTTATCAACAGTGATGATGATAATAAGGATTATATGATAATAATAATGCACATACTCGATGATTTTTTTTTCATTTTCTTAATTATTGTTGAAGGAATATTATAATAACATTCAATCAGTGTATTGGTATTACCAGATTGCAATTTCTGACGCATTCTTTGCCTAGTATGTTCTGGTGTCTACGTACAAGAAACTAATATTGCGAAATACTTGATATAATTAGGAAGTCCCGGCATAACAACTGTTTTTGTCTTTGGAATGCAAGTAGCTTTAGTTGCCAAGGTATCCTCTCGTATAAACGGTTCAGAACTATGTTTGTTAATATATTGGTCAATTATAAACAAATTATATTAATGTATTGCGTTAATTTGTTAATATATTGGTATGCGTTAAACCGAACAAAAAATAGGGTCTACATCGAAATATTTACAAAATTACATATATTTTTTATCGTTTATAAGAACTGAATACAGAGAGTATTCTAGCATGAGCTGATGAAACTCATACCTCACAAAAAATTCACTTCTTTGTGAAATACAATAAAATTGATTAATAGAAATAGCAATTAATGTGAAGTTCACTCTTACTAAAAATGAAGTATTATTCTAAAAACATCTGGAAAATCATACATCTCTCGGTAGTTTTTATTATGCCAGGACATGATATTGTTTTCGGAATGAAGTTTGTGACGTCAACAAAAATCCGTAGGTGGAAAAGAAACCTTAGGAGAAAAATTGAGGTGTTATTATCTTCACGAGCACCTCAAAAAATCAGCTTTTAATAACGCGTAGCCATTGCATTTACAAAACTTCTGCTTATAAAAATAAGTTAATGACTATAGCATATAAAACCGAGAAAATGTCATTTTGAGCGCGTGATTATACGAAATGAATTAAATAGGAAGTGGGATATTTTTTAAACAATAAATGCGGGACAAAGTTTTTTTGATTATTTGCAATACTAAAGTGACTAATTCGATTAAACAATCAAAATGAATAAAAAGTATAATACAACTTGCACGAGCACGTGGTGCTTGGCCGTTCAAGAAATGATGTTCCGACATGATACATTGAAATATGCATAGCAGATTTCATTTAATCTTTTTTGGAGGAAATATTTAGATACAAATCACGTACTGATTACATATTTCTTACCTTTATTTAAATAACTGGACTAGTAATTTAAATAAAAAAAAACATTAATACAATTAGTTTAACATGCTATCGAAACATGCATAAATCTAAGACAGTCCTCGAAATTGTTGAGGGTATTTTGCCATGTAATAAGGCCTTTACGTTAACCTGTATTGCATAAACCTTCTTCTTCGTATGCGTGCAAATCGCGTCCCTCCTAAAATTGACATTTTCCCCCTGGGTTTACAATTTTTTTTAAAATTATGATTCCTTTTCTAGTTTGTTAATATTGTTTCTGTATTCCATTTTCGCAGTTTATTGTGTTAAATGTAACGATTCTCCTTAAAAGACGCCATCTGGTGGACATTTAGAACTATTTTTTATAAAAAATTCCGTGAGCGCATCTCGCATAAAGTCTACACACCAAATTTCGTCTCAACCAGCTCATCCGTTGGATTCTTTGAGTTGTTTATAGAGGAAGTTTAATTATAACCACCCTGGAAATTAATTCCTTGCTGTAATTCAATTTAAATAGGGAATATTTACTGAAAAAATTCACCTATTGCTCATTGCAGTTGCAATTCTCTGAGATAATGTTCGATAAAATCATTTTTTATCCTAAATCCAAATTATATTTATAATTTAAAATCACACTAAAAGTTTCAGATTTTGGATAGCAGATTAAAATCGCATCAATATACGAATATAAATTTTGCAAAATTTGTTCATAAATAATATAAATCGAAATATTCAAACAGCATCTAAAAAGCCTTCGTGTATTAAGGTATATGTTACAAGCATATATATGATGAATTTTTTAGAAACTTTCCGAGAAATATTATTGTTGAAATTTTATTATTCTGAATTCTACTATTTTAATAATCGATACCGACTATCTCAAGATTAATGGGAAGATAATTAAATATATAAACGAGAAAATACTATAAGAAATATTACTCAAATTTCTGCATTTTTTTACATGACATATAATGCATCTTAGTTTAGGCATCTTTAAAAAAACCTACATAAAAAAAACATTAAAATTTAACTTTTTCTTTTCGACTTTGATTTTTATGAATTCATTGCCACAAATGCAATTATTTTTTATATTTTTAAAAATAATTCATAATAGTTATTTTTTTTGAAATTGTGATAATATATCAATTCATAAAATTTGAGCACAAAAGTTAATTTTTAAAATTATTCTTTAGTCATAAAAAGAAGAATTCTGCTATTATTTCCTAATTTATAGGATTTTCTTTCAATTATATACGAATTATGGACGTTATACAATTATTTTTTTATGAAAAATACCTTTTATAATCATCTAATTTGCTGTGAGTAATTCAATTAATCGTCTGATTTGTCTTTTATAATCATCTAATTTTCTGTGAGTAATTCAATTTATTGAATGGATTTTCATTACTGTTTTGGTAAGTTGTGGACCTTTATTTCTCAACATCATTCAGTTACAGCTACTGGCATGTCACTGTTGAGTCTAACACTTTATTAGAAACAAAATTGTTAAATTATGTTTAGTTTTTTAAGCAAAATGGAACAAGTTTTTATACTTATAAAATTCTTGATTCCGAATCAATCTTTCCGTACCCAAAAATACTTATTTAGTTGGTCACTAAATTGTTTAATATTCTCATTTTTGAATTAAGAAATTGATTGGTGTTAAATATTGATATCGGTTTGACTGACTGAATTTGATTCAACTAACGTTAATAATTCTTTTCTTTGACTGCTTTCTCTTTTTATAAGAAAATCTCTGGGATATCTCCAATAGAATGGAGCTCACACATTTTTTTAAAATCTGGACTAAAGCTATCTAGATTGGCTCAGGACTTATTTACCAAAGGCGTTCTGAAATCGTTTAGCTATTTACAATAATTTAGTGTCTGCGATAGAATTAAGGCAGTAAAATAAACAAAAAAGACTGATTTGAATGCTAAAATTGAAATTTTGCAAAAGTATGAAACCTTATTTAAAATGAATCGACGCAATACAGTGGAACAATGGAAATTTCTCAGCTTTTTCTTGTAAAATGTCAACAAGTTTTGAGTTTTTGTAAGGTATCTCAAGATATGATCGGTGATAATTCAAATCTGATAAAAAAAATATTGGAAAAAAAGGCAAAATGAATGTTTGATATTTTGAAATGCAGCGTGCAACATAGATCTACAAATTTAAACAAAAAATGTATTAACTACATATAAAGGAAATGCTAATAAATAATTTAAGATAAGTAATAACTAATGTATTTTTATAATTTCTTATTTTCTAAATAAAATATTGACGTCCCTGAAGTAAGCATTTTTCTCCTTCCCAGTAATGTAAAAATTGCAGATTTAATTAAGTTTAGTTATTGTTATTAAAGAATTCAGACATTAAATGAAATAATTACATTAACCGATAATTATAATTATATCAGTTATTTATCCCTGAAAGTAGCATATTGCCTCAATATTATTGCATAATCAATACGCCTGATTTACATAATATAAATCTTTATACAATTTGTATCCTTGATTTAAATAATAATCTATATTAATAAAAATGCAACTCGAAATGCGTTGCTAAGCGCAAAACTAGAGAACGGCTTGGCCGATTCGGCTAATTTTTTTAAAAATATTTTCGTTAAGACACGAGGATGGTTCTTATGGAGAGAAAAAATGAAAAAACTGCGTGGAAAACAGTTAAAACGACACTTTTATTATTTTCCCGCCAAAAATCTTCATTTCCTTCCCCCACACCAACTGAGTTAGATAGCAGGAAGTAATAAATTATGATTTGTTTAGAAAGAAATACGCCAAGTCAGTTGGTTTTCATTCATAGATAACGGGATGTTTAAAAAAGAAAGAAAATAGCTGCTTTTATTATTAGTCGGTATGAATATTTAATCTATGCCTGCTCAAAATAAAGTCTGGGCAGCGAAGAAATAAAGTAATAACAAAGCGAAAAGAGTTTATAGAAAGAAAAGTAATGAAGAAAAAAAGGATAGAAAAGAAAAGAAGGGTGTGTGTGTCACCATTATTTCGTCTGTGCGAGGCATTTTCCAAGCTGTTTTTAAGCTTTTGCATCTCTTGAAAACCAATTGTGTCTTTATTTGTTTAGTGTGTTTACATTTATGAAAATTTGAATCTCATTATTCTATAAAAACAGAATTTTAGACCTTTCCCTCCACCATTTAAGTAAAATATCAATTCCGGGACAATCATTGCTCGGATGGAAAGAGAAAGATGAGTAGTACAGTGAACAGATCATCTGAAGAAAATAATAATAAGTAATACTATAAATGAATTATATGATTATCAAAATTTGTTTGGTTTAAAAATATTTTGGTGAAAAACATAATATGAGACACAGCTACATTAAATATTAGAAGCAAACTTTAGCGAGCATTAATACTGGCGAACCGACTGGTCGTCAAAGGCGGCTGGTTTAAAATAATAATCTAAAATCAGTTTTCGAAATGTTTTTATATTTTGTTAATTGGCTGCTTGCCAGCATAAAAATATTATTTATACTCAGCTGATAAATGGAAATAAAAATAAAAATACACAAGTGGTACTTAATAAAGCGGATAACAAATCTTACACGATAGTTGTCTATTTCGAATTTTAACTAAAGGACGGAAAACTTTGATTATTCAGCATTTTATAAATTTACAAGAATTAGTATTAATTAAATTAAATTAAATTAAATACAAATTATACGTGCTTAACAAAAACTAATGCGATATTTAAGTTTAATTGTACACTTTCTATAACCAAAAATCGTTTGCATTAAAAGTTATTTAATTACATTTCGATTAATTTTAATTATTATCAATTTCCCTATATTTTTATTTTGAAATCATCATGTTTGAAATCATTTTAATCATTTCCTTCAAGATTTATCATTAATAGTTTATAATAATTCCTGTGTAAATAGATAATTTACACAAATAAAATTTTTTCTCACTCATCGTCAATGTCGGTTTAAGAATTAATACATATAAGAATAAACAATAATAGCTGAAATTTAAATTTAAAAACAGTTTTCTGTAATTTTTATAATTATTTACAGGTTCAATCTAAGGAAAGGAATTAAATAAAAAGTAGTAAAATATAAAAGGAATTTTCAAGCATGCGTGCATTAATTAAGCAGTGATTATCTTCGTTAATCCCAAGGAATGTTCAGTTTATTTATTATAAAATTGTTCACCATATTTTTATCACTTCCTCACTAACCAATGCACGTTGTCTTAGAGAAAAAATTGACTAACTCAAACAGTTCAGGCCATGCAATTTAACGATGCTGTGATAAATGATTCTTTTATTATCAATACTGATTGTCAATTAAATTTTATGTCTTTTTTAAAAATTATTCGGTAAACAGGAATGAAAATACCATCGCCAGATTTAACCATTTCCAATTACGAAGCAACCACTCATCTTATGAAAGAAAATTAAAAGGAAAATCTTGAAAGTTAAAGTTAAAATTCAATTCTTTGTTTGAGTACATGTCAGGAGGAAAAGAGTAATTTTCCTTTCTTGTTAAAAGCATCGGCAGAAAAAGTTACACGAACATGCTTTGAGGTAAAATTTCAAAATCTCCCCTTTCCCACACCGATTATCTGTTCGGATCTCCGAAAAAGACCCTAACCGACACGCAGATGAATATTTAATGTTCCTTCTTACGACAGTCGGACAAGTTTCTATTTATTTTTGTCACATCTCTTAATGGGTTTCTCTCGTTTTTCCCCCCATTGTCGCTTCTCTCTAATGTCCCGGTAATAATCTCGTGCTCGGAATCTGTCTCTTTATCATTCTTTTCATCAATTTGAGACGAGATGTATTTTTTTTATCTTATCATCTATCGTCTGATTTTTCTGTAATGTGACTTATTTCAGTTTGAAAAATTAGGCTTTTTTCAACGTGCAGAAGTAGGGTGTTTGGAAAAATAAATCTTTATGGAGTGATGGTGA
>JAOUZG010036545.1:35220-46742 GCA_026289955.1 Argiope argentata | reverse complement strand
TTTTTTTTTAATTTTGTGCTGATTCCATCCTTACACTAAAGCCATTCTTTTTATAGCATGGAATACTATCTAGATGTCGTCTTCTGTTGCCTTTAATTATTGTTACTTTTAACCCTTTTTACTGCTCAAATATACTTCAAAAATGTGATAATTTAAAGAAGAAAATTATCTAATGAAACATTGAGAATGGGAATATGGTTTACTTTAAAAATATACAAACGCGTTTTACTTATGTAATCTGAGGCAAGCTTGGGGGGGGGGGAATTCTTTTTTAATAAAGTTGTCAATGAATGTGTGTGTTGGCGCTCTAAAAAATCAAAACGTTTGATCTACAGATACGGCAATTTTGGCACAAATTCGGCAACATGTATATCATTTAGGTTGGGAATGTTCACCTCGTAGCAATTTTTCAACATTTTTAATTATAACTTATAATTAATTAATAAAGTGAAATTTTGATGTTTTCCTACTGTAACTGCCAAAAATATTACAGCAAAAAATTGATTTTTACATCATATTGAACATCAAAAATTAGTTTTTCAAGCAGCCCCCATTGCCTAAAATTTATAATATTTGAATTAATCTTAGTAGTGATAATAATAATAATAAAAAAAAAAGACATGCTTCTTCGCTCTGGTCAATAAAAAAAAAAAAAGTTTTCTATGATGTTTTGACTTTAATTTTTCTCCATTTCAGCATGGATTTTTTAATTTTTTAATTAGAGAATAAAATGAGAAATAATCTTTATAAGGAGAGGGGATCAGGGTAAAATAATCCTTGAAATTTGGTGTGATGATATAAATATGTTTATTTCCCAAATGATTGATTCAGAAACAAGGTTAAAAAGTTAATATATTAATTTTCGTAATTGTAAATTCTCTTTATAATCAATAAATTTTCGAACTGGGTAAATTAATCAAAAGAATTATTTAAATAATAATAATAAAAAATTATCATGTTAATTTTCGAAAGGAGAATTCCGTTTAAATTCACACATTACACGGAATGTTAAGTTTTCGCAAAAGTTTGAATATTAAATAAGAATTCTGAAATTCGGCAAATATATATGTGTGTTTCTTTGTCTTTCCTTTAAAGTATATAATATTTGAATTCGTAAACTAATAATAAAAACTAGTTTTAAATGTAAGATAATACTATTAATAAAAATAGTTTTAAAAACTTTCGACTATGTTTTAAAAACTTACCTTTCGAAAAAATGTTGAGAAATAATAATGAAATTAATTATTTTATAGGAAATAAAAAAACTGTGTCCGACTATCTTGGATGGGCTGCCAACCGCCTCCTATTCACAGGCGCTATCCCACTACTGCACCGTGCGGGGGCTTTTGCCTGCTCCGTTTCCGACCTGGGCCGGTTCGCCCCTCCTTAGAGCGACCTGGTGGGCCCGAGCTCCCCCGAGCCAACCATATCGACACCGTGCTTAGCGCGGACGCCTGATCAACATAGAGAAGCGGAGGACAGAACTCCCAACCTCACGCCGTCCAACAGCTTAAGCCTCCAAAGCAGCTGGATTACAGGACCACGCCACCGATCCCGGCGGTGTGAGTGAATCTTATAAGCAATATAAAGCATGTCTATCGATCGATCGATTTACTTCAGTAAATTGGTTTAGAAATGCGCTTTCATTTAGAAAGATTTTCTTGATTTCTAAATGATTTATTTCAATTTTCACCGGACTTAAAATTGTTATATATTAGACAATTTGTTTATCGAATCAACTACGTGGAGATTGAACAGTATCGCCATCTATTGAGCAAAAACATTCCTTTTTTTGACATTATTTATGTTTATATCTTAATCAGTTTGCTTAGATTTTTTTTAAACTATTAGAATAATAATGAATAAATTTATAAAAAATCAACAGTGTTACTTTTATTGATTAAATTACTCAGTATTGACAATTAAGTTGTAAGTAATATATTTAAATAAAGCAATATATATATATATATATATATATATATATATATTGGATTGAATTTATTTTTCAAAAAAATTACCATGTAAATAATATAATTAAAAATTATTATAAAATCTAATACAGAAAATAGTTGAAACTCTGGATATAATTTAATTGAAATAATAATTAAAACTCTTGAAAAAATCTAATTCAGAAAATAATTAAAATTCTTGTAAAAATTTATTACAAAAAAAAAATAATAATAACATGCAACAATACTAGTGGATTCTTATAGTATTTAAATACTATAAATTCAGATATGTCAAGCAACTTTGATTAGCAATGCAATGGATTTATTTTTTGTTAAAGTTTAAGTTTTAATTGCTATGAAATAAATTTCAAAATTGAAAGAAAAGAGATTATAAATATTTTGAATTGAATTTTAATGCATGCATGAAATTATGTTCAATGTTTTATAATAGCTCAATTATTAAACAAAGTCTCTAAAATATATGAGATTTTATGAGGATTATTGTTTATTTTGTGCATACATATTTCAAATTTATATAACAATGATTACATATTATTTCAGCTAATAATAAACTATTATAACTATGGGCTATGATTGATGAAGATCATTAATTAGTTTCAAGAATATCTTATAATAGAATTATATAAATTATTACATTATTATAATAGAATTTTAATAACAGTATTCATATAATTCTATTATATGAAAAATATATTATATTAAAATCTTATCTACTAACTTAGCATGGAATTCATAACATATGTAATTTTAATTTCTCTAATTCATGCTTTATTACAAATATCAGCATTTTTGTGGCTTTAATTATGGGGGATTGCTATCTGAACCTGCACAGTCATCATGAATGAGCATGTTCCATCTCTCGGTGCAGCCATGAAAGCTTTCAAAAATTAAAATTAAAAGAAATTGTTAGTTTAAATTTTATTTTTGCAACTTTTTCCTAAATAGTGATCCCATAGAAACTATTTGAACCGTAGAACTACATTTATAGAAGGAGATATCATTTACTTTGCTCACTTATAAGCAATTTTCAATAACTTTGATTTTTTATTTATTTATTGAGAAGTTAAATATTTTTGGAATTACCTGTCTGGAATTTTATCGAATAGCAAACACTTAATATGCTCTTCTATAGAAAATACCTAATAAATTCTAGTTTTTATTCCTAGCTCTATTAAATTTAAAATTTAATTTCTAACTCTAGTTTAATTTAGTTCTATTTAAGTCCAGTTTAATTTTTCTGGTTTAATTTAGTTTTAATTCTAGTTTCTATTTAAAATGCTGGGGGTTTTTTATACCTTAAAATAATTAAACTGCCCTTAACACCCAACTGTTCACTGCATAGTCGCGGTCCTGTAGCTTCGAGGTGTTTTTGTTTTGTCCCATTTCAATTAATTTGGCGCTTTTATTTAATTCACAAGAGAGAACCCTATACTTGAATCCATTCAAACAAAAATAAAATATTGTTTATAATCATTATTTTAAGAAAAATTTTAATTTCTTTTTGTTGTTTTATCTTACATTGTTGTATATATATTGCGGTATACAACTTAATTCTTAATCACTTCGGTCTTAAAAATTTTTATAACTTAAACCGATTGATAACATAACCAAGAAAGAAAAGTCTTACTTCTAAGAAAATTTTAGGGAATCCAGACCCGTTGAGTTTTGATCGACTACAACCAAAATTTGTCAAAAAAATACAGTTTTCAGAACAATGCATACCACATTTTGTTTATTTAATCATTATGTTTTTTAATTATCTCATTTGCATACGTGTGGAAATACAAGCCGAAAGACAATGAATTTTTAGTCAGATTTGCTAGAGATTTCCACTTTAGATGCTAAAATTGAATTTCAAATTGCGTTTATCTAAGTCGTTCAGTTTTTGAGTTATCTCATTTACATCCCCTTGAGATGGGCCTCGGTCGCGTTGTGGTAGGATCTCAGCTCGTGGGCCGTAGGGCTTCAGGTTCGAGACCCAATTCCACCGAAGAATCGTGGTGTAAAGGACTCTGTTAAGGCAAAATTCCGTCAGCACTTTCGTCGGCAAACGACGACGAAAGTGATGTCACTTGAGGATTTGCTGTCTGGTAACCACCAAAACTTGTGTTTACGTTATGGTGTATTTATCGCTCTTTATTCGTTTCTCCTACTTAGTGAATATCAGCAGTTTTCTCATTTCATAATTCGTGGGATTCTAGTCAAGACGTTGCTTGAATTTGTAATTAAATCCAAGATAATTTTTTAAGTGATCCCATTAGCTTTCAATGAATGCAAAAGCCCATGGTAGCAATAATAGTTGTAATTTTTTTTTAATTCAAACTATCTTGGAATTTGTAGATATGTAAATTACGAAGCCAGTGCAATGAAATTCCATTGCTTTAATAAATTGCAATTCTATTGACACATTATTGAACTAATTTTAATTGAATAATTTCTGTTTCAAATTTCGTTTTTTGAGTGCTTAATACAATCAATATAATAAGGATTGTAAAATATGACAAGTTGTACATTTATTGAATTTGAAAATGCTTTTCTAGCAATTTTTTCCTTTGAATGTCTTTTTCATTTCTAATAGTATCAATCTTATTATCATTTATTGTAAATATTTATCGTGCCATTCAACTAATTGTAATGTTTTTATCAAAATTAGTAACAATGAATTCTGTAAAATAATAATACTTTTCGATTATTCTTAGTAACAGTTTTGTAATTATTTTTGTAGTAATAATGACAAGTTAGTAGTAGTAGTTTTTGTAGTAATAATGACAATTGTTTCTAATTTATCAAAATTAGTAACAATGAATTCTGTAAAATAAAAAAACTTTTAAATTATTCTTAGTAACAGTTTTATTATTTTTGTAGTAATAATGACAAGCAAATAAATAAATAAAAAATGTTGCTTCTGTGTTTGTATTTTATAAATTCCTAAAAATGTATCTTATCAATATTGAATTTAAAACAAAAATATATGGAAAGGAAAAATGATTTGTGGGTGTGCATTCAATTACGCTTAAAAGATGCATACCATCATAAATATTGCTGAAATTTTAAAATCATTTTTAAGTACCTTAAAAGCACTTATTTTTCTAGAAAAGTGCAAATAAAACAAAGATTGATAAATAAAACAGAAGAGGAGTGCCAATACATTTAAGATAAAATTAAATAACTTTTGAAATCTAATGATTTTTGTCTATATGAAAACTGATATTTGTTGGATCCATTTCGGCAAATTTTAGGTTTTGTGTGTGTGTGTGTGTCTGTATATATATATACATATTATATATATGCACACACAAATATATATATATAAACTACTGTGTCTAGATGTGCAGTACAAATAATTAAAGTTAGGAATTTGAAATATGGCAAGAAATTGATTCTGGGACATAAAAAAATTCACTGAGAACATATTTTTTTAAATTTTAATTAAAAATAAAAACAGGATTTAAATGCATTACCACCATACCATTGAATAAGAAGTATTTTTTACTCTTTTAAAGTTGATTGAATGTTTTTTCCTTCCTTTTTATTTTTAAAAAATAATTTTTGAGAAGGTATATTGGACTCGATTTGTGTTTATCATTCCTTAAAATAATTTTTATTTCCCCACACCAGTTCAAAATTATAAAACAATTCTAATGGTATCTATAGTAGTCTTTTGCTAATGATAAAAGTATGATCTTTTTATATTTTTGTCAAAATCAAATATGTTTTATATTTCTGCACTATTTAGTCTCACTCATTTCTAAAATTGCTCTTTAAAAAAATGTCAAATGTTTTGTTTTGTTTTCATTTTATTTGAAACTACAGAACTGTTTTTTTTTTTTATCTTTGTGCATTTATTACCAGTATTTGTGGAAAATAGGAATCATTAAATAATTTTCATTAATAATAATAATCAAAAATAATTTTCCAAACTATGTTATTGCATTTTTCTTAGTTTTTTCAAAGCTAAAGTATTAAAACCTCATTTATTTTTACATAGATAATTAAAAACAGGTTTTTCTAAAATTTTCAAATTGCCAAAAAAAAAAAAAAAAAAAAAGAAAAGAGAGAGAATATTATTTAAAGAAAGACCTCTACATTACATCAGGAATGAGAAGCAATAAAACATTTATTTTTTAGTCTGACCATTTCCAAATGTGTGGCCATTCTATGCCTCTTTCTCAATGCAAATGTATAATCAGAAATATCATTCTAAATTAACTGTTAATTTGTAAAATTTGAAAGAAAAAAATATGGAAAATGAAGCCTGCATTTTATTGTCTATCATACAAATGTTTCGTTTTTTGCTAATGATAAAAGTATGATCATTTTTATATTTTTGTCAAAACCAAATATGTTTTATATTTCTGCAACATTGCTGGAACATCTAAGTATTAAAATTTAGAATCACTATTATATTTTTCACTCTAACATTGAAGTTAAATTTTTTTAATTATATAGAAGCTGTTTACAAACTATTTAAGGAATTACTATAATCAAAAGATTATATTATTATTTGAATAAATAAAGGCTGAATATGGTCAAATATATTTCACAAAAAGAAAACAATTCACATCAGCATTAATATTTTTTTTATTTACTTAAAAATATCCTGTTGGATCTCTGAAAATTCCATCACAAGTTCGAAGATCCTTCTAGAGAACTATTCCCCATACGGTAGTATAAGTTTTTTTTTAAAGTGGAGCAATAAGTTGCCCCACAGAATGGGGAAAAGCTACCTTTGTTTTACTTCGCTTTTTTCATTCTGTCGAAACTATTTTTAGTATTTAGCAATATGTAACATTAAATGCATGCTTTGCCAATATTATTGTAGCGCCAACCGATGCCATTCTTGGCACACTACGTCAGAGAAAAGTTTCACATGATTGGTTGAATTTCGTTTACAAACGATATTTCCGTCACTATCGTGGACATTTTCAAGCCGGTTAAAAAAAGTTGACGATGACGGAAAACTTGCTTGACCGGTTGCCAGCGGGCACAAATCGACAACTATCGACGAAAGTGCTGACGGTATTTCGCCGTGTGATAGGGCCTTTATGCGTTAAATCCATCAGGGACAAACATCCAACCGCTAGTGTGGTAGTGAGAGGAGGATGCCAGCTCAAGTGTCGTCCTCGTCGTCCGACCGTATTTCAAAATTACGGTCCAAAATAACTTTAGCGTTGTTTTACAACTGGACATTAATATAACTAAATTAAACTAAATCCTATTGGAATTGGCTAAAAATTTGATACTGATCTGCACTTTAGATGTTAAATTTATGTTCAAAATGTTATCTATATAGTTAGTTACTTTTTGTAGTTATTGTGCTCACTTGTACTAGGACAGCCAGACTTTCTATTAATGAATTTTATTCAAAAGTTAATAGACATATAGATAACGGGTACTATGTATCATGGTGAATAGTAGTTACAAATGGTTAATTTAATTAATGAATCTAGCTTAAAGGAAAAGACATTAATTGCTGCAATGTGGTTAATATGCAAGTACCTGAAAAATCAAATATGTGTTTTGGATGTCTTTTTTTTTACAACCAAATCAAGCCAAAATTTCACAAAGACTAATAATTGTTTTTAATGTATCACATATCAAATTTTATTAATTTAAGCATTCTGCATTTAAACGTATTCGAAAACCCAGACCGATGGACAGTCAACTCTGACGGATTAAATGACGAAATTTGATAAAAATATAAATTTTAAATGCTAAAATTGTGAATTAAATTTCATTTTCCTAAGTTGATACACTTTTCAACGGGTGCGTTTATACTTGAAAAGCAAAAACCGACAAAAGACCGACCCGATTGGCGGATTTTATTTTAAATTTGATGTGAATCTTCGCAATACATCTAAATATAAGCTCCGAATTTTATTCACTCAGCATTTTAAGTTTTATAATTATTACACTTTCTCGTATTCAGACAGTCAGATTTTCGGTAAAGGTATATCTTTGAAAATTTGATAGAAATTTATAAATTAAAGATAATATACCAATTTTCATATGTCTAACTCAGACCTTTTAAGGTTATCTTGTTTAGGTTCTAAAAATGCCTTTCGTACCCAGAGATGTCTGAAATTTAAAATACTCTAAAATATTTTTTTAAAAATCGATTTTTTAAAAATGATTATCTACCTTTATTTAGAATAATTCGTATACCAGAAAATAACAACAATTGGTTTTCGTCTAATCTGATATTCTGAAGTATATTTCAAAATTATTTTTTCTCTAAACTATACAATCTGAAAATTCAGGGAATTACAGAATTTTTATATAAGATTTTTGACCATGTCATATGTTTAACAAGCCATAATTAAAAATAGTTTTTATGCCAGCAATTCAATTTCACAAATCAAACTTTGAGAGTATTGTTTTTAGATTTTTTAAAATTTCTTTGAAATCATTCAATTTTTTTAATTGGGATACTATCTTATAAAGCTAAATCCACAGCAGTAAAAATTTTTGTATTAAAGTGCATAAATTGAACAAAAAAATTAAACTGTAAACGAGTGTTTTAATTGGCCCCCTCCTTTTGTTTGCTATTTAAAAACTGCTTACATAGATAATAGAATTGAAATAAAATATCTAGTTTCGAAGTTGGAATGAGAGAGAGAGAGACAGATTTATCTTGTTCCAGATCTCTACAAAACTTTATCATACTCTGTGTTAGGGGCATCTTTATCCACTCCCCCCCCCCTCTCCAATGCCCTCCCTGTCTCTAAATGCATAAATGGATTTACGTAGACTCACATAAGACTTTTTTCTTTCAGATTTTGAACATCTGAGGGCAAAAACAGGAAGAAAATAATTCTAAGTTAATTTAAATTTGCCTTTTTTTGCAAATGGAATATGCTTTAGATATCTTAATTAGGAAAAATAAATATTAACTTTAAAAGCAAAAAAGAAACGAAATCTATTAAAAAGAAAACAATTGTCATTGCTTTATTGATACTAATTCTTGTTTTCAAATGTCTTTGCTTTTTTATATTTATTCTTGTCTTCAATTATCATTGCTTTATTGATATTAATTCTTGTCTTCAAATACTTTTATTTCATGAGATTTTCGAGTCACGAAAAGTGAATACTTGGACGAAAGTCAAGCCACTCATACAAAAGTCCCTGGTTCGAATCCCTACCTGAGACTGATAAAGTCCTCAGGCCAAATTCTTCATCACCTCACTTTTTATTCCATTTAAATTCTTTTTTGCTGTTAATTTTAATATCTTTTTCTTATTTTCAATAAGTTTATTTTTGTTTTAGATGTAGCAATATTAACGCGACTCTAAATGCAATGCATCTTACTTTTAATACAAGGTTTTAGTTTTGATTCTAGAAAAAATTGCTTTGATTTTTGGTTGATGTTATACAACAATTTCCTAAAATGAAGAAATTCAAGTTTTATTTTAAAGGTAGATCAAGGTATTCTTTGTTTCTTTTTATTTATTTCGGCTAAATACTTCGAAATTCCAGACTAAGAAATGGGAAATGTAATATAAAAGCAGATATTGAAATCTATGAAGAATTATAAAAACATAGAACAAGAGAGAAATAAGTGTTTATCTCTCCAACCCTATTAGATGAGTTCGCAATCATATTATTTCTAATATCATAATCATAATCATTTAAAACCTGTGAAATATCCTTAAATCGTTTGCGAAATGTGATGAGACGTCATTCGGAGCAAATAAGGCAGTCTCTACTCTCCATGGGCGAAGACCACTCCGAGGTCGGAGTCAGGTACCTTGATTTTCTATTCCCGGAAATCTCTCCGGGCGATAAAATATCCGGGAAGGTCCGGACACGTGCGAAAACGAGCAGAGGCGCATATGACGTGTTCCGCTGATCCCGCCCCAAAAACACAAGTGATTGACCGTAGACCGTGCGCCCTGACCGTACCAATGCCACCCGGGGAAAATTTCGGGTCATCTGAGGGCAAATGAAGGTCGGGAACGCCGATTCAAGGTCGCCCTACCCTCAGACCAAGGTCGGGAGGAGGTGAACACCCCAACTCAATGACGTCATCATCGCGCAACAGCCGACGCATCCTCCCCATCCAAGGTCGAGTCTATATTCCCCTTTCCTTCCAACAGGATGTAACCACTCCCGAAGATGCGGAGGAGCTATTCCCCTACTTCACGTACGGATGGAAAAGCCCAGATCCCAGCTCTCTCCCCCTCTGCAAGGTGAAATAGTACCGGTCCAACTGTTACCATAGTAGCCAACTTAGCTTAGCCACATGTTACAATAGGGCTGACACAATATCCCCATGAAATTCGGGTGGTTGATAAAGAGACTTTTTTTTCTTCTTTTCTTTTTTCACCTGCTTTTGCAGCTGGAGCGTTTCTGCTTAACTCACACACGTAGTCAGTACTCATGGTAAAGAGGGATGTAAAATTCTCCATACTGAAAATAAAGTAAATTAATAATAATAAATACGCTTTTTGTAATAACATTAATTATTTAATTTAATTAATAAATTTAATAATTGATAATTCGTTCATTTTTATAGAAAATATTCTGAATCATAGATTCCTTTCAACGTAAATGTATTTTTCATTATAAAGATATAAATGAAAGATGTTTTAATTCATTAACATTCTACATTTATATTTTTATCAGAAATCAAATTAATTTATATAAATTTTTTTAAAGTACATAAGAGCTCTAAATTCCATATTTTATTCTTTATCTTGACTGATTCTCCAATCGATCTGAAGGAAACAAAAATTTGTTTGCATCAATTTTTTTCTTTACTGAATGCTGTCACGTGTGAACACACATACTCACATACAAACTAATAATAATAATAATAATAATTACAGATTTTAATGCAAATAAAAATGATTATTTTTCAGTTTAGCTAAAAATCCGAATTCTAACTCTCGATCCCGCAACTATAATAAAAGTAAAAAAGTTTGCTATTTTTGTTCGTGGACATTTCAGAATGTTTAAGTCTTTACTTTTAAACACTCGCCATTTTAACTATGACGTATGTTTGGATTTTCTTTGTGTGTGTGGATTTTGTCTTTTTCCAAGTTCCGAGCAAATTGATATTGGCAAGAATAATTATTATTTTCTGATGAATATAAGGAATTAAAGAATTTGATCAACGACAAATCGGAGAAATAGCGATATATTCTGATATATTTCTGAGACTTTTTTTTAATGTTGGTAATGCTTAAATATACTGAGAAAAAAAAACCTTGCTCTATTTTATCATTTAATTTGACCATCTTAATCAAAGTATTATCTAAATTAAATCATTATTTTTATTTTAATTAAAGAATTAAAATAATTTATTACTTTTTATCATGTTAGAATATGATATTGTTTTGGTTAAAATGATTTGATGTCACCGAAATTTAAATCAAAAAATATTCTTACCTGCTCTTGCCAGTATTACATTATTATTATGCATGCTTCTTTACCAGCAAATGCGTTTTTAAAAGGCTGACGAAGAACTGTAATATCATAGCTGTTATTTCATCTTAAAATCAGTCGAGCTCCAAAAGTTTGTTGCCAGCTGGAAAAATTGAAATAAAAGTG